>VYXD01010236.1:3196024-3392013 GCA_013397195.1 Hylia prasina
CAAATCATAGGAGCAGAGTATGCTATAACTGGGAGCCTGCAAGTATCAAGACTGATACCTGACAGAATGCAATACAGATTCTATTGACCCAGGCCTAGAGATTTTAGCCACTGCTGTCAAGATTCCCAGTTAAAAATTATGCTGCCCAACCAGAAAATTTTAATGCCAGACCAACATAAGATTTTTATTTAAAATATTTAAATATACTGTGTATATGACCCCCAACATCTCCTATCTGATTACTTTTCATTTATTATATATGTTTTTTCCAGATGAGGCAGAGTATGGAAGAAACAAATGAGGTAGCTGCTCAAAAGGCTTCATATTTTTAGAAGCATGTAAAATAAAACATTCATTTACAGCAAAAGTTCTTTTCAGAATTTCTTAATCTGGAAAATATACCTCTTTTACCAATAAAGTGAACAAGTGTCATTTGAAGTAGAGAGGAAGACAATAAAAATTACTTTAGTGACATCCTACTAGTCTGAGCCAAGACTGAACTGAAAGTTTTTATTATTTTAAGTAAAACAAAATCCCACACAACTGAGGTGAACACTTTCAAATCACAATAACTGTCTTTAAGAAATCTCTGGAAGGAAGCAAAAGATTGAATGAACCATGGAAATTCAACTATGCTTTATGCTCTCTGGAGCACAGTAGCAAGGCACAACTTAAATTGTCCTGTTTGTTTTTACCTGACCTACATGAAACAGAGAAATTCCTCTTCAAAAAACAGTCAACTGAGTGTTTTGGTTTTTCACTTATATTTGCTTCTCAAGAAAACAATGCAACTCAACAATATCTTAATAGTTTAAGTATTTAGTTCTGATAGGATGTGCATTAGCAAAATACAACTGGAAACATTTATGTTAATTCTTGCTTTCCTTCCCTGGCCTTATGGCATTAAAATAGCATCCAATCTGAACTCTCAAGTGAAACACCCACGTTACTGTCATCATGGGACTCCAAGAAAATCTCCAATCAATCCTAGTATACAGACCAAGAAGAAACCATCAATCTTAAATAAACTATGTCTCCTTTAGAAGACACATTCAGTGTCTTCTAAAGAGACACTGTTTATTTATTAAGGAGACATAGTTTATTTATTCTAAATACATGCAGTTGTAACTGAGTTACTAAATATTAGCTACGTATTCCCTGAGAAAACGGAGTGCACCTCCACTTGGAAAAAGATCCTTATCTGAACAAGAAACATCATGAGTTCCTATCTGAACAAGAAACATCATAGAGCAAAGATGCTTTTCCCAATATCCTGGTTATGTACTACCATCCCAGATAATAAGCCATAATCTACTAGAACTGCAAGTCATTTTATCAATTTGAAATTTTTTAAAGGAATAATAAATTTAGGTTTGTTTGGAAAATGAGAAATAGGAAAAAATAAATGCTTATAATCTCACATAATGACATGAAACTAGGGCATTAAGAAAAGTGCTACATAACACAGATACTTGAGGAAAAGTTGTGAGAGCAATATGCATTGTCCCTCAGGGCAAAAGTTTTTCCTGCATTGCTCACCAATTGTGGCTGCTCAAGTTGTTTTGAAGCTTTAGAATTCAGTTAGAAATAAGACTGGGGATATTACAGGTGCATATAACTAATATTATTTACTCTTTCTTTCTTCAAAATATATACAGAAATACATACACAGTGTGTACACTGTAAGCAATGAGTTCTAAATGCTTGCATATATAAATTACAAGGAGATAGTCTAAGTTTAAGTCTTGCTTACATCCATGGCACAGTTAATATACACAACAGCATGTTTTCTACAGGAACATTGCAGAGTACAACTTGAATGCTTCTCAAAGGATGAATCAGAATTACATGAGTATTGCACAAACCATACTACATCTGTTCTGGGACTTCAATAGGGTATTACCAAGAAGGCAAAGGACATCAAGAATAAAAACCTGTATCTTTTTAATGGCAAGTATCACAGAAAGGAATTCAGGTATATCCTTAACTTCCTCTGGTCAGCTTCTGATCTAGAAGCTACAATTCAGAAAATAGCATGGATTATACACTCCTTGTTTTTCAGAAACTCAGCTAATACAAGAACCCCTTCACACATGAACACTGATAAAAAGAAAAGATTATGATGAAAAATGTGTGTAAGTGATCTAAATAAAAGTATCTATACCACAACACAAGCTAAATAAGTGGATTAAGAGATGACACAGGAGCAACACCAAGTAGTTTTTATGGGCAAAATGTTACCTGAAAAGTTTGAGGGTTTTGGAACTCTCTGAAGGTGACCAATGAAGATACTAAATGTAGTGAAGGAAAAAGGGTGCTGTGTAAGGAACATTCCAGGAAACTAGGAGGGTATAATGCACTGACAGTTTATAAATGCATTATATTTACATACCTTTCTTATTCACAATGGAATAACAGTAGGAGTTAATAGCTAAAAGTTAGCTACAGGTATCCCTGTCTTGATATCTGAAGAACAAGGTGGAGTTAGAGTTGGAGGAGAATGAGCTAGGAAGCCAGTCCAAGAAAAATCAGGAACAAGGAAACCAGAACCAAACAGTGAGCAAAGAGGAATGCTCAGATACGGTTAATGGATTTGTTAGAATATGTGAGAACAGAAAATGTTTTCTAAGCAGAAGTCTCGCATATGATTGCAGTGTTATTCCACTACCATCTACTTAATAGAACACATAAGAAATGAACCTGTTATCTTCACCCTTGATTTTACTCCAGAAAAAAGGATTTAGAAGACCTAACCTTAAATACATATCTAATGTATCTAATCTATCAGTCATACTTGTCATGAAGCAAGAACAGCTCTGAGCAATTACTTAATCTGAGACTCTGCCTTTGCTGGATTTATTTAAAGGAAGAATTCCACAACAGGAGAAATAGCCTCAAACATTTAACACTTAGACTCCCTCCCCATTCTGATAATATACTCTATTTGTGCTACTCTAAAGTTTTCCTGCTTACACTCTGACAAAGAAATTGGAATGTTGCAGGACCCAGGTCTTTCAGAAAAGTGTTTTCCTATCCACATTCACCAAAAAGCTAAACCCCTGCCAGACTTTTTTCCAAAATCTTGGGCAACACATGAATGGTTGATAATGACATCTTTTTGATACTATTAAATTATTTAATTCTGAAATTGAATAAATGCAAAACTCATAATAAAATTTTTTTACAGCGATAGTTTAAAAAGGTGTCAAGTACTTTATTCAATGACCTGAGCACACAGTGTTGGAATTATGATAATCAAAAGTTAAGAGATTATATTATACTACACAGCATCCAAATCACGTTCAGATTATTGCTGTACACATAAGAAAAACAAAACTGTTCTCCCACTTGATTGCTACTGCAGAGATCAAAAATGAATGGTGAATAAAGAAAACGATTAATATTATTTGTGGAACATCATGGAGTCTGCAAGGAGATGTTTTGGCAGGTATGTTATACCACATATCTCTGACAACTGTGCTGACAAGCATTTTCTGTTCCCTTCCACAAAAATAGTCCTGTCATTTTCTAGCCATGGCCTCTCACTGCATTTAGCTGTAAGTTCCCTGGTGCTTCTAACCTAGCTGCCTTAGGGAATGTTCAGTGCAATGGAGTGAATATCCTCTACAGAATCCCATATCATGAAATTTACTTGCATCATATTTGTCAATGTGACTCCACATGCTGTTAATAAATATTTATGTAGTTATTCCTTTTTAAATAAGTTTTTGGATGTGAAACAGTGACACTTATGAGTTTATACATCTTATGAAAAAATAAGACCTCCCTTTTTTTTTTCAGTTTTACCTGCCATTACTTCCTTCCAGTTACTGTTTTATCTCAAAGTGCATGCTGAGAAAGGAATGATCAGTTTTGGAAATCTGAAGCATAACTGTATGTGTGATGCTCCTACTTTGGTTCACTTCCTTCAGCAGAATTCCACAATATACCCCAAAATTGCTTTTATTCCCCCCCACCAAGGGCCATTCAACTAACCAAGGCAAAATATAGAAGAAAAACAATGGGATAAGCTCCAGTCCAGCTTAAAGAGGTGTTTTGTGATTCAGTGAAAAGGTAGGTGGATGTATAAAAAACCACATGAAATTGAACCTAAAGATAGATGCATTAAGAAGATAAAAACATTAAAAACATACCAGAAGAGAGATTAAATATGAATCAGCATATATTCAAACAGCTCCCACACGAAGGGGCTTTGAAAGAATACAACATAAAAAGAACAGGGATATTTAGAAGCCATCAGGAATTTGTTATCAAAAGCTTGGAGATTTCTCCAGTTGATAAAGCGCGTTCAACAAGAGAAGGAGGTCCAGTTGATGAAGAGAAACTACAAAAGCCACACTATGCATATTATTATTATACCACTATGTTCCAAATAAATGTTCTTGAAATCTCTCACACAAGTTCTCACAGAGTTCATATTAATAGAGAAACATATCTCAAAAGTATAACCCAACTGGCACATCAGTTGGCTAGGAACAAAAAAATCTTATGCATTGGCCAGATCACCCAAGGGAGCTGAATCCAAAGGAGATTTAAACTTATGAAGATGGAAAATGCATTTTCTGACCCTAAAGAATGTCAATCAAGTTCAGGGTGTGCAATAAACTGAAAAGTAGAGAAGGGTAGTGACAGTCAATTAAAAAAAAAAAGAAAGAAACTGTAAATATTGTAAATATTCAATGGCAGGCAAGAAGTAATTTTAATTAATGAAGTAATTACATACTATCTGTGATCAACTTTGATGGTGAGGACCATGAGTGCCAACTTCCAAATATTGTATAATACAATACTGGTCTAGGTAGCATGTTTTACAACTCTTACTTGCCTAATCAAGAGTGGAAAATTCTGATACAGAAATCCAAACTTCAACTTGAATTCTCTTCTTTGCTAAGAATGATGCTCTGTATCAAGTGAGCAGTTTCTACTACTAACAAAGAGCTTAATATGTTTTTAATATAGCAGCAAATCAATTTAAGTAAAAAATGCATTATGTATAACTTTTACATCCATGCATAAAAAATAGATTTGCACTTGAAAGTATTTTTACTTCTGCAGTTTCACGCCACACAAACAGCAATTAGAGGGGACTTCTTAAATAAATGGAGAATATTTCAAACAAAGGGAATACAGGCTCCTATAACAATGACATACATTCTCAACCAATAAACATATTCATGCCTGTGCACACTGCAGTTTGGCATCAAAGTTTTATTAAGGCTGCAGCAGTTCTCAATAACATTAAACCTACAAAAGCGTAATGTATGTGAATGCTCATGGATGCCAACAAAACATCATTATCGTACCATCTTGAATTTTGTTCACACTACCCACAATTTATTTTTTTTTCAAATGGGCACTACTACTCACACTGTTCCTTTTACAGATGCAGGAATAAACACAGGGCAGGTGGAACAAGCAGTGGTAAAAATACTGCAATTTTTTTACTGTTTTCAAACTAGTATCATCACTAGATTGAATGCTCTGTTAACACACATAATGGCAAAGATAATGCAACCATGTCCTTACACAAGAGACTTTGTACACTGGTTATTTTACATCAACATGTGTCAGTTCTTTAAAAATATCTATTGATTTCAGTGAATTTTAATGTTCAGAAATAAAATCTAACAGTTGGTAGGTAAAACGCACTGCCAGGGCAAGACAGACAACAATAAATACAAACAGCGTGTTTGTAAATACAGTGTGCCTCTATTTGTAGTGACTTAATGTCCTAAATCTCATTTAAACTAGAGATCTGGGCATATAAGAGCTGGGTCCTTACTGTCATTATGCATTGAACAGTTGGACAATTCTCCTGTCACACAGCTGAAGTTTTGCAAACCTTTCTACCTGCTCAACACTGCCTTTCTGACACTTCTTCCTGACCATACCCCTTCCATTTCTCATAATACTATTGCTACCTCCTGCATCCAAACTACTTCCTACTCCTCTTCAAGCACTCTAAGTCCTGCATCCTCATCACTCAAGAGCCACAAATATTGTTTTGGTGTATATCAGACCTTTACCACTCAACCTTTACATGCAATTTCTCCTCAATTCAATACTTTCAATCCTCTCATTTCAGACCCATTTGATCATTTTTTCACTATCTGCTGGCACATTTTGCTCCTCACCAATGCCTGCAGCCTCAGTGACTCTCTAGCTTTGCATACAAAAGAAAGCAGAATTTGCACCTCATGCTCCTGATAGTTTTTCAAAACCTAAACACCTATCTTATAAATCAGAAATCTGTCTTGGCAAGCAGGAAAGGTCGTATTTAAGGAAAAAAAAAATTCCTTGTCCTGGGTGGTGAAGTTTTGTATTCTTTTAATGTACTTTTCACAAACTGGCAACTCACTTCTGAATGTGCTATTTTGCCTTGCTGTCCTAAGCTGAACTTAAGTTTTAACAGCTGAAGAAGATGTAGGGTTAGAGCACATATAGTGGCAGACACTGTCTTATAAACACTTTTAGAGACTAAGCTAGCTCCTAGCAAAGATACCTTCATGGTCATGGAGAAAACTGTGGCACCAGTGAAGTAATTTAGAAGTGACCTGGTGATGGGTAGATGACAAAGCAAATCAGCTCTCTGGTAGGGTTCTAAAGCAAATATCTGCACTCTTTGACCACTTCTAGTACCAAAATTAAGGGAGAGATGTTTGCATTGGGGCTCAGTGCAACAGGGAAGATCTCACCTTTCTGAAAACAGATGGGGCAGGGGGACTTTGAAGAGAAGAGGACATGCCTTTAAGGCTTCTTTTCAAATACCTGTAACTGCCTGTATTTTATCCTTTTGACTAGACAGGGCTGTGTTTGGAAAATCTGTGTAAACATCTTGACACTTGTATTTCCTCACATTTATACATCCTGAGGAGTTCAACTATGAAAAAGGAGCAGAAGGGTTGGTAAGGATATTGGAAAAGGGTGTATCCACTATAGCCACAGGAAACAAAGCAGTAAGAGGACCATCAGAAAATTAAGTTAAGGTGGAAAGATCTGGTATTCATTTTACTCTGCAGAAGCTTAAAACAATATGACCTTTAAGAGGCCAAGTACTAACAATAACCTGGTAAAGGGCCAAAGTCAATCTTGGTCCATACTAACAGTGTTGAGTGAAACCATTGTCCAACAAGGCTGTCTACAAAATTCCTAAAGCAAACACCGTGTAGCAAAGAACTGCCCTGCAAAGGTGCTCAAAGGTGCTCCTCACATTTTGAAAAACTACACATAAAAGAAAAAAAGCAGTCTTAAGAAATAAACCGCAATGGATGGTGCAAATTCGAAAAAAAGCCAGCAGCTGGTTTGAAATCTTGCCAAACCTGTTACTGTTTCTTACAGAACGATTTCCATAAATCTACTGTGAGGTAATCAAGTGGGAGGTCCCTGTTTCCAACATAGGCATTGGAGAGAAATACATTCCAAGTGTAAGTGCTTTGAATGTCTCACCTTAAGGATCCCCATTTTCTCATATTTTCTCAGATTTCCTCATTTCTCATTTTCCATCTAGACTTTCTCCACTATTGCTAGTTTAAATAAAAAACAACATACTGAAATGTAGGTAGGCTTCATTAAATGTAAATATCAATAAATGCCTACAGAAATTCATATCCAGTAATGTGCAGTGATGGTGTGGAAGTGATCAGAAATAGAAAAAAACACTTCCTTTCCTTTCAAGCAAGTAAACATACCGTTGAAAACTAATTGAAGAAAGCAAATGCTACCCTATTCATAAATGCTCCTTATAAAGAGATAAAATACACTTTGCCTTTTAAAATGGAACTAAATGAGTTTTGGAATGAGTTTTTTTTAAAAGGATAAAAATGAGGAAGCTTGACTTAATTAACAAAAATGAAATCTGAAATTTTTTATGCATCCCTTTCGTCTGGCTGAGGAATGAATACAAGAAAGGATTGGCCTATTTAAGTTACAAGGCAAAAAGGCAACTGAGTGCAGACTGACCAATGAGAGAGTGAGATTCTAAAACAACACTTGAGACAGATGTGCAGAAGAGAAAAACTATTTTTAGTTTGCAGATCTTTGATGGTATGACATATTATAATGTTAAATAGTATTGGATATTGCCCAAAATAGGTGTTAAGATCATAGAACCAGTAGGTGCCATTTACTTTCAACTCCTCTATTTCTTAAAACCTTTTTCAAAAGTGAAACTGGACTTTAATTGAAATGTGCTAGATTGAATTCACAGCTGCTATTTCTGTTCAGCTAATAATCAGCATGCTCCTGCAATAGTCAGGGGCCTCACTTGCCTGACTGTGTATTAGTCTAGTGCTCCTTGGTGGCTGCTTTTTGTTTTTGCTCTTTGCTGTAGTGCTGTGTAGCCCCATATCCAGCTAAACCCAGCATACATGTGCATGAAATGCAGATGATGATGATCCAAAACTGTAGAAGCATGATACAATATCAAACTGTGACATGCTTGCTTCAATAGCAAGGCAATACAGACTTCAGCACAAGAACCCTCCTTGAATTTCTAACAGACATATTAAGAGTGGCAGAGAAAAGGAAGGATGTGTACAGGTGGGGAAGCACAGAAAGCAGAGTGGAGGGAACATAAAAATGTTGATGGCATGCAGATTGGTAGTTCATTTAGTTCACAGCACTTCATGCAGTTTCTAGGGATACCCAATCAGTAAAATCAGACAGTCTAAAATGATTTGCAGACCAAAACAGAGTTGAGTTGCTGAGATGAAATTGGAATGATAAAGAGCAGGTTTACATAAGGAGAACGCAGCACAGCAAGAGGTGGAACCACATGGAGCATCGAATGTCCCCTCTACTGTCAGGTTCTGAGGAGTATAAAAGATTCAGCCAACACTGACTTAATGGATAATGGCATAAGAAGGATGTTAGAGAAGTTGTGGGGAAGGTCATGGCTGGTCATAGCTCCACATCCTCTCCATCATTTCAAGCTATCCTGACCTGACTAGCTGGGTACACACATATGGATTCTGGACAGACTATTGATTGCATGTATCTTCGTGCCCTTGAATACATAGATATGAAAGGGTGAATTAAACGCTTTTTGTTCTAAAATAGCATCACTTATCTCTTCTATAACATCTGACTTTGCAACACCATCATTAAATTGTTTAATAAGAGAGAACCAAGAAGAAGATTGCAATTTATCCTTACAGATACATTTTTAAAACTGTTGATTATTTCATCAGAAAAGAACACAGCAATAAATGACGTGGATTATTTATTATGTTAAGAGTCAATGAAGGAACAGAAGCCCATAGCTGAGCTGTTGATTAAGTCATGAATGGACTACAACACTAAAGAAGAGGAACAAAAGAAAACCAAAATCCTACACACATAAGACTATACGAAAGTTCAGCCTACAGGATGCACAGCTTTACTCTTGAAACCATTTTTCATGAAGAAACAAGATTTAGTCAATTGACATATGTAATAGGAAGTAACAGCCCCAAGGAAAAAAGACTGAATGGAGAAGGGAAGTCAATATTTTTCTGACGTCATCTTCAGCTCGATATAAAAATGATCACTAGGTGCCAAAAAACTCAACAAGCATCAGTGACAAAACCAGAACTAGATATATTGAAAATGTAGCATGCAAACAATTCTGTAGAGGTGCAGAATTTACAGTAATTTCTAATTGAAGACACTGGATGAAAGAGGCATAATTACACAGCTGTTGGTAAAAGAAACCCAAACCATTAAACAAACCCTCAAACTCTCATCCTGTGTTACACCAAAATTCAAACCAGAGATTTGTTTTTGATAGGAACTGAAAAGATGCCAGTAAGGCTTCTAATGTGAGAAGGATGCACATCTTTTCCCTATCTTAAAGAACTGACAAATTGAAATTACCAGAATTTGAAAAAAACACTTGGCTTTGGAAGACAGCATAGTAAGAAATGAAAACTCTTGCTCCCAAAATTAATTGAAAAAAACATTTCAAGGAGGAACTGACAATCTGATGCAGTGTTAGCATACAGAGATTAGAACTTTTGCAATGCATGTGTGAGCCAGGATGTATATACTGAAAGACTGTTCTCTTCCGAAGGAATACAGTGCAGAATAGTTACAATTGAAAAGAAAAAGTATTTCCAGGGAAAGACTGAGTTATTTTTTTTGACCTGTTTGAAAGTTTCCACTGGACTCAGGGAAAGAATGAAATTCTGTAGCTTAATAAATATCAGCTAGTTTTTAAGACATACAAATGTAGAGAAATTTTACACATAAAGAGCTTCTTTGTATGATTCAATCTATAACAGGTCTGAAAAGTAGCTGATTCTGTGACTGCAAGAATTGTCCTGGATGTTCTGGATTTGAAGCGAATTCCCAATTACTCTAAAATAAATAGTTCTTCACTATGACTATGGGAAGAGAACTATATTTTGGTGCTGCTATACTATTTAATACTGACTCCAGGTATTAATAAATAAAGTATATATTGAAGAACACATATTCAATAAAGAGAGCTAATTCTACTGAAATTGAATGTTCAGCCTGTACTTTACCCCAGTTCGTCTTCTCCAGAGTTGACTTGTTGATGGGTCTATTTTGGTATTAACAAAAAATGCCCAAAAGACTATCCCTGAAGTTTTTGACCTTTCTACAAAGCCTATCTTCCATCTTTGAAAGGATTTTAGTAACTCTGGTGGATTTGAGGGATTTTTTACTATCCCAAGAAACCCAGCTGCTTCTTCCTTAGTTACACTGTCTCACTTTTGAAGCTGCAGCATGTTGTTAACTAACAACTACCAGGGTTTGTAACAAAATGTAAACTAAAAACAAGACTTGCTAGGGCTCAATTATCCACGTGTCTTGCCAAGACAATACACTTTAAACAATGAGGAGAAAAAGTAACGACTATTTGAAAATATTCTGGTATCTTAACTAGTAATTGATCTGAAAACCACTGCTGCACTGTATTTAGAAGAACCCAGGAGGATACAGTAGACTAATGTGTGTTTGGAAGCAGGATTCCTCTTCAAGCAACTGTGGCTACTTTCTACTCAAATATACATTCTATTAGCATCTCTTTTTACTAAACACAATTTTCTGTAATCCTGGAATGTGCATTGAAAAAATCTCAATTAAACCCAGAAATACGCATGAAAACATTAGAACTTTTAGCAGGAACAAGTATCTAATGACGTCTGTGTGTATTTTTACAAGAAAAAGCAAGAAACCCTTGGAGTGTGATCTCACCTATGTAGATCATCCTAACAATTTAAAACATTTTTTGCACTTTTCCATGCTCCTCAACCTAATCACAGCTAAACTGCCATGCCAAAACACTTGCTACTTATTCAAGCAAAGTCCTAGCAAGAATAAACTTTAGCTTATGCAAGCTTCATAAATAGAAAGGAAACAAAATCCACTTGGAAATTTAGTGTATGCATTCAAACTCTAAAATACATTCACACACTTGCCATATTTCACTTTGATGACCACTTAAGAAGAAACAGTAAGAATCAAGAAGAAAAAAAATATACACTCAAATGAACACAAAATATCTACACTGTGAATATAACTACAGCTTACCAAAACACATCTTCAACAGACTCTCATTATTAGCTAAGAATTTCTGGTAAGGAGCCTGATCTTTCTTTTACTTATAAATACTGAATATTTCTACTGAAAAATTTGTAACAATAATTGACAAAAACATTTTTCGAACTCCACCTGCTCCCATCTGCTAATATGCTTACTTCACATAGCAATTCTATATTGAAAAAACACTACTCTGAAAACATAAATCTTAATTAGGTTTAGCACTAATTTGTAACTCATTTGATTGTGTGGATGTCAATGTACAATTTAAAGAGGTGGTTCATGACAAATCATTTTTTATTAGCAGTAAGCATGAGAAATTATTGAAATAATAAGGGTTTTTTGGTCGCAGAAACAACTTTCATCAGCATTTTTTTCTTTCAAAAACAAGTTCAAAGTATTTTTCTAGGCTATTTCATTTCAGAAATTCTCTGCAACTAGAACATTTACATAAATTACATGTGTCATTCTTTCTACATTGGGAATATTAGGTCTTTAGATGAATGTCTACTTATGAGTGATAAAGACAACAGCTCTTTGTAGGAGACAGAAAGTAACAGAAAGTGACCAACTTGCAGAATTAAATGTACTGTTACAAAGAAGGTGTTGATGGATGGAGCAGTGGATGAGCGAGATGACTGGTTTGCTAGACTTGAAAAAGATTCTGAAAAGTAGCCTTGGCTTGCTCATTTTAGGTGTAAGATAGAGCCTATTTCATTACATAGGAATCAAAAGTTATCTACTGCAACTACAAATATGTAAGGATCTAACTTACTACTGAGGGTTTTGTCTGGTTCAGTGTAACTAAACAATGGACAGCTAGAGGAGGGACAGAAAACTAGCAAGTAAATTAGAGAGACTTTCTCTCAAGCAAAATGTAAGGAGTGAAGGGAATGAAGTACAAAGATGGAAAAAATCCCACACACTCATCTTAAATGTACTATAACAAGTTCTTTAGGATCCTTCATGATCAAAGATAACACTGAAAGAAACTTTGCACATTGAAGTGAAAGAACTGAACAGTGAGACTGATGATCTTGCAAAGTGAAATACTTTGAACATCTCTTGTCACTGAAATGAACTCCTGGCGAGAATTAAAAACCTGTCCTTGGTCTTCTAAATCTGCTTTGTTTGATTTTGACACACAACACTGCCAAAAATTAAGTACTGATTACATCATTTATGTATGGGAGAAGTGAAGACTTCAACCTGAAAACTGCAATTTTCTTTTATAGCAATATGAACCTCCTAAGAGTAGAACAAAATTCAATGTTTGAAATAATGACTCAGTCATTTGCTCTGGATATATTCTTTTAAGTTTTCTGAAGTTATAGATCAAAAACTTTATACTGTGAGCTTAAAAAAACTCCAAGAATCAATACTAATGCAAATATAAAAAAACCCTCCATATTTCTAAAAGTATTTTACCATAGGTACCCCTATTGTTTTTGTGTCTGAAAAGAACACTGCATTTTACTTAACAAAAATGCCAACCACAAACACAGAAAAAAACAGTGAGATCTTAGAATCTGAGCAGCTACTGGAATGATAAGAAAAACTTGTAAGCCACACTGTGTCATCCTAAACTTCTGTCATGTGAGTATTCAGCAAATTCATCTAACCATTTTTAGAAAGCTGTAAAACTTCTAAACAATCAAAGCAATATTGAACAAGATAAAAATATGTCACAACCACTATAAACTTTACAGCTGAATAACTGAAAAAGGGAGGACTGTTAGTGCCGTTTTCCTCTGAGTAAAACTTAGATTGCCTCTATATGTGAATCATCTACTACAAATACGGTTTAAATTCCTTTTGTGCATTGGATGATTTTGTTTGAAACTCAAATGCAATTTAGAGAACAAGGAAAGTGTTCCACTTTTAAAAGAGATTTATTAAAAGGTAGCAAGACCTGGTTTGCACAGTCTTGGGGATGTACCTAATCATTGACATAGAGTAGTCCCAATGACAATGTGCCTTAAAAAGTTCCCACCTCTCAAGAAATATAATTACTTCTTTTACCAAAAAATTACATTTATGAAGACTGACTGAAATATCCAGATTCCAACTCAGTATTTATCATTTAGTACTTTGTTAGAAACAGAGATTTTCAGGAAACATGGATGGTAAGTTGTAAACAGTAAAGCAAATTTGCAATTAAATGTTTTTTGTCTACATGATCTGATTGTATACATAAACAACATTAGGTTTTCCAAAATATGATTATGAAAAGGTAAAATCTTCTAACAGATCAATCAGGAGCATTAGTAATATGTTCTCCCATACCTTTTCTCCAATATCCTCATGCATTAATTACCTGCTACTTACATTCATTTAATAGAGGTGCTCCCATCATTGCAGAAGCTTGATTTTTTTTTTTTTCTGAGACACACAGAGCTTTCTGTTATTCAGCAAAATCAGTAAGAGAGATGTAAGGGTTCATGTACTCTTAGGACAAAAAATACAACAAGAAAATGGTACAACAAAATAAACTGGAATATGCAGTTGACAAAAAAATACAGTGCCACTTGCTCTGTGGCTAGACCACCACTCCAAAAATAAGTATAATCAAAGAAATAATTCTTTTTCCTTGACACTTCCTCATCTTTGTTTCATGTCATCTATACATGTTTTGGAGCCCTGAAATGAATTCCTATACCAGCAAATGAGCGTATTAAAAAGATACACACTTTCAGATTAAAGAAGCAAAATAAACAACCTTGGAACATCACCTGGATGCTGAAGTTCAGTTTATTTTTATTCTCATTACTGTGTGGGGAAGAGGCCAGTATAAACTTAATTCATATTGCATTATTAGAAAGCCAGGATCCAGAAGGAAAAACAGAATAAGTGAAGACATTTAGACACATGATAATCTTGAAGAATCTGAATGAACCACATTTCTTGATAAATTCAGATGATGTTTGAAAACTTGAGGATACTGCAAAGGACTGAACAAAAAGATAATGGGCAGTTTCTTTGGTTTTTTGAAAGTAATACATAAAATGAACCAAGAACTCTTTAAGTGGTAAAGAAGCTTATGTGCAACATCCAACCTCTAAGTAATAGGAACAGATGCCATCACCCATCAAGTGTATTTTCCAGTTGGGTGTTTTTTGATTTTTCCCTTTATCAGCTTGTAACAAACCACCATAAAATGCACCACAGAAAATCTAATCTAGCTAGATATTGCATGGCAATTCCTGTTATAAAAGTGGTGTGGTCTCACATATTTTGAACAAAACCTGATTTTGCAGTCATACATGAAAAGCAAGTCTCAACATGAAATACCAAAGCATGATCTGATTATGTAATGAGCTCAACTCCACTAATTGCCCAAACAGTTTCAGATTTTCAACCTGTTTCAAAATTCTAGTACATTCCTTCTGTAATCTCTGAATCTATCAAGAAAGTCTAGAGGACTGCATTCTGCTTCATAACAGCTTTACTCCTTCCCATTGTGATAAACTTCCAGAAAATATATAGGTATCATCTAGAGCTCTTTTTTAGCAGAGCTGTCTCTTATTTATACCTGTTGCTGGTCACCTTCGATTTTCTTTGGACAATTTTGTTTAATCAATGGGCATAAGGCTCAGTGCAGTCTCTCTGTTTTGTCTTGCTCTTCTGCTATGAGCATTGTAATGTAAAAATGGTTTTATTTTTAAGCCATCAGACAAGGTACAATTTTTTAGGAAAAAAGTGAAGGAGATGCTTACAGATAGAATTCACTGAACAATCTTGAGGAAAGTAGACTATATAATGAAGCTCATGTTTGCTGTCCATCAGAATAATTTAGATTCTATTACAGTGAAGGTAAGTACTACATAAAACAATCCCACAGGTTAAACCAAAATATTTCTATGGATGGTTGCCCACAAATCTTGTTTGCTGACAAAAAAGAATGAGACAGTAGGAGAGAAGAACTAGCAGATGCTGGCAATCATTTTAGCAAGCAGAATAATCTTCAAGGATCATGAGTTAGATAAGGAAGAATGTTATTATTTGCCATCTGCTACTGGTTTATTAGTATGTCAGCATCTGGTGCCACAGAAAGATCTTTGTGATGTGAATGCACGAGGCAAATTTAGACAGTTTTCTTCTGCTGAAAGGAATTCTGCTGAAGATAAACATTACAGACCTTGCCACTGGTCAATTTGCTTAGTTTTTGACGTATGCTATTTAAAGCTTGATAAAAAAGTAAACATATAGAGTTCACCTCAATGATTAAATCATACAGTCTAATCACTAAGAACTAAAAAATAATCCCACAAGGTTGGCATTAAAACTTTCTTTCTATTCAATTTTGGCTGTTTTTTGTTTCCAAATGTCAGGCAGCAAATATCTAAGTTTGAGCAGAGCCAGTTGGTTTGAAAGTCTTAAACTAAACAATAATAAAGTGGGGGCACAGATCTGCCCCAGCCCAGGCTAGAAATTTGCACACATATTTTTTTGACAAAATACTATTTGCTTAATGTTGTTACTCAGTGGCAGGACTATCTACATTCCTGGGGATACTCAAGGATACTAAATACATTCAAGGTGCTAACAATTTCATATTCATGATCGGTATTGCAAGAGATAACATGAAACTTCAGTAACCATAAGGTGTTGGTGGACCCACAGGTTAAACTGTGCAACAGTACACATGGAACAAGCTACACTGTCTTGCATTTATCTATTATGTGGAACGACACAACCCTTGCATGCGAACCAACCTTGTTCAGCAGAGGCAATACATTAATCTGATAGATTACAGGGCTGAGGATGGAGCCTGCAAGGCATAAATGTACTTACTTTTGGTGTTGGGCAGGATGCAGTGGAGAGGCGAGAGGTGGCTTGGGCACGAGGAGATTCTGAAGGAGTAGTACTGAGGGAGGCTGTATCACGTGGGAGAACCTGAACACCACGAGAGATGATGGAATCTGGAATCTTAAAAAGAAGAGAGATGGAATTAGCAAAAAAATATACTGTATGTAAAACTTACTCAAAACCTTACCTCAAAAACAGGAATACCCCACTCCTCAGTTTGCATACCTCCTCATGCTCCGTGCTTGGCAGGGGTTAATGGCATACTCTCCTAATTTCATTAACAAATACCTAACAAATATAGAACGTCTCATTCTAACTGAAGTAGCACAGAACATAATCAAACATAGTACAACAGGAAATAATAACAAAATAATGGTTTCCTCTTAAACCTTTGTTTTAAACCCAAAAATAGCCACCAGTGATTTCTACCATGGCACAAAGAGAGGCAGACCTTCCATTCACTAACTAGGGGGCAATATTCTGAAAAGAAAACCATTTGCTAGAAATTTACTGAACCCCTATAAAGAAATGTCATGCAGTGAGAAAATTTCTCACAAGAAATGTCATGCAGTGAGTAAATACTCTCTATTCCATGAAGACTTTATTTCAGCTACAAAATTTCTCAATGCAAGGTTTGTGCTGCAAAAGCTACAGGCCTCTGGTGCCAGTAAGCTCCAGAAAGGCAAAAGCATCAGAAACCACCATCCAACATTTGGTTTAAAATACATTTTGAGGGGAAAAATAAAAATTCAGTCATTTTTTACTTCCCACTAATATATTAGAATGCCAGTTAGGGAAGCATATCCCTCCTGATGAACAACTGGCAAACTGGTAACAATGGATGAGGAAAAGGCTGAGGCAATCAACAACTTTTTGCCTCAGTGTTCACTGGCAACCTCTCTTCCCACACTTCTTGAATGGAAGGACCTTAAGGCAGAGGGACAATTAAGCCCCACTCTAAGGGACAACCAGGTTCATGACCACCTGAGGAACCTGTGGAACCTGAACATACATAAGTCTATGGGACCTGATGAGATGCATCCCAGTCCTGACAGAATAGACTCAGGTAGTTCCTGCACCACCACCCACGGCATTGGAAAAGTCATGGCAGTAGGATGAAGTCCCAGCTAACTGGAAGTAAGGAACATTGCATCCATAGTAAAAAAGGGTAGAAAGGAGGATCCTGGGAACTCCTTCCCTACTGACCTGTCAGCCTCACCTCTGTGCCTGGGAAGATCATGGAATAGATCCTCCTACAAGCACATGGAGGACAGGGTGATGATTTGAAGCAGCCAGCATGGCTTCACTGAGGGAAAATCCTAGGAAAATTCTATCACAGCTAAGCAGAAAATGTAGACAGATCTTTGAAGGAATATATATACACATGCATATTTAAAGATCTTTCTCCTCATTAAGAACTTCTTCTTTCAGCCCGATGTTCATGTTCTAAGAGGACCATCAGAAGAACATCCGTGTTTGTGGGAATTGGCAGTAGCAGACAATAAAAGGAAGCAAGAAAGGAAGATCCATTGACAAGCTAAATCATGAATGTTGGGAATTTCCAGATGGGATTTTTTTAATAAATGGAAATGCTGTTACCCAGCCTGCATCTAAGCATTTTGAACATTCTTGCCTACTAAGACATACTTTTATTTAGGACAGACAAAAGCCACTGGAAAGTATGTCCTCCTAGGAACAAGCTTTTATCCTGGCTTTTAGTATATGTTACATTATTAGAACATTAAGAGAGCTTTGTTGCTTGTCTCAGTGTAGTTAAAATGACCAATCTTAATCCATGTCTCATTAAATACATGTCATTTCCCATTCCCTCAACTTCCTTCATTCCCCTCTATAAATAATGACTATGTCTCACTCAGCAACCTTGACTTAGAAATACTGAGTATTACCTACGGGATCTTATTTCACCACACATCCTCCTCCTCATGTGAAGAGTTTCTTTTGTTTCTAACTTGTTTATAAGTTGTGTGAAAACAGGTTTTGTTCTAAGAGTGCCACCAGCTGCCTCCTTTCTGCTCTACTGTGTTTCTAGACTAACAGTGGTTTTTGCCAGCCAGTTTCTGTCAGCTGTCCTCAGAGATCTTTCAAGGCTAAGCATCTCATGCTACAATTTCCACTGTAAATTCTCAAGTCAGCAGAGCTTTTGTTCATTATGGACAACGGTGCTGGGGATATCTTCCTATCCAGAAACAGTGCCTAACAGGCCTCCACATGGAGTATTCTGAATTTAGAATCACATCTCAGAGATATATCTCAGAGGTAAACTGAATCAATGATATTCCAAATGCTCGAATGGTTTGTAGTCAGAAGCATGATTTCCCTTCTGTTCACTTTTTCTCCTGAAATCCCCTCTTAAATTCATTAAAGCCCAAAACAGGCTGACAATTTCCAAGTTTTATACTGGCATAGATACTCCTTACAACTTTCAATACTTCCTTTTAATCTCCATGTCTAAGGAAAATACAGCAAAAAGTACACTTTGAGAAAGGCATAAAATAATAAAAGACAAAATCAAAGAAAGAATAGTTTTAAGTCTTCAAATAAGATACCTTTTCCCTACTCTCTTCTGATAAAAAGTTGCAGGGATCTTGATGTGATTGTGTACGGGTCTATTACCCCTTTTCTGTACTCCTAGACCTCACAACACAAGTAACAATATTGCTTTTGCAAATGATATCATGGTTTAGCTCCCCCTAGGTTTACTCTGGGTACTCTAGGGTAACCAGATACTTCATAATGTCTCATACCCTTCAGGGACAGTATTTTATTTTTATTTCCCACCATATTGATCAATCATTGCTTCTACAATTTTATCTGATATCACCTTTTTGTAATAAAAACCTCTCTCTGCAATAAAGTGACTGAGATAACCTCAGTTTTCCCTGAACTGCATGTGTAGTACTAATTTTTGCCTGTGAAAAAAAGAAAACTTAAGTAAAATTTCTGCCATGATATTAATCAGAAAAGGAAGCTGAAGATAAAGGGAAAAGATGATCACAGGCACTTAATTTCAATGAGAATTATTTCCAAATCACTACCTTTACATAAATTGCAATTACCAGAAAATAATTAATATATAAACCTATCTAGATTCTAGGGAAAACTTCTCACTGAGAGGATAAAGTTAATTCACAGTTTCAAATTTTACTCTTTTTCTAATATGAAAGCGGAATGTGCTGTATTGCTAAAAGAAGCACTAATATTCTCTTTGAACCACTAGAACCTGCTGAATTTTGTGAAGCTACTGGTATGTCTATTCCATTAACAGAAACACATAAAAATATAATGTGGCATGGGGAAATTCTCATTTCTCTCACATTTAGACAGTTTTTGAATTTTAATATTAAAAAATTAAATTTAGGCAATATAAATCTCTAATCTAGGCAATTTCTTGTTAACTCTGTTAAAGAGGTTAATAAACCCATGAGAAATTTCTGTGTGTCTTGGTGCACAGAAACCTGAAATAAAGAAGGGCAGGAATATTACTGCATTTTGGATGGATTGTTCTTTTAACTTTCACTAAGTCACACTGAGCATTTAGGATTTGTCTCCCTAATATGTTTTATTCATTTGTCAGTTTCAAATAAATTGAATACAGAGTAGAGAACTCAAAACTTTAAATGGTGTACAATAAAATTCTTAATTCTTAGTGAAAATAGTTTCTGTTTGCACTAGCTGGAGTGGAAAACCCGCTGTAACACACAAAGACAGAAATTAATGAGAAATTAATGAAGTGACAGAGAAAGATATTCACCATATCCATCAGTCATTGCTTCTACAATTTTTATCTGACCTGGCCTTTCTCTGATGTACTTTTACTTTGGTTTAAATATTTGTGTTTTCATATTAGAGAACTTTGACAAGAGCATTGCCAGCAAGGGGAAAAAGGAAAAGATACGAGTTCTTTATTCTCTTTTGCTCAGAACCGAAACAAAGATTGACAATGATGGTGAGGTAAGAAAACAATCTGTAGGTGGCAATTACCATGACTATATAAGAGAAAAAAAAGTCTTAAAAATATACAGAAAGTCCTTTATGTTAAAAAACCCAATAATCTGCCAAAAAACTAACCACTTTCTGCTCTGAGTTTGAAGATCTGATTTGGAGAATGCACAAAACAATAGCTCAAGAGTAATCTGCAAAAGAACACAGACACGTGTATGACAGTTTAACAGTGTTCTTCACAGAGACTAAATTAACTGTTCTACTGATACTGAAGAACATGGTGCAAATTCTAGTTTAGCAACTTCAACTCCAAAAAAACCAAAAAAACCCAAAAACCCCACTGCAATAAATGCATGTATGTATGTATATATATGTACTATATAGCTTTACCATCAGGTATATGAACTTCAAAGTCTTCACATTTCCTAGGTGACTTTTCAAGAGATACAGAATCATGTTTAAAATACAGAGGTGTTAGGCTATTTGATTGATAGTTTAAATTACTATTTGCCTAGGGGAACAGGTCCTTTTTAACCATTCAATGAAATACTTTTCTACTATTCACTAAAACCCAGTAGTTTATAAGTCCACTGCCTCCTGACGTCTTCTGTTTTTGAGAAATTCTACTTCTACAGAGAAAACAAAAATGAGGCAGAAACTGCAAGTGAAGAAAGCAAAATATGAACACCCAGTGCAAATGTTGTATTGTGTTGACAAAAAAACTACTGAGAGAAAAGCAGCAAAACAAGACAGAGGAAAAAGTTACCATTACATAGCTCTAAAGCAGTAATTTTAGGAGATTATTTTAATTATATTCAATTATTGAGTATATTAGATGATAAAGCCAATGACTAACCAGAAGCATAGGCTTTATAACAATTATTATCTCAGCAGCTAAATTATTTCAAGTGACAACACACATGACCTTTACCTTGTTTAGCCTTTTATGTTAAACAGATATTTTCTGTAACGTGCTCTCAAAGACAGCACTGATGTGTCTTTGTTAGAAGAAAATAAGTAACTGTCTGTTCATACATAGGCTAGGAGGCAGGCAGAGCATTTTTAGTTAGTGTTAGTGCAAAAGCCTCTTGGAAGTGTCTCTTACCAGTTCTCCTGCACTGCCTGCTGCATGATGGCAATAACTGATGAGACCAGGGATGGGCTGTTGACCTTTAGCCATGATAACAGCTGGACTGGTATAGGATGGATGCTTCTAATGCACAACACATAACAGCTATGAATACAGTGACAGGAAAACATGAAACTCTACAAGCAAATGACCAAAAATGAATGAGGCGAAAGTAACTGTGACACTGAAATGCCAAGCTGATATGAAAACAGCCAGTTGAGATCTCAGGTATTTCCTGCCTTTAAAACGGCACATATTTTTTATCTTTGCCTGAATCAAAAGAAATTAAACAATTTACAATTTGCATTAATAAAAACTGATACTTGCAAATGATAATTACCTTAATTCATCCCTGCAAAGACATATGTAATCAGCATTTTCTGTATATTGGGAGATGATCTCCAGCTGCAGCTGTCTTAGAAATGTCAAGATGTCTCAGACCTGAATTCACATTTCTGGAGTTAGAATGTTGCTGCTTTGGTTTAGAAATTGTTTAATATAATTTTGAATTACTTAGACTTTCAATTCTCATAATAGGAATTAAAAGCACAACTTGTGGAGTAGATATAGAACAAAGCAGTTTGGAAAAAACTGTTTCCAAACACACAGGGATACATTATCTTTCCATTCAAACCTGAACACATAAAACTGAGGTAAATATTTATATATTGTTTCAAATGGTACAGTAATTCTTGGGAAAATATTCAAAACTTGTATTACAATTATTTACAAGCGTTACCTCATTTTTTTCTTTTGGAGTCTCCAATTTATTATTTAAGTTTGAGTAATGCTGATCTATTACTAGTTAAAGCAAGGCTATAAAGACATGATATTTAGTTTGTTGCAGAGTTTCACATCTCTTATGCAGACATGCACATTGGAATACAGTAATCTGGATATCTTATTACTTAAATTGTTACCTGTCTGTCACACTTTTATCACTGTTTTCAGAAACAAAAATTTTCATTTCAAATTAGATATTATGAGTTGCAAAATTTTGTTGTGATTCTTTAACATGCTGCCCACTGGACTTTGCATGTTCAGGTGTGTCAATACTTTGAATTAAAAAAATCTATTAAAACCAGTCTGTCACAACAGAATGGTATCATAAAACATATGTTAACATCAAGATAATAAATTATATTTGTCCCACTGGAATTTGAAATCACCTACCAAAACAGAATTCATATATTTTTATGAAGGTCTACTTCTACAAAATGTACCTGAAATACATCTATTTAACATGAAGACATCAATGTATAGTCTTAACATACAAACGAATATTGGTGGAAAGTGCCTGAGACAGAATCTAAAGGGTCTCTTAAGGAAAGAAGCCAGACTCACCTTAGCTGCAATGGCTGCTGCTGTTATATGCGAAGAAGAACTGTCCTCTGTTGAGGCAACTCCGCTATCCTTCTTCTCTTCCTCCTCTTCCTCACACTGCACTCCTTTGTCTTCTGTCTGTTTGTGAGGGCTGGTGGTTGGAGGAGGAGAAAGAGGAGGTGGTGGTGAAGGTAGATCTTCAAGCTCATCGTGTACCTCCTTTACTTTTACAATGGCATCCCGCAAAAGATCAATGGCGTGAGGTAGGGCTGGCAGTATAAACTGAAAGCATTCCTATGCAGAACGAAAGGAGAAACCACTATGAAAAGTTACCTGCACATGCAAATATGAGTTTACTTTTTAAATGTACTTGGGATTTAGATGCCTCTTTTCACCTGATCATAAATAAAACCTACTACGTGCTATGCAACTGCTCTGAAAAGATAAACAAACTCAGATCTGGTGACTATTCTATAAAGTTTTGCCTTTTTTCATGTAAATACAGCAAATTGCACAACACGGCCATTCCAATGAAGCTAATACTGAAAACACGAGTTACATTTCTGTGAATATGTAATACAGAAAACAGTTCACAGCAACTGGCAGAAAGCTACAAAAATGCAGAAGAGAAACATTAACTATATCCCTGCAGGGATATTAGCTTCAAATCTTTCCTATTATGCTCCCTCACAATTAGAGAACAATTCATAAGGGTTTCCATAATTACACTTTTATATAATTATATCCTTTTTTATTCATGGACTTATTCTATATACTGGAGGAATGACAAACTACAGTGATATTATAATGCCATATAACTCAAATGAAAAAAAACATAAACAAGCTATTTTTCAAACCTCTGCTTGTTCTATAATCTTACAAACAATTAGAAAGTTTATTTTATATGGCTGGAGAAAGAAAAACTGCAGACATCTTCGTCCATAATGGGCATACATACAGCTACCATACATAATCACCTATGCTGCTAAAATACTCTGGTGCTTTATCAAATCAAAGTGGAACCTCAGGACATGCTGCAGCTGCCTGCTAGATCAGGGTCAGTATAAAACTCAGGCTTCTTAAGGCTTATTCAGTAAAGTCTTGAAAAACAATTCAAGAACAGAGAATCCACAACCCTTGTTGACAACATGCTTTAATGCTTAATTACCCTCAAAGTGTTTGGGTATTTTTTAAGTTTTGGTTTGGTTTTCCATTTATTTTCTTTTTCATCTGGAAGGTACCTCATTCAATTTGTGACTATTGTCTCTCATTCTTCTCCTAGGCACCACAAGAAAAAGTTTTCTTACGTCATTTGAGGAGACCGCATATAAACATTTAAGTATTAGAAAATGATGGCAGGGTCACAAGAAATAATTGCCATGGCAATGCAGTCAGGAACACACAAAGTTGACAAACAAAGCTGGCACTACTCCTTTTTGTTTCCCTTCAGTTTTGTTTTAAGCATAGGACGGTTTTTAAAAATGTATTCTGATATTTTAGAGTATAAAAAAATTAATAATAATAATTTCAAAAATAGATAATGAAAAATATTTTCAATAAATAAACACATCCACGTAAACAAAATAAAAGGCAAAGAAACCATCAGAAATTACTGGAGTCTATATATCCTACTTTGTAAGTAAAACATGGCTCACAAGCATTATTTCCTCAAAGCTTTTAAATAAGAACATCTTTCACTTGCTTCTTTAAGAGTAATGAATGATAAGTCAGACTACCTCATAGATTTATAAATTCTTTAAACATTCAAGTTGGTACTGCAAAGAACTGGAGTAAACCAGTATATGCTGTATATAATGAAAGTATATTAAAACATATTTGTAAAGATAATAAAGATTATGACTTATAATGTGACTGCAAACTGCACAGTTATTGTGCCTTCACAGTATTACTTTTAAAATGGTTTAAAATAATGAAGTATAAAACTATCATTACTTTAGCAAAGAAGCTGATTTCAAGTAAGTAAGAAACAAGAACAACAATCTCTGAACTGACCAATAACTGTGGAAAAAGTACACTAATAATTGACTAATCAGAGAAGCATGTTCCCCCACTCCAAGCACTGAAACAAAGCCTTGCTGGCTTGAGTGTTAATGCACAGATTCCCAGTAAGTCCTCTAAAAGCTCATGTTACTTATGAAACTCATTGTTTTAGGTAATTGTTACTACAATTATAAAATATCAAAGACTTAATAAACTTCTGGTCATTTCACATTTTGCCCTCTTTCCTAACATTAACTATCTTTTGCAAGACTGAAAAAAAAAGCAACATAAAAATGGAAGATTCCTGCAGATCTGGATTCAATGGTACATGCCACACAAACGTTTTCTGGTGAAAACATGTTTGGCATGCAGTCCATTTTTGAAATGAAGCATTTACACTGCTGTCATTTTCCATTAATAGTTTATTAAAGAAGGATGTATATTCCTACAATTTCATAGCTTTATATAAGCTTCTCGTATGATTGCATTTATACAATGGAAAGGAAATTAGCAAGTAAGAGATAAAAATGAGGGAAATTCCTGGTGACAATATGTCCTTTTTGTTCTTGAGATTCAGCCTTTTATGGCCCAGTTTTATCCACTCTTCATCTCAAAAGTCTCTGCTGAAATCTGAGACTTTACAGATGTCTCATACTAAAAGAAATTGTTACAGGACAGAGTATCATCATGACAGGGATAAATAAAAATCAGTTTATCAGAAGCTTGCTTGTATGATGCAATCGTATGACTTTTTTCTTTTCCAGCAGAATTACCTTTTTTATTACTTACCTTATACCAAAACTATTGTTAAAATACCTATTAACACTTTTTCATTTCTTTTCCTCATTCACTTTCTGCAATTTACCTATCTTCAAAGCATGATTGCCTCAGGACAGAAAAAGACAATTGCTTCTGTGGGTTAGGAGTGCTCCTGAACACAATAAAAACCATTAGAGATTGTAGGCTATTTCATCTCTCTCCTAATTCAGCAAAAGAAGCACTTACTTGTGAAATAACCTTCTTACTAGTGTATCACTTCTTTAAAATGGGGGGCCGTTGCTATGTTAAATACATGTATGTACATGTGATTTCCCACGTATAACTGGAAGAATTTCAGGAAGGTATACTCCCACCTCACCATCCTCCAATGCCTCTCGTGTTTTGAAGGCTTTAAAATTTCCTTTAAACTACAGTCTCACTAGATTTCCACAAATGCTGTAAGGAATGGTAGAATCATAGGCGGGCTCACACTGAGTCCTTGAACTGAAACATGTCGACAGTGTATCTGAAAACCTATGGTGGCTGCTTAACATCATAGTATTCAAAACATTTCCTCTTCAACTTCCAGGTGGCAGCCCACATAAACGTTTTTGTATCTCCAGACAGAAGTCTTTCAAGAAACAGTGACTTCAGGGCTGTGCTGCTAAACACGTTAGTACTGTCTGCTCCGTGCCTGGGTACTACAGGGTCAGTAGTACACAGAGATGTGTACCAGGTATGCACTGCTTAGAGGCCAGAGGTAAAGACATTCATTAACAAGGCCAGATGTAGTCTGGGCCCTGAAGAAATAGATTCTTGTGACTGATGGTGGACCTTCCTCAGTAGTTTTGTATCAGGCTGTACAAATCACTGTTCAGCTTAGCAGTATTTCTGTGGAGAAGACTGTTTTTCTATCAGCCAACTACGAAGAAATTAGTAAAAGATCGATCGAGTCTTACTAACACACACACTCACAAATCCCTGCTGGAGTTTAATTCTGTTCCTCTCAGCTATAGAGTCAGAGAGAAAGCATAAATGATGACAAAAATTCTAACTTCTCCATCCAAACAGAGCAAAACGCAGGAAAAAAACAAATTGTATAAAAGGTGAAAAGTCTGATATACCCATACAGAGAAGATTCAAAAACATTCTCAAACTCTCAAAATTATGTTCCCTTTCTTCCCTCTTGCTGATCAAAACTGTGAAGGCTCCAGCAAGTTCTACCATACACTATGCATTCCTCTTGAAAAAGAATGATTTCTTGGAAGCTGGAGATATCCAATCCAGAGATAAGGTACAGCTAATTAGAGAAGAAATGGAAAGTGTAAGAGATCATTAGACTCTTCATTAGCACTGCCTGCTCAAGTGAGTGCTCTCTTGCACTAAATGTAATGTCCTGGTCACACAGCACCTTCGATAAGATTGCAGTTGCTTGGTCCTTGGCTAGGAGTGATTGTGTGGTAACTTTACATGAATATGATTTCAAATGTCTTTTGTAAACTTTGTTATACTGGGCACTTTCCACCATTTGAAAGAAGGAGAATTGCTCATCATAGTTCCTTCCTAGCAGATCAGTAAGAACATTTCTTACCTGTGACCCTTTCTTGCTACCTGGAAGATTAATTATGAGAGTTTTCCCTCTGATTCCACACACAGGCCTGAAATGAAAGAAACACAGACTGAAATTCTTGCATGCAACTATCTCCACTATCAAAACAAAAGGAATGCATTTAAGATAAATTCTATGATTTACTGGATTTTGTAAACTTATTATCCAATATATTTGCTGATTATGTTCTCATAAAAGAACCTGGGAGAAGCTGAGCTGAAAAAGCATGAAACAAGACTGAGAGGGTCTAACATTAATTTGATAGTATAAACACTGGCTAGATTTTCATCTTTATTGAGATCTGTGTAGCTCCCTTAATTCTACTGTCTACTTGCATCCAATACATTATTTGATATAGTCTCTATTTGGTCATGCACATGGTTCCTTTGCAGTGTAATCGACTGTGTCAAATATTATGTCCCTGGCTAGGTAAAAATACTAAGTTCTGCTGGTTGCATTAATTCAAATATGTCCTTTTTATTTAAAGATTAAACAAGAAAGCAGAGAAAGAAGTAATTCTCAAGTGAAAATTGTACTTGTGCAATTCATATATAATGCTTCCTAATTATTTTCCCCTCTCCCTCAAGAAAAGGCAAGACCAACTATCAAAGATGGAAGTTTTTATTTTATTTCTTTTTGTATTTTAGAAATTCCTTTGGTGTTGATGAACACTCAAGTGCTGAATGCTTTCTGTTGTCTGGAGTTTGACTATTCAATATTTTAGCTAAATATTAAAAAAAAAAAGAAACTAAATTGCAGAATTTTGTCTTGAGGTTGTAGAGCGCTTCCACTGTTTATGAATGCCAAGGTGAAAAACCCAGAGCTGGGATATAATGATGAGAAAAATGTAAAAGGGACAAAACTAAACCATGAAGATATAGAGGTTACACTTTAGAGAAACTGTGTAATATTCTCATTATTGAAGAAAAACATGAGCTATAAGTGAAGACAGAAAAGAAAATTATTTCCAGTTACGGCATTAGCAAAAATTTTGGGTCAAAGGACATGGCTTGTTGGGTACCCAACGGATGGGGCTTTCTTCTTATACAAATAATTCTCAGTGATTAATGTCATTTATTGGTTGCATGGCATTTTTCAGCAGGGTAACAAGTATTTCCACAACAGCCATCACAATGCTCACAAGCACAGAGATTGTCTTTGTGCCATTAAATGTTTTGATATCATACTTAAGCCAGCCTAAAGTGTTGTTTTTAACTGGCAGTTTGAGTATTGCTTGACTCCTAGCCCCTCTTTTATCATATTGCCTTCTTTCACACTATGTACCCTCAGTTTAGAAAGAACTGCAGGTAGCTGAGGAATCTCTGTTGCAGCACAGAGATGAGCCTGAATTAAAGGAATGTGTTCATTCACTCCCGTTGCAGTAGCCAAGCTTACAGAGTACAAACTCAATCCAGCAAATCCCATAGGTGGGTTGCAGTTTATGGCAGATTTAAAACAAAGGAAATAAGAACTGTCCAGAGAGGAATAAAATCAGGTGTAATTGAGTTTGGCAGACAGCTCCTTTAGTAGTCGTCTTGTCTCTTCCACTCTGCTTTAAATATTGTTGAGTGTTATAAGCTAAATGTCCAGTACAACCAACCAATAATAAAAAAAGAACTAAACCAGCAGCACGAAACTCAAATTTCAGCTGCCAATAATCAGACCTAGTGGCTCAAGAGAGAAATGGAGCTGCCAAAAATTCTCAAGAAAGCATGCAAAAGTAAAAGTGCTCAAGAACTGCATGGCTGGCAAAAGTATTGTGTGCTTTCAAGAAAACCACACAGATTGTGCATGCATTCCAGATACTTTGAGAGATAAATTAACAATATTCCTCCAGACTGTAGGATAGCACAAAACATTTGTCTTTATCAAAGGGATTTTTTGCCAAACAAAGCATTTTATTACTTGATGAACAACATACAGAAAAATTTTCACTCACTACCAAAACACCACAGTTCTAGAATGAAAAGACAGCTATTTAAGACTGTGCATCAATATTACAAATAACCTGGCACAGAAAATACAGGAGGATACAGTCTCTAATAGAGACAACAAAGGGAATTTAATGAGACAATGCAATTACCATTATTTGAATTTGGCTCCTTCTCTGAAGTTAAGACTTTTAGTCTTGATAACAATGGCAGTGTTCAATGATTTGTGCACAGCCATTGGATGACAATAAGTAATTCTATGGAAACAGTTCACTTCATATTTTGAAGGAAGTGGTCTTACCTAGAGAGCATGCCCAGAGGTGTAACATTAAGTGATCCCATCAGCATTGCCAGGGCCATCCCCGGGGCTTCTCGCTCTATTACTTCTTTAGTGGCCTGCAATCAAAGATTAAATAGCAAACTGAGTGAACAAGTGTATGGATAAGGAAAAAAATGAAACCAGCTAAAATTGGGTAGGAATACCTCCTCATTATTTTCTGCCAAGAAATGTTGTTGCTAAATTCTCAACTGAAATATGCTATAGATTTTTCTCTTGGTTGTGTAAAATAGGGAAAGACAAGGAGTTGCGATAAAGGACTGTTAGCAGCACTGTGAAGATTCCTATAGAAAGTTACAAAAGTCAGGACCCTATAAATATAAAAAGTGTTAACCAACACCACAGAAATAACAACTGCCTTGAACAGAAAGGAAAAGCTGAGAACAAGCAAAAAAAGCACCCAATGTAACTGCCTTCTCTTCCTCATCAATCTTGTGCATTTTCCTGTTGAGATTTTCCCAGGCATGAGAAGGATGAATCAGTCTGCGCAGAAGATAGAAAAAAAATTTGCAAAGGGAAGCCCATGTAGCAGGCAGGCAGGAAAAGAGTAAAATGGTAATGATAATGGCCAGAGGCTGAGGCCTTCCCTTTTCATCATGTCAGCAAAACAGCAGTTCCAAACCAGGCTGGTGGCTTTTATTCATAAGCAGTCCATACGCAGTGGGCATTGAGAAGTCTGGAAGCAGAGTCTGAAAATTCTTGTCTTTTTAGTCCTTTTCCCAAACAGGGAATCAGATGGAAAATCATGCACAACCTTCTGTCCTTACTTCCTCACACAAATTTTCTCAAATGCACTGTCCAGTTTCCTAACATCTAACTTTACTTAGAACACATCATCTTAATGACAAGTTACAGGCTTATCCTCTCTTCATTTACCCCACAGTAGCTGCTGTTCAGTGGATCACATTGCTTCATGCTCTGAAATAACATTCTAAGTTATTCAGCACAACTAAATTGGTAGCAATGGTCATAAAACTGTGAAGCCCATGGTATAACATACAGCCAAACTACAATGCTTTGATGGTACAATTATCAAAACAGAAATAGAAAAGAACATCTTAAATATAAGGACACCCTGAATAAGCTGAATTTTCTTCACAGTTTGATATAGAAAAAATCCAGGCAAATTATTTTGTGGGAAAGATTCAGTTATAAATCACATACTTTTACCTTTGTAAGCTCTTAGTTTACAAATAGAAAACTAAAGTCGTACAGAAGGAAAATTACAGAATTAGCCCAACAGCATCCCTAAAAGAAGGATGCCTGCATGTGAGGGTGCTTACATGAAGCAATAAATAAAACAGAGAAAAAAATCCATCAAAAGTACATATATTCAAATGGCTGTATTCTCAAACATCGTCACTAGTTTTTGACATTTTTAAAAGGACTATCAGAATATGAATTAATTAGAAATTAATATCAGTATTAGAAGACATCAGACACTGCTACCATGTAAACTTTGAGTACTTTTTTAATAAGCAAACTTGTTATGTGCTCTGTTATGGGAAGCTGGAACTTTGGTTCATAAAAAGCCAAGCTATTCTAATTTAGTAGCTGACATCACAGCTGTATTTCAAGCATACCAAGTTGGTTTTTAGATATGCCATCCTCTACACAGAAACAGAAAAGTCACATAAATACAACCCAGTGACTGTGTTTTACATAAGGAAAAGAAGAAGAAGTGAGCTTGGAGTGATGTAGACAAAAATAAAACTCCTCCAATGGAGAAAGATTACCTTAAGAAACCTGCTGAGGTATGAAATCATCAATCACATTTAAAATTCTTAAGACATCCATAGACCTGATGATTTTTATAATACAGAAGATAAAGGCATTGCAATGGTGAAGAGACGCTTTGTTGACTGTGAAAAGGTAAGTGAAACATGGAATTCTCTGTGTGTGCATACACAGCAAGTCTGTATCTATGCCTTTTCATTTCAGTTAATACCATGCTTCAAAGCTATTCAAAACTGTTTTTAAATATAAAGTGCATTTTGAGATTTATTTTCTGCCCTTGAGCACAGTGACACTTTGAAGATATCATTAGTTAAAATTCTAAGCAGGCTTCAAAGGTAGTACAAGATGCAAGACAGTCCATAAACAACGATCCTGCAGCTCAGGCAGTCCTTCAACGAAATTCAAGTCCATTCTCCAACTTCATAAGAAAGATGACCTTCACAAAATGTCACTGCTAGCAGGCAATGTGATTATTAAAAATGTATAGAGCAAGCAACAAAATCTGAAAGGGCATAAAGTCCAAGCAGCAGTACAATCTTCAACAGAAGCTTCTAAAAATAGTTGTTTGAAAATATATATGCATATATTTATTACTGCAGATGGACCTCTACAAACAGGGACACATTTCCTGTTTTCATGTTTGCAGCCTGACTGTATGGGTGTAACCAAAAAAAGCTGCTGCTAAGTAAACCACTGTTACAGTGACATCTGCTCTTGAAATCAGCCACTGTATATTCCACTTTTGGGATGTCCTCAAATAACATGCCTTAACATGTGCCCTGAACAGGAACTGAAAACACCTTCACACTGGGAAACACACTCTAAATTAGTTATGCACATATGAATGAATGCTGCAATCTGTAACAACTCTTTGTTTCACCTAACAACTTACCAAAATGCTGATGGCCAGGTTTTCTCATACTTCCTTCAGTATTTTTTGTTTGAAGGAAGGGTGGAAGAGAGATGTCAAATTTAGATTTTCATCTGTGTCCAGTTCAGGAGTTAACTCCTGCCTCCATGAAACTATTAAGGAATTAGTGACTCAGCACCTTCACCTTTTACTAGCACTCCAGCAAGGCTGAATTAAGACTGTTCAACCTTGCTTCATTGGCAATTTTTTGTTGGTAGTCTCACCATCAGCCAGCTGTTGCCTGCTGGAGGGGGCCATAGAGTTGGCACAGAATGAATCACAAATCAAGGCTGTTGCCCTCAGCTCTCTTACAACAGCAGTGATGACACTGCTGGGCAGATGCAGGAAAAAATGATATTTCATTCAAAGCTGTCACACTGATGCCTTAATCAAGACTGAAGCTTCACAGTGATTCTCAAACCTGAGGCTGATGACTCAGGTAGGTGGAAAATACTGGAGCAAAACTGCATAAAACACTAAAATGACCAAAAAGTGTCCCCAGTTTATGACAGATAAGCTTGTAGTACAAAGAAGAGAGGCGCATATAAGAGGGAGGTGGAAGAGAGGGGTTCCACGGAAACAAAAGTACTTGAAAGTAAAAGCCAGAGTTCAGGATGAAGACAGAAAGGCAGAAAGTCCAGTTTGGAGGTTGCAAAGAAAGGCAAGGTTTGTAGTTTAGATAGGAGGAGGGAATGTTGGAAGAAGGAAGCTGAAGTGGAAAGGCAGAATTGCAGGAAACCCAAGCAGTAGGATTCTCAGAAGGGGAGAAATAAGAAGAGGGTGAGGGCAAGTGAGTGGGATGGAAAACAGTGAGGAGGTTGGAACCTGAGGATTTTTAAGTTCCCTCCAAACCCAAACCATAGAATTATGGTTCTACAAAGAAAGACTGCCCATGGCAGCTTGGACAGAAAATAGATGAGAGAGAAACTCAGAAGAAGGAAAAAGAGAAAACAAGACATGATGGAACTGAAGTGCCAGGATGTGGGGGAGCCACAGAGGGAGACAATGGGATTGAAATAAAATGCTGGTTTCTATTCCAAAGAGGAGAAGTAGGAACGAACAATTTAATTATTTAGGATTTCCTAACAACATCTATGAGAGCAGTACCTCTTACATTTCATTGCTATATGAATAAATACAATTGATTTTAAAGCACATTTTTTGATTGTTTACACAGTGCCTTTTTATTGGAGCTAGGGCATTATGTTCCCAAACCAACTGGTATATTTTTAGATATCTTTGACGTAGTTGCGGTTGCTTAACAGATGGCTCACTGCCAAGTGGTTTCACAGAGTTCTCTGCTGCTTCACTGTCTTTCTTTGCCTCCACATAAATTGTTAGCTCAGTTTCTAACCTGTGGAATCCATCCCAGGTAGTTTTTTGAGGATATACCTAATGCAGACTGATTTAATTAAAAGACCTAGGACTACTCTTCTGGAAATGTTCAGAAGCTCCTTATCTTTGTCTTTCAGGTATTAAGCATAGCAAAGTTTGATCTCAACAGTGAGTAATGATCTGAGACATTTCATATGCTCTTCAGCTGGTTTTGGGCAGTAATACAGTTTTACTTCTTCAATTAAAATGAAAATATGAGACTCAGAAATCATAATAAATTCAATTAAATAAAGATGACAGAGACTGCCTCTGTGGAAAATATTTCTGTTGAACAAGTTAAAATCTATGACTCTGCTTAGTATATAATAGAGCTATAGATGCAAATTAATGGACAAATTTGCAGATAATTTATGTTTAACATAAATACAGCATTAACATTGATAAGATTTAATTACCTCTTTGAGCTTTCCACTGAAAGCTGAAATCTTGGAAGGGCTTTACTAAAGAAATACCTATATAACCTCTGCAACAGAGCTCACAGACCACAGAAGAGCAGAGAAAAATTAGAGACATAGATCAGTACAAAAAGGTCAGTCATGCCTGTCAACCAGTTGTGTAAGAAGTGTGTACTTTAGGAATAAAAATTGCATCTCTCAGCCTGGAGATGAGATGTCTTCAAAGTAATTCAGAACACCTCTGCTGGAGACAACACATGTGCCAGTAATTTTTATTCACAAATCAGTTATTTCAGCTTATTGTCTACTTCCCTTCTCTTACTTTGTAGGGAGAAAATAGAGTTTACATGAAGCCAGACTGATCAGAGCTTCTCACCAAAACAACACTTACGTATTTCTTCTCCATGAACAGTAAAAAATACAGGCTTCAGCACTTGGTTTCTTTCAATACATTGGAAAGGTTTCTGGATAAGGATTTTGAATTCATCTCAGTTTCACCTTTATGCTGTCTTTCCTTGAATTCTTCCTATCGTTTGTCACCAATAATCTGTATGGTGTTATTCAGTGGGGTTTTTTTATGGATGTAAGGCATGAGAGGATTCATGGTCTTTGATGTTTTCCAAAATCAACTTTCTTTGGCTAATTGCTCAGTTATCTCGACAAATGGATGAAAATGATCACATATGCTATTGCTGCAACACAACCAAAATCAAGTTTATAAAAATATAAGGTTAAAGTTAGCAGCAGTTGCTGTGTTTGGGCTCACAGGATGACTGGATGTGACTAGGCAGACATGGGGGTCAGCGCTGACCCTGGGGCATGTGTTTGTACCTCCTCATGAAGTGACCATCCAGCTTCTGCCAATTTTACTGTACAGTAAGAAACTCATACTGAGACTGGTGAGTCTCCATTTTTATGTCCTTGTTGGGAATTTTTGATGTTTAACACAGCTACCTTTGTCGGGTACACACAGACACATACTAAGAGCACTCTCAGACTTTGTAGATTTTTTTTTTTTATGTAAAAACAAAACACATCTAATCCTATTAGAGTGACTTACCCTAGTGCCTTTCCCTTTTACCAATGGTAAATTTGCTACACACTTCTCTGCTAAATGATTCCATTTTCTTTTTCCTTTTCTTCTCCCAACTCACATATACAAACAGCCAAAGCTGAATGGAACCCTGATTAATGCAGCCAACTAAAACTGAACTCTACAAACTGGTGTATGTGCACACACCAATAACACATTTCCACTGACATAATTCTGCAGCACCAGAATGCTGCTTGCACTCTCAGTGCATCTGCAGTGTGCTGCTGCTACCCAGAACCTAAACATCACAGAATGACCCTACAAAATTTATCAGTGCGAGGAACAAAAATGTCACAGCAAAAACTACTGTTAGATTCAATACAGACTCTGTTTTCTCTATTTCTTCCATATCCATGATTCCCTTTGCCTGCAAATTGCCTCCTCTGAATTCTCTCAATCCTTCCACTGGGACCCATCATACCATTTATTGCAGTCTAATGCCTATGGCATGAGACTCAAGTGCCAGAAGCTAATTCATGTCTGCCTTCTTTATAAACTGGTATCAGTGAGAAGTCTATCAGAACACTTCCACTGTGTAGATGACCAAAAAAAGCAAATAGCAAATAGAGACAACACTCAATGACCTATGCATGACCAAGCCATGAATATATTTAATTTCCAATAGGTGGACCCCAATGACAATTACTTTTGTAAACAAATAAATTATTATCATCATCATCAAATAAAGTCTATATTAGTTAATGAAAATCTTAAGTGTTCATTGTAGCTGTCCTTAGAAGACCTTGTTTTCTTCAACTGAAATCAAACTCATTAAAATATTTACTTAATAACATTCAGTTTCTTTTTTACTTACACCTTGCAAAACATTTGGGGGAAGATGCTTCATCTTTTTTACACTATAGAGAAGCTGACAATTTAAATTAATATACTAGAAAAAAACAACATTGTGAAATTTGTAAATTATTCTTCCACTTCTGCAGATCTAGATCTAAATTTTTAGCTAAACCTGATTACATATGATTTATATAAACTTCATAGATCAATGATTTGCTTGTCCCATTTGTGTAATTGAATTAATGAAATTGATGTATCTGGATATCAACCACATACATTTCCTAAATATCACTTCTAATATATATAATTTTATTCCTGATTGCTAAACAAAGTTTTAAGATCTCAAATGTGTATAAGATAGTCACACCATAAAAACTGATCTTAATTTTATGATACTGCCTATCCCCATACAAACCCACTAGAACAATCATTTTTAGTAGCTGTTAAATAAGACACTAAATGCTTTTCTGCACTGTAAGGAATGCATTTAGGCTGTTCACAATTGGACACAACCCACCAGATGCAGTACATTACACCTGTCTAAAGGGGTGTGTGAAGCAAGTGTCAAAAGGCAGAGTATTTGCAATGGTGGGGAGGTCAGGAGGAGCTTGGTAAAACAGCTGGAAACAAGCCCCTGCACGTTGTACAAAGAAGGGTCAGGTGTCTGCTTCCTCTTTCAGTCCTCCTTCTATGTACAAGCTGCTGTGCTTCCCAATGCAACTCCACTTCGTGCAAGAACAAATCCATTTCTGTTCAGCAAAAGTAGTATAGCTGAAGACTTCCTGGTAAAGACAATAAAACCATTCTGCTACTACAAAAACACTGTTAAAATCTTAACTGTTAATAATTACTACTATTTTAAGTTTTTCCTCAGTTATTTCAAGCTGCTTTGTATTAATATAAAATAGGAAATCCAGCCAAACCTTTTACATAATTCTCCATAATTTGAAGAAAATGAACAAAACATGAGAAATTAAAAATTTTGTTTTATGAAACACAGACTCATGCAGCACAAATGAGAAAAATAAGCATGGGTATCTACACTATGCCAATAAGAATTCTACATGACTGAAGTGACAATGCAATGAGCTTTAACTAACGGAATAACAACTAGGGAGCACTGTCTCATAAAAATATATCCTAGACAGTGTTTCTGGTTATGTGTACTGTCTTCTAGACTATATATTTATACCAAAGTGGAGTCAGTCTACAGTCAGCTTCATTTCAAAACTAGTGCCAAACTTAGATTCTTCTATACTGGGAGAGTGGGTCTATTTGTGGTTTGGGGAAGTATATTAAGCAATGAAGTCTAGAACTATGTAAGAGAAACAAAACTGTAACTTTTGCCTTGTTGTGGTATTAATAGCATAGGAAAAGAGAAGGCACTATTTCTTAGAGACCCTCATAGGGACACACAAAGAATGGGGCCACAAGGCAGAAATACACACTGCTTTCTCTTAAGAACCTGTGCATGTTTGGAGCAGTGAAAGAACTAAAAGCTTTTACCTGCAATTTCACTTCTATAAATAAATAACTGTGCAGTGCTTTAGCTCTGGTTACTGAAATTGAAATATGAAACTCTTTTGAGGATCTTGTTTGCTGTTTCCTAACATTTGCTACCTTTTGCCAAGAACAAATATGGCATACGAAGTATTTGCACTTCTGAAACTTCAGTCGAATTCTTCCATAGGTTAAGGAGCTCCTCCAAACACCTTCAGATCTCAAATCATCAGTGTTGAAGATTTAATAGAAATAATTCTTCCCAAAATACACCTTCTGCAAAGGGTGGACTAATGAGTCATAATTTTTCAAGAATAAATCAGCAACACAAGAACTACAAAAAAGATTCTTAAGATTCTCTTATACAGTATGCTTACTCCCCAAGCAAATGATAAAGCATCTCTAATAACAGCAACCTTTAAGTACTTTTCCCATAACCTAAAAATTCATAGAAATTATTCTTTTGTGACATCCAGTGATGCAATTCATGTGTTCAGAGTCTGAACAGTTGTCAGTTTTGGCACATACAAATGACCCTTTCATTAGAACTGATAAGCAAACAGATTTTGAAAGCCAAAGTGACCTACTGTGCATTTTGTCAAGTGATTTCCTATATAGGACTATTTTAACTTCTGGCACAAATCACATTTTTTATCTCCAAGATTCTCATGGAAGCAATTGAATGAAAAGGTTTCGCAAACAGAAGATGGAAAGTATTTTATTGAGACTGCTGTGACACTGAGCACTGAAGTGGAAGACATTAGAATTCCTAATCTATATTGAGTGAGGAATATCAAATATATCAAGTTTACCTTTTCCTCTGGAATTTTATATTTAATTAATACTTTACAGTATTCTATAGTAATAGAATATACTATAATAATATATATATTTATATATATATAATATATATATAAAAAAACCCCTACTATTGAATATAATATCTCTATTACACTGTTCCTAAGATGTTTACTAAGATGTATACATATTTCCAAAACACCAGTTTCTTTCAGTTTTAAAAGATGTCAAAATATCTTTCATGCACTAAGAAAAAGCAGTTGAATCATTTATTGACACTACTCAGCTGTGACAGAGCAATACTTTCACATTAATAGAGCTCTGCATTGTATAGATAAATTCTGCCAGTTCGTTTCCCAGTCACACAACTCAGTTTTGAAACCCTCGGGGTTCCTATAACATACACACTTCTTCATTAATATAGATATAGCAACAGAGGTACATAAGCACATCTCCTCACATACGTTTCTGCTGTGGTTGAAGCAGCAGACCATGTTTCACAGAAGAATCTTCTTGCTTTTTAATAAAATTCCCTCTGCATCCAAACTTTTTCAGCAAACTGATTTTTACATTAGCAGTGTGTGAGCGGATCACTGAGAAAAGGTGGTAGCTTTTATGGAATGACAAGGCAAAAGAGATTCTTAGATAGACACAGTGAACAAGTTGGTTCTTGCTCTGTGTACTCAGAACGTATGCAGGACTCTTGCACTGAATGCTAAGCATCTCCCTACCACAGCAAATGTGTCACACTGAGTGTACAGCAACTGCAAACATCATATCTCTAGGTGAACTAAAGTAAAAAATCAGATAGTATTTCTGTATAAATTATATGGGTGATGCAAGACCATAATTCAGAATAACACAGAAATCAAATGTGCCAAAGGTTAGCTGCCCAATGCTTTGTATCTGATGAAACAAATTACATTTTAAATAATCATCTTTCTTTAAAGAAAAGAAAATTAAAATAAACAAAGACACAAAATATTTCTGGGGAAAATACTAGACTGTCTAAACAGTGTGAAAGCTATTGAGAAAATCCCACAGTTCTAGCTAGACTGGAAAATCCATCTTTGTTAACCTTAAAGTCAAAAGAAAATTCTACTCTCTCTTGCCTGCAAAGAATGATGATGACTTAACAGCAGCTTCTCATTAAGATTCTGCAGGAAATAAAATCCCTAGGAGACAAACACATCTAAAAGCATTTTGTGCCCTTCTCTGTTCTTTTTCCAGGAATGCCCAATTTTCTGACCAGCAGAAATCCATAAAAAACCAGATGAATTGTAAGGAGTTTGAAAGACACCATAGTGTTAAGCCTTGCTGTTCATGGATTAATTTTGTATACTACTGGATATCTAAGCTATATTTGGTTTCAAAGGAATAACTGGCCAGCTGGAAGGTGAACTGGCAGGAAGTGACAATAACCCAATAATGTTTCACTCTTAAAAAGGGAGTTGTAGGCCAAAATTTCAGCCAAAATTAAAGGTGCAATGTGTAGGTTTCATTCAGCTTTGAAATCTGCAAAAGCTGCCACTCGAATGTGATGATGATTAGTCCACTTGAATGAGTGAAGTATCTGATTGCAACACTACACAAAATAAAGCTTATTTACTACTCAGTCTATCTGCAAAAAGGTTGCAAGAAAAAAGCCTAATAAAGGTGTACAAATAGTTATTGAAAGCAAACAATGAAGGTGATTACTGTTGCTATGATGTTCCATGACAGTAGTAAAGGCTGAATCAAACAAAAGCTTAGGTGCAGTCTCAGATAATATTTCTTAACAATTACATAGATGTGCCTTCATTAAACTCCCCAATGAAGCAGAAGAAGCTCCAGCAAGACACAGAATAGTCTGAGTTGGGAGGGATCTTTTAAAGCCCATTGAAGTCCAACCTCCCCCCGCAATGAACAAGGATATCTTCAATTAGATCAAGCTATTCAGGGCCCCCTTGAACCTGACCTTGAACACTTCCAGGGATGGGGCTTTCATAGCTGCTCTGTGAAACCCCTGCTAGTGCCTCACCCCCTCACAGTAGGGAATTGCCTCCTAATAGCTAAATTGACCCTCCTTCAGTTTAAAATCATGCCTCCTTGTCCTATCACATCAGGCCCAGCTAAAAAGTTTGGTCCCATCTTTTTTACAGTCCCCCGAGCTATTGGCCAACTAAGTTAAGAGGTAACAGCAGAGAGCCACTGGAACTTACTCTGTATCAATAATCATTCAGCAAATCGTTATGTGAATTGCAATAGCAAAAACCTTTGTCAATGACGGCAAGCATGAACCAAAAGGCATGACATGTAATGTCAAAAGCATTCTCGCCTAAAATTAACCCAATAATTTTCTCAATCTGAATCCAGAAGCAACATACAGACATAATAAAATCTGAATTCCAAGTTGATATGAGTTACTGTGAGACACATTATTTTTAAAAGAGTAGAAAACTTCAACTGAAAGTGAAAGCAGTGATTAAATGGATCAAGTGAGTGAAACACCTTTTGGAAATTCCAAGGTAGTGGGATTTCTTTTTGAGTGCAAAAGACCTGTATTAGTTAGGAATTTGTTTTCTTTCCAGAAACAACGGAAGAAATCGGTTGAGACTGCAATGCTGCTATCATCAGAAATGACACCTTTAGAAAACAGAAGAATAAAGAAAGCTAACTGTAAAAAAATAAATGGAAATTAAAAAGTGCACTGAAGAGAATATACAACAAACACTCTCTCCTGACAAATAATTTGCAAGATTTAGATATTTTAGTTCAGGAAATGACTATGATAACTGTAACAGGTTTGTTGGTGGGGTTTTTTTGTTTTGTTTTGGTTTTTCTTTTTTTTTTTTTTTTTTTAAATCACAGATAATAAGGAAGGAAAAGAATCTACAAAGAGGAATAAAACAGAGAAAATTGGGCAGAGAACAGGAAATTTAGTCATTCTGGAGAGGGAAGCTTTATGAGCTAGAAAGACTTGTGCTGATCATGACTGTTTCAAAAGCCAGTTTCGGTAGAAAATCAGCACAGGATAGGCTAAAGAATACCTTCAAACCTCTCCCCTTCCTCCTCACCCCCCTGTAAAATAATAAGGACAAAAGACTAAAAACACCTCCCTAAAACCCCTGTGAAAGAAAAAAAGATAAAATAATCTTATCACTGTTACAAGGATTTAATAGAGAAATGTTACTCCCAGGGCTTTGCGTACAAATTTTTCTTTAACCAAATGTTGACTCATTTATAAGACAAAACCTAAAATATATTCTTTCAATTTACCACAGATTCTTTGAGAACTAATTTGAATATTTGTACCCTAACTTGACTGACCACTTGAGGCAGAAAACTGATTTAACTTGATATGTTACAGTGAATCTGCTTAAGACAGCACTGAATCAGTTCTGTCGTAGGTATAATTTTCAGCCAAGAAAATTCCATACACTCAGGATAAGCTTAATGTTTATTTTCCTCCAGCTTCTGCTGCTTTTCTGCATTTAAAATTTATGTAACTTAAATATTATTTGAAAAATACCCCCACATATTTGAGGCAATATTAATTAAAACCCCCCTACATTAAAAATAACTAAAACAATACATGAACAAATTACTTATGTGTCCTGGGATAAGAAGTGAGTCCTAGCAGTATCCTGCAGCCCTACAGTGCTAGAGTGAATATTCCTCTTCCCTTCCAGCCCCTGCTATGCTTCTCAAACAACAGCCTAGGGAAGCATCAAAGTAACACTGGGAGTTAAAGCTTGGAGAAAGAGATTTGCCACTGAGACCTGTTCTTGTCACCACACCCTTCAACAACATGAAGCTGGTGGGAAGTGAGAGACTGACAGCCTACCATCTTTAAGAGTTCATGAAGTTGTGAGAAAAATATGCTTGGAAAAGCAAGGGGGGCTGAAAAAGCTGAGAAGAGAGAGGACAGAAGAGCCTAGGAGATGGTAGAGGACTAAAATATAGGTGGACATTCACATGCTCCATGTCCTTGGAGGATAATACAAGTTAACTGGTTTCTAGGCATTAATGTGAAAACTGGGAGAAGGGTCCTACTTCCTCTGAACATTGTCAGCTGTCCTGGGAGCCATCCTCCACAGCAGCAAGCTGGTACTGGGGGCATGGGAACAAGGTGCTCTCTCACTGTCTGTCTGATTCCACAGCTGGTCCTGGTGAAAGCTGCTACTGACTCAAGGGATGTCACCCTGCCTCTATGCTTAGACATAATTTCACATATTTAAGGTACCTTTGAAGACAGCAAAAGCAGTAATAATATATCTGAAAAGATTAAAAGCTAAGGTTAAAAGAACATTTCATACAATTTATTTAAATATAGTATGAATTTACTATGAAATGATGACAGGATTCATTATGACAGAATATTTTCTCTAGTTCCTATTTGTTACTAGATTCAAAAACACAAACCCACGAACACTCATAATAAGCTAAAAACTGTGGTAGAGCTAGGAAAAAAAGGTCAAATGAGTTGAATTAAAAGAAGAGCAGGAAATCCTACTTCTTATTCTAAGATGTGACAATGATTTATTCCCTTACTATGCACCTTACAGATGTAGTCAAATCCTTGTTCTTAATCTGTGAGAGAATGACAAAAGGTTTCTGTAAACTGGCAATTGACCATTTTCCCAGGACAGAAAGAGTAGGAAGCAGCAATTAGGACACATTTCAGTTTGGTAATACTGTACTGATCCAATGGTTTATTTAGATTAGCTGCAACTCTCTGTTGTAAATAGAGACCTGTAAAATTTTTTACTTAGCTTCTTTGATCCACTGTGTTTAATGAACACAGCTCTACATTCAAACCTTTATCTTTCTGGGCCTGAGCAACAGTTTGTTTTTCCCTCCCTTTATTACCTACCTTCCATAGATTCTTAGATACCTTAGGTAATATTAGGGTTATAGTACTTCATTACTATTGAATTTAATACTTAATACAGTATAATTTAGTAATACATCTATTGAATAAAGTGATGGAAGTAAAGAGTAAATTCAGTTTGGTTTGGGTTTGGTTTCTTTTTTCATAAGATGGGAAAGGCTTTTGAGTAGTTTTATGAAAAAGTTGAATGCTGGTACTGAGATCAGTTTTTGGCTGGTATGTTAAACTGAATCAGACCATGAAGGAGGCAGAAAATAGTTTCCCCCCATTCCTTACAATTCTTCTTAATCTTTTCAGACTGGTGCATATTCAGAAATAAAATCTAGGCAGATGGGTAGCACAATATGATAGAAACGCCAGGCATAAAAGCAAGTGGACAGGATGGCAAAAGAGCAAGTATCAGTGAGTAAGCAGACTCAAAGAGCAGCAAGGGGACACTATATTCAAGGATCAGGTGAAAAGGCATGAGGAAAACGCCAAACATTCAGCAAGTTGCTAAAGCAGTACCAAACATTCAGCAGGTGTGCCAAGCAGCAGAAGACCAATTTTACAAAGTCAGCAGATGCACTCAGCAGGAAGGCAATGCAAGGCACTTGGAGCAGGAGACAGGGCAGCAGGAGGCCAATGCCCATGTACAATCAGACTGAAAGGACAATAAGGAGGCAATACATGCCAGTCAACAGATGGACAGGGCAGCAGGTAGTCACTGTCAAGCAATTAGCTGGTCAAGAGGCAATGCCAGACAGTCAGGCAAAGGGCCAAGATTTCAGGAGGACAACGCCACACAGCCAGCAAGTAGAGAGAATATAAGACAGTAGTGAATGCTAGGCAGCCTCCAGACAAGGCAGAAAAAGACCAAAGCCCACCAACAATCAGATGCAACCGTTGGCAAGAGCAAAACACAAGCCTGCCAAATGACTGACAGGGCAGCAGGATGGCAGTGCTTTATCAACAACTCAGGATACCATGAGTGAAACAGTCCCAAGAGTCTAGATGCTCACCCTTTGGTAATATCATTCGATCAGAGTGAACCATGAAAATCCACAGGAGAATAGCACACAAATGGAAACAGCAAATGAGTCTGACCCTAGCACTTGGGGAGGCCATGGGACCCTCCTATAAAACAAAAATATGAGAATCCACAAGAAAATCAAACAAATGGGAAAAAATGCATCTAAAAACTGTTTCTGATGATGATTTAAAAAGCAAAAAAATACTAGCAAAGAATTAGTTTGGAAATGATTGGGTGGGATTGAAGATGTTGCTTACCCCTCTCTGGAGCCCACATAATGGGAATGTTGGGAATTTCTGCAGCAGAAAAACAGAAGAGAAAAGGGATTTCTGACTCCCAGTTCAAGGAAAGCATGTCAATTTAGGACTGGGTAATCTCTTTGGGCAAAAAATAAGAATTCAGCTGAATCTTTGCCCATCCCCAGATACATGCCTTTATGGAGGTTTGTGAAAAATTTAAGAAGCCCACATCACTTTCATCTCATGACCTCCCACCCTTGTTCCCCAAAACCACACTTACCTCTAGCACCTCTAGTGTAAGAGGGGAAAGGGGTTGGTCTTGTGAGCTCATTCCCACATCCACTGCAAAATGGCTTGTGAAGTTGAAGAGGAGTTACCCATTAGCCACTGCCGGCCATTTGTGAGATAAACGGAAGTCATCATTAACTGCTACTCATTATTAGTGTAGGCTGGTGTTGGAATTTGACTTATACACACCTACACTCTAATGAAAAGCATTAGTCTTATGAATCTTGTGGGGTAACCCTCTTCTAAGTATCAAACTTATCAGCACCTATTTGTTACCTTGAATATCCTCTTCTCTTTAACTTAAGCATTTTGCTATTTAACATGGTTGGTTTTTTAAACAAATTCAACTGTTTCAGAAACCTTAGCTGCTGCTTTATTTCAGAAACATGCAATGAACTCCGTAATGTAAGAACTGAGAAAATCCCAGTACTAATGAAGTTCAGTAATTTAACTTATCTGTCATTTAAATCGTGAGACTTTTTATTCACTATCTACTTAGAAACTAAAAGAATCAACCAAGAATCAAACTTCACTATTTCTTTCTGCTTAGAAGTCCACATTGTGTGTGCATTTATCTACTTGCACATTAACTTTTTATTGTCAACACTGAAAACCTATACTCCACTTTGACGAGGCAGAAATATGAAACAAGAAGCCAACCCTTCCCTCTTTCAAACTTTAGAGGATCTTAGATAATATAAAGGAATCATTAGCTTTGCTGTGTGTGCCCTTGCTGAATTAGGATTTGGAAAGGTAGCAGAGAGAATCTGTATGAACAAAGTTTTTAAAGAATACAGTAGTGATAGCCTACACTGATGGAACTTTATTTATACTCATCTCTGGGCATCAACCACTCCTTCTTCTAGCAGAGCAAGGCACAAGAATAACAGAGGTTAATAGAACTTAAAATTTAGAAATTTGGGTCATAGAATAGAAATTTCTTCCATACCCAAACTTTACCATATTGAACATTAATATTTGGACTTAGAACAAAATGGCAAATAATTTAGGCAGAGAAGACCAAGACACTTCTATCATATGATTAGTAATGGCGTAAACCAGCCAGGAACTGTAAATACTGGCTGAGCCAGAGATATCAGAGTACAAGGTACTAAGAGCATGCACTGGCAGTTTTATAAAATCCTGTGGGTTTGTGGCCAGCAGAAACTACAATTAGCTGCACCACATCAAGAAGAAAATTGCTGTCACCTTCTCTCTGAAGGGAGATCTTTCAAGCTTAATGAAAATGAACTATGACAAACTGATCTCAACATACCGTAAGAAAATGCTTATTTGTGGAGGAAAATATGGACTTTAAAATCCACTAACAGTTTAAATGTAAATAATAAACAACAGTAGATTATGCACCTGACTATTAATTTAGGTATTCTGACGACAGAGTAACTGGGAAAAGAATATGTCCATGAAGGGACAAGAAACTAAAATATAGTCTAAATAAAGGTTAAAAAGTTAATTATTTTCTTGTCCATAACTGACAAGACTTTCATGCCTAAGCGTGACAATAGTCATTTTGGTTTTCTATTTTGGTACTTATACTGAGTCAACATTTTGCTAAAGCTTCACTGCTCCATGTGGTAGCAACTAGCAAAAGCAGGAGAAGGACTAGTTATAATCCTAAGAATAACTCCCAAAGCCAGCAGATTTCCAAGACTCTTCTAGTTTCTTCCTACTTAGTGGCTGGAAAAGCTCCTACACAGCAGGGAAGAAGTAAATAAGAAATTCTCTGTTCTTTAATAAGTATTAATTTTAATGATCAACTATTTTAATGAGTCATTTTGCTATTCTGGTGTGCTAATGTCAAAAGGAATAACTCACTCAATTTTTCATACATCTTAAATCCAAACTAGTATTTGCCCTGTAGTTATCATGTCTTTAAGCTGATTTCACAGAGAAGTTTTCCTAACATGTCTATATTATTTTTTGTTAATTTTCCCTGTATTTAGCTTTTACTAAACTCTTTGTAATAGACCATGACCAGAAAAAAAAAAAAAAAAAAAAGGACACATTAAGGGTAAAAATTACAGGCCTGACAATGTTTTCAAGATTATTTTGCTTTAACTTGATGTTTAGTTTTGTTCTGTTTCCTATTCTCCAAAGTGATGTTTTAATGGAAACTATTTTTAGAAATGCCTAAGAGCAAAAAAAAAAAAAATTCCCAAAGTTCCAAATTGAAAATTTTATTATGCAGAAGTCCTATGGCAGGCCTATTTTTCTTCCCCAGTTACAGAAAGGACTGTAAGATATATCTGCAAGATATATTCACTGTTGTGACTACACTGCTAATAGGAGAAAAGCCAGTTTATTTAAACTGATAGAGAAATGTCCACGTGAGCTGTGGGCCTTACAGTGAAAACATGGCTAAAAGGCATCAGCAGAGCCAAGAGGAGGAAAACCCTTCTCTTTACCCCATTAAAAAAGCACACCATAATCATAGTGTTCATCTGGGTGTACTTTTGGGAGTACTGGGTTCACTCGCACAGGAACTGTTTGTCCACTCTCAGGACATGCCAGCCTTCTTCTAACTGCCATTCCTAAATTACCTTGGAAAAAATCCTTTAACTACAAAACTTAAGAACAAAAAAGTGAGATTTCCTGGCCCATGACTGTGGCTTTGCTTCTCATTTTACAAAACATACAAATTCCTTACTGCTGTTTTACCATTCTCTTCAGCAGAGCTTGCAAATATTTCCTACATGTTTGAAAGTCAATAAACACAGCCTCTATTTGCTATTCCAGAGTATTAAGGACACCTAAAAAAAATGGCAAATAAAAGCTGATCCTCAAATGAGCAAAAATAACCAAAGGCTTAATAGGAATTCTATTAGCACTAACTCTACAATATGATGATCAGACAACTTTACACAGAAGGTTAATACATTGGTTAAGTAATTAAAAAGATATTTACCCCAGCATTTTCAACCAATATTATCAGGGTTTTGCATTTTCAAAAAAGAGACAAAAGCAATTCATGTAGTCCTTGTGAATTCAGGAAATAAAATTGTTTAATTATTAATTTCAGGATCCATTTGATTCAAATTATCTTCTCATCCAACACGTACAGAACATACAGCTATAAGTGCAGGATGATTCATTTAACATCACATCATCCATTATTTCTGCAAGAAGTACAAGATAACTTGAGTTTTGTAAGACATTTTTCCCACTAGCCAACACTTTTGATTTGACAGAATTAAAATGAAGAATACAGCTCTTCAGGGAATTTGCTTGCGCAATTAATCTCTTAAACAAGCCAACCCAAACACATAAAGCCTTTCATTATGATGATTTTATTAAATTTTTCTGGCTCAAGCTTTCTATCACCCAGCTATTTTTGCAATTCTCTTTAGTAGGTAAAGAAAGCCTCTGGTACCTTACAAAGCCTTTAGTACTGTACATTATTTCCCAAAGAAAGTACAGGCAAGCCAAAGTTATTTCGCAGTGTTCTTCATGATAAACTAAACAGACTGAGTTGTGTAACTCTCACAGAAAGCATCTCTCCTTACCATCATATTTTTTTGACTTTTTCTGTAAACTGACGGTGTGCTGTGCGGAGCAAATAATTTATATACTACTGCTTCTCAAAGAAACTGGTAATAGATGTTTAGCGAAAAGTGTTCTGCAACTAAACATATCAATTCTTCTCTAACAACATGCCTTCCCAAGAGAGATTAAAAATATAAATATAGAGTTTTAAATTGAAGCATTATGGCACGTAACTATATTTGAATTTTATAACACCAAATACAGCATATCAAATAATAAATTTTATTGAAAAATTAAAGTAGACTAGATAAAGACCTAATCATATAAGCCAGGAAGTGCCTGGAGGACTAATAAAAAGAGGATGGTACTTTCCAGAGTTGCTGATAAACTTCTAAAAGAGTAGCACAGAATTTGGAAGGAGTCTGTCACAAAGCAATCTGCTTGATTTAAGCACCTTTGTTGATTAGATGCACGTGGTAAGGTTTTGTAACACTGATCCTGTAGGAGCAAGCTGGGTTGGAAACAGTTTTCTAAGAACTATGAAGGCCTCAAAAAGTCTGATGGCAAGTTACAGGGTCAGACGTCATCCATACACAGCACATATCATTATACAATAGCTCACCACAGAAATCAAACTGAACTCAGAGCAAGACCTCCATTAAGAGATATAAGAAAAGCTACAATTTTAAAGGAGACTACAAAAATATTTTCTTGCAATAACTATTGCATTGAAGGATACCTGGAATACTGAAGGTGAAAAACTGAAACATTAGGCTCAGTTATTAGAGGCTGTACAATTTCATATTATTTCTACCACAAAATCACTTGTGTCCCATGTGAGATGAAGGGTTCATTCCTCCACACTATGGAACCATTCTGAAGTGACAGTTTGTAAAATGGAAATTATTTTATTTTGGTCCAGTGCCAATAATAAAATATTGCTGAAGAAGAACAGAAGTAGTCCTATATCCATAACAAGCAATACTAGAAATCCTGCTGCTCTGGAAAGGCAGTATTTGAACCAGGGAGGACAAAAACCTCCTATGTATTATTTCTAGTTTAAGATGCTGCCTATTAAATGGAAATTATTATTTGAAAAGTTTAAGTTTCAGTGGATTTGGGTTACTTGGATGGAACGTGTTGCTGTGAGAGTATGGCTATAACATGACTATCCCATTGTGCCATAAGCATCTTATTTCATTAACAAAGTGGAACCAAACAAACAGACAAAACACATGAAAACTGAAAATAATAGAGATCAAGAGGGTTTCCAACATTACTTGAGACAGAGAAATGGAAGGATATAGATATTAAAACAGTCTGCATAAGTAAAATGGAATCAGAAGAAAATCCATGAGAGATACCTTAGAGAATGGGGAAGAGCCAAATGATAGAAAATTTGCATTTGGCAATTATTATAAAAGTGCTGGTGCAATTTTCAACTGAATACAAAAAGACACATTATAGCAGAAATGAGACTTTCTTCTATACAAACATGGCTTCTGTGTGGTATGTTTGGAGTATTTTGTTCATTCTGAGCATGATTTTTCAGAAACAGTGATGAATAGAAGGGAGTTCCAGAGAACAATGATTTCTTTTCATGGACTAGAGAACTCTGATAAAAGAATAAATAAGTATGCATATATTTACAGACTAAATGAAAACAAGTCTAAATACATTTGAAACTAGTCCATAAATATTAAAAAATATAAACAGCAAGAACTGAAAGAAGCATTTATAAATTTTCCAGAACACTTGAAAAGCAGGAGGACTGGCAGGAAACATCTGTCTGGGGTTACATGCTAGAAAACAGCTCCTCTATGTTTTTATAAAGTATTATCTTAAAATCTTAGGATTTTAAGTGTGGATGAACTTCTTGGGAATACACATTGTGACACAGTTTAAGAATGTCTATCATCAGCTGAGGACAATATGTTGATTTCTACTGCTGTTATCTAAGTACATAAAATTAGTCTCATAGATGGGCAAACAAGACTCACACAGACTCATACTAAAGACAAGGGATAAGAAAACAGCTAGAAGACTGCTAGGAGACAGACAAGTGAATCTTCTGAATGTACAGTTTTGCAAAAGAATAAATGTAAAAATACAGAAGACAGAAAACTGAGCAGAGCACCCATATACATGAGATTTTTTCTTTCCCTTTGTACTGAGCAAGAACAACAGAGAAAATACATAAATATCTCAGAAGGATTCCTAGTGATTGATAAAAATGCTACAACATTATTTAATTTTTTCACAAAAGTTAATGTATATTCTTATCCCCATTTTGTAAGAACTACCACTGAAATATTGTATTTCCAAGAAATAAATGTTTGCATCTGGAAATACAAAATGAAAGTTCCCTAAATAAATTAACTTGGGCCATACTTGGATCTGTCCAGCAACAAATGCTTTTTGAATCGACAAACAGACTGTATGAGCAAACTCCAGCTGAGATTTAAAGACTATTCCCAAAAATATGTGAAATTACACTGTAAAAAAAAGTGGTTGTATCTACAAAATTAGGCTTACACTTCAGCTTTAGTAAAAATGCAAACTACCACCAACAGTTAATAATCCAAGCATTCACTGGCAACACCTGTAACACACTTACTTTCAAATTCAGCCATCATGGAGTGAATTTGGTTTTTTAAATATCCACATGCATGTCATTACTTTTAGTTGTGTAGTCAAGAGAGTGAAGGATAGTCACACTGTTGAAGTAAACTGACCTTCACCCCTCAAAATGTAAATTGTAGGAACTAATTCAAATGCTCCTCTCCACGCACTGACTAGACCAAGGCTATAACTTTAGGCATCAGAGACAGGCAAGGAAAATCAGATATTCCTAAATTCCTGAATATTTCTAAAATCTTTTAATCCTTTACAAGAAAAAAAATGTTATTACACATCACTGAAACAACTGTAATAACCTGGAATGGTTCTGATACAGCATTCAAAAGGCAAAGTGAGTGGGGAAACTACTAATTTTTTGGGATGCTTAATTACATATTTCTGACGTATCAAGAAACCAGTTTTAGCTACATTATGCTAGGCATTTAATTTCAATTTTATCAATAATTACAAAATTCAATTAACATTAAGTCTTTGGCTTGCAATTATTCTTGGTAACTACCTTTCTTGTGTATGTACAATAGCAATTATATATCTATGCTAGAAAAGAAACAGAGAAACCTGCTTTCTAATCCAAAGTATGGGGGAATTAAAGAGAAGCAGGACTGAAACATACCAGTGGAAGTATGACTCAACAGAGTACTGTCTCTATTCTAAGGAAAAATAGTAAAACATTTTCCATTATCAAATTTAATTCTTTAAGGTTTTAAATTAACATCTTTAAGATGACATCTCAATAGCACAATACCATGATTACATCCTTTCATTATCAGTTCAGTGATGAGAGCATGCTGAACCAACACCATACACACAAGGGATAAGAACCATTTCCTACATCAGTGCAAGGTTTCCTAAAGACTTGTTATTGCACATTTCATGTTGACATAATGAATTTTCCATTTTGGGTTTTCTCATTGACCCAAAAGACATAAAATGGGGACAAAACTTAGGCTTCTTAGTACTTTTTGGTATGACATACTGGCAAACTGATTTTCTTCCCTTAAAAACATTTGTTTGAATGAATGATGTAATAAATGCTTGTCATCACCCCTTTGTAATAAACCTGGGATTCTTCATCCCCACTGTGACTTAAGTTAATCCAACTTAATTAAGTGAAAAGCGAGTAAAGACTGGCCTATATAAGCTCTTTTAAAATATGGGACTAATTTGACAGAACACTTGTTTCTGTTATGATCAGTCCAAGTCTTGCACATGTATTATGTTTAAAAACAATGCAGTTTTTCTTCAGTACAAGTTACTAGTGATTTTCAAATCAATGTGTTTTTATTATACAGAGACACACTAATAACTCAGATAACTTTCAGAACGGCTTACTCAACAAAACTGATGAAAAAAATCATCCCTGCCTATGTTAATTACCTTGAGCAACAGCAATTCAGTTGTAAAGAAAATACTGGGTTTAGAAAATACTAGTTTATGTGCAGAGCTCTTATTTGTTTCTTTTTTGTCCCAAATGCTGCTTGAGAATCTGTAGCTAATTTTTTGCACTGGCCACAATGCTTCATCTGGCACTGCTGCCCAGGCTTGACCCTACACAAAGGAAAACTGAAGCAGAAATTCATCCCTCTTTCTACACAGTCCTGGTAACATAACCTTCAAAAGCATTAGGTTAGTTTGCAAGCAAGAGACAAATTTGACCAACTCACTTTTCACTTGTGGTGACTTTAGCAAAGTGAATAATCTGCAAAATCAAATTTCACTGTGTTCATCTTAACATTTGTTCCCATTTCCTGATACACAGACTGCCCCCCACCCCCCCAGGCTTTAGTTACTCAAGGTTTCCAGCATATAATCTAAAACTATCCGAAGTAATGAACTGGAGCATTTGGTTTACATGTTTCTCTAGTTACACAAATGTTATACAGTAAATTATAAAATGTTTTTAGATTCCTAACGGAAAAAAAAATTTGAACGTCAGGCATGCAACAAAACACATTTGTAAGTAAAAAGCATTGTAGTTATGCTATAAGGAACTCAAATCAACTTGATAATCTAAGAAATTGAAAACATACATGAGTACTTAAGAGAAATCTAGATATGTTTAATTATGCAAATAAACACAACTCAACTCACTCAGTCTTAATTCTGCCCTTTAGTGAACATAATCACGCCAAATAATATGTGATTTTAAAAGTTTATGTTAATCTAATTTGGAACCATAAATACCAAAATAATTCAAGAACAATCACACAGTCATTTCACATGACAACTCATGGCTATGAGTTCATTAGGTTAAGCTTCTCATTTTCCCCCCTTACTTCAGCTCCATGTAAGTGTAATGTAAACAAATTTCCTGAGCAACATTTACTGGCGCAGATTTCCTCCACCTCTGTGCCTGTTTAGATTTTTTTGACAAGCAGATCCATAGTAGCTTTGCATAGAATTTTTTTCCCCTCCTGTCTGCCTCACACTCTTGCCTATAATGCACTATGCTGCAAGGGAGATTTAAAGGATCTCCCTTATCCCACACTTCCTTGCACAAGACAAATAAAAGCCAAACAAGATTTTGCTTAGCAGTGTTGTACTGCAGTGCTAAGGAAAATTATGCCACAAAGCCATTAGAATTTTGTTTCCTAAGGGGACCTGAAAACCATCATACTATACCACATTTTAGTTTGAAAATTGTTTTGGGTCAGAACCCAAGGTCAGAGTAATTTTTTTGTGCTATATTTTCTATTACTTTTTTCTGATTCCAAGTTGTGTAGCACTTGACCTGTCCACAGATACTGCAAAGTAAAGTTACAGAGGAAATCTAACAAAAAGAAAAAATCACCCCTCCAGACTAATGCATTTCTACACCAAAGGGCAGATTTTTCTATTATAGGACTATCTCACCTCTGGAGTGACATCTCGTGGTGCAAACCCTGTTCCTCCAGTTGTTAAAATCAAATTAAGTTCCTTTTCATCACACCAATCTATCAGCGTCTCCTGAAAGAGAACATGAATCCTGTCAGATCTAGCAAGAAATGGTTATCTCAGATAATACCTTAAAACTTGAAATGTCTTAAAAACAGAGACACACACACAATACAGGGAGTTATAAACCACTCATGGATTTTAATGCAAACATTTTGAACCACCATTTATAACCAAGGTAAGACAGAACAATGCAAGTATCCACTTAATATATTATTTTGCGTATGGAAACTGAAATTCAGTTCTCCATCCCTTGACCTGAAATGGAAAACAAGAATTCACATTTATTAATTTCTACCACTGTTTATTTTGATACATAAATATAATATTCTTCAATATACATTAAGAGACTATATATATTTAATTCAGATTACATCACTGATTCTTGTTCCAGTAACCTTGGTCTCTATGCTGCACTTTTTAATAGCCTGAAAAAAGCACGAACCACATATCTGTAAGCTTAACTACTAAAAGATGCAATAATGCGCTTGATGTAGCAGGTGACGATCTCTAATCATCTTTCCTACATTCCCCTAATATCTCAATAGGAGTGTGTATACCCATTCCAAAGCTGGGCTAAGAAATCTGCAATGTAAATTCAATGACTTGCAATGCTGCATAACTCATGATACTAGATAAGTGTTTAATTTGATTTGCATTCACTTTAAAAATGACTTTTTAAACTACTTTTCAAACTATGATAAAAATTTGACATAAGCAGAAAACTTATTTAATCTCAATGTGATTAAACCACTTATCCTTCGTACTCGACTGTGGGCCAGCACAGCAGGAGCATGTCTGCCTGGAGAGCAAAATTAGCTATGTTACCTTAAGTACACTCATTACATAGTAAAGTATCCATCTGCACAGATCACATCAATTATTGAGACAGCTATCCATGTTCTAGCAAAGAATCAACATTATTTGAAAATGTTTAGGGCAAATTTAAGTTTTAGGAGTATTATACTGGGAAGGAAGGAATAGTTTTGGAGATTGTTGGCTTAAACCTTATAATTTATCACAAAATTAGCTCTGAGAAATACACTGATTTTAAAAGCCTAAAATAAAACTGTCTGGAACATTTTAAAAAGTACAATCAATTTAGGTAATCCTCAGCTGTATTTCTGCAGGCTTAGTACTGCTATGCAACTTCCATTTATTTATTCCTTATCTAACAGAAGGATCATAGATGGACACTTAAAACTAGCAACTAGAATAAATCTGTGTCTAACCATAAGCTCTACTACACCAATACATCCAAGGATTACTTGAAGAAGTGGAAAAACAAAAGGTTCTGTCTTTATTTCTCCTCTCTTAAAAATGTGAATTATGGTAGTAAAAAGGATTTTAGGTCTTAAAATTTTTTGCTTCAATAACATAGTTATGCATTAGGAAATTTATTTCAAAGAGACAGCATCTCTATCATCTAAAGATATATTTGTCTTGACTTAGGTACAAATTTCAGAGAACACTTTGGAGAAGTTCAGTGTTTAGCAAAGTCAGACCTTAATATTGCATTTATTAAAAAAATTAATACAGTCAAGAAAAAAAACCTTCCTACATAAAATAGGATGGATTTTGGGGGTTTGGTTTATTATTTTAAAAGCAGACCCTCCCTTTGTTCTCTTTTTGCTGCAGTTCAGTGATACTCCCATTAATGAGGGGGAAAAAGTCATGTGATATCCTACAAAACACTACAGAAATCAACAAACTAACTCTTCAATTAAACTGAGCAATAATTAAGTGCCTATTCCTGCTAGTCCATCAGTGTACCTAGGCAGACTCCTAGATAGAATTCTCCATCAAGTTGTAGTTATAGTAAAGAAACTTTCAGGCTTTCAAGTAGAAGACCTTTAACTATGAGGCAGTAAAGTTTGTGTTTCATTGTATTTTAAAGCGCAAATTTATCACTTAGATATTTTAAAACCATGGAAAAATACCCGAGACTTACATTCAGCTTATTTATTTTCTCTCTAACCCAGAAAACTGTCCAACAAAATATTTGCATTGCTGTAAAAGTATCTAAAAGAGGAAGCCCCACACTGATCAGTTATGAACAAATTGTGGACTCAGACCAGGTAGATTCTGTACTGGCTTTGCAGGGAACTGAATTTTCTGTGCCTTCAAGTGAAGATTTCTCTAGGCAAGTGACCCGATATTTGGCTTTACTGATGCTACAGAAGCAAAATTATTATATAACATTTCAACCAAAGAAAATGTAATTTAATATTTTTATGCATATTTCTCCTCTTCTATTGTTTCACTGATGATAAGCTTTGAAGAGAAAATGGCTAGGTCAACAGATTATGTAAAGCACTATTATTTCATTCAAGCCAACGGAATGATGCTGATGGATACAAAATACAGTAGCTGGCTCTGAAAACAGTCCAGTAAAATTACCACCAAGTTTTAAAAAGCCAGAACAAAGCTACAGAACTCCAGGAAAACAAACAAGCAAACCCTAACCAATAAATAGCTTAATACTTCTAACAATTAGTATCCTAAATTAGACTTTTTCAGTTATTTTCCAGGGTCAAGGTATATTATAACAGAAATGAAGTCATTACAGACAGCTCCTCCACAAATAATTTCATTTCAAAAGGACACAACCTTTTCAGATTTCACTGAAGTCCTAGAATAATTATATTAATTATGTCTTTCTGATGCGCAGAAGTAAAATGTCAGGACAATTGTCTCCTTAAGCTTTAGATTACATCCATTTCCCTGTCCTCATATTTTCACTTTTAAATACATTTAAATTTCTCTCATTCAAATGAGTAAGAAATCCTCAGGTATGACAACCAACCTATTTCCATCGCTTGCTCCAAAGAGCTCTTGCTTCTGTCAGCTCCCTCTCTCCTTCAACCACTCCTTGAACTTCCTATCCACTGCCCAATATTGAAATTACTTCAATTATAACACTACTCATCAAAAACATTGTTTATGATCAATATGAATTTTCTCATGACCAGTGTTAACTTCAGCAGTGCAGAAAAATCTTCCCTCATTTTTTCTCCAAGTTCTTTCACATGTAAATTTATTGATTTAAAGACTGATAAAGATCATTACCTCATGGAAAAAATGCCTACAGTGTGTGGCACAGTGCAGAACCCCTGTGTTTATGGCAGGTACATGCTTGCAAATTCATAAAGGCACCACCACATTAGGATACACTAAGTCCAAAAGCTGCACAGATGTGCAGCCACTTTTGTGGCACCACACCTAAGCTACCTGACAGTCAGGGAACAGCTTGAACACTCAGACATATTTCCTTCTGTGGAGGTAACTTAAGCATCTCCATTTCCAAGATGCAAACCTTCCATTAGTCTAAGCTGCAGTGAGCAAGCCACAAAATTTTGGTAATTTCCTTTTGTATTTAAAACTAATTCTAGGGCTCAGGCTCTTCTCTACACCATCCTGCCTTGATCTACAGGGTTCAAGATGGAGAAAATACATCATGCTTTAATTTGGTAGGGTTTTCCAGCAACTCTTCATGATTATCATTAAGGATTGTTGTATTTCTAGTAACTCTTCTTTACTAATCATTTCTGTGGGATAATGTCCCACCATGATACATAAGAATTCTGATTACAGAAGACACAATTACAATGGATAGGAAAGTGGGCTATTTTGTATCTCCATTAACATACCATCCTTTAATCTCTATGTAAGTGAACTGGAAAAAACAAATAGGGATTCCTTTCTGGAATGAGAGGAACAATGCCCTGATCTTTAGAGATAACTAAGGTTTGTGGATTATTTATCTTAGCCAGAAATTTAAACTTGAGACAGGTTGTAAATCTTCTCCAGTCCTCTTAGTGCACTGGCACTAGCTTCGTGCTAATGATTTTCCACGTGGACATTGAGACTACAACCCTTAACTGGAGGAGAAGCACAACAAAGCACACAAAAATGGTTGTTATGGATCAGATTAAATGTAGAAGAGCTGAAGTCCTGATGACTTTTCCTTTTCTATGATGCTATGGTGTCTTGTCTTTTTTTTTATTGTCCTATTTTTGCCATCACTGCTATGAGAGTGTGATAACACTCCCATGTGTTTATGCTTCCAAAATCACTAGAATATCTTCCTTCAAGTCAATATTCTGGTGCTTATCACTTAGATAATAACTAAGATGATATAACATGTATACATTTTTCTGATCAATACATAATTTACTTCACAATGCAAGGATTGTAAAAATAGTTCTCAATACACATACATATTTTCATATACCATAGCCACTAGAACATGATATGTACACAGTTACAATTTAAAACATCCAGAAAGAACAGGGAAATGCTAAAACCAATATAAACAGGGCAGGTTTTCATAATGAATCCATACAGAATTCCTTCATTCTATATTCAGTACTGAAACTAGTTAAACAATTCTTAATTCTATAGTTATCAAAGATGTTTGGCATTTTCACACATGCTAGATTTTTCCAGCACAGTGCAATTGTGAAGTTATTTCACCTTATATGCATCATCAATCACTTTACACAGTAAGTAAAATACGTAAAAACTTAATTTAAACTGCTGAACAAATATAAGTGTTAAATATGAAATTTAATTATGAAACAATATACATTTATTTACATTGGAAATGTAAATAAATGAAATGTAGCTAAGCGAGTATAAGGTGGTTTACAGACATGCATGCTATCCAGAAGTATTCTCAAAACAACTTCATGTGACTTAAAAGATCACTGTAGCTTCCAGGAGAAACCACTGATAACATTCAGAGATGCAGAAGTCTGTGTTCACCAGAATAGATCTCAAAACGACAAGCTTTGTAAAATTATGTAAATTCTGTATTTGCAAACAAATCCTGTTTACTCTAGGAAAACAGATTTTTAAATGCAAGGAGAAACACAAGATAGTATTTTTTTTAAAAGTATGATAACTTTCCTTAGCAATCCAAGTTAAATTAAATATATATATAAAGCAATAACTATCAATCTACTTTCACACTTTTTGGGCTCAAGCTAAGAGAGTCTACAAGATAAATTTCATGTATGATCATTTAACATCATCACAATGAAGAAACTATAATGAATGACAATATGGCAAAACAGATCAAAAAAGAGAAAGTCTGCATAGTCACAGATTTGCTAAGAAAACTGGATGTCATTTCAATCACTGAGTTTCAGAAACATAGGAATTAGCACATTAAGATCTCATAACAAACTTTACTTAGTCATGTAGCTTGGACTACTCCAGACCCCAGCTCACTAAATATTAAGCCTGATTCTATGACAGGAGAGAACATACATAACTGACTGAATCAGAAATTCATGTCACAGCACACAAAGCAGGAGAAAAGAAGAACAAAAGGTAAAAGTAACCCATTTGTTCCTCATTGCATTATTCAGGAGTTTGAATTTTCTCTATTCAGTGGACCACAGCTTGCCTATTAATTAAAAAAGGAAAATCTTATACTGGGGACCATGCAAGAACATTAATACCATAAAGAAAGGCAATGAAGTAAAGAGTGGAGTTCAACATTAAGTTTGAAAAGGAGGGAAGGTCTTCAAAATGTTAGTGTATTCTTGGAATTAATTTCATATATTTTTGCCCTACTTCTTTTTTTTCTTATGCTCACAATGCTTTACTTATTGTTCAAAAGCTTTCATGAAATGTAGAGGCCTGAAGATACCCATGTGTGGAGCAACAACTTTTCAAGAAATCAATCTCAAACTGATTTAAGAATGTCAGAAAATTAAACATTATAAGACCACGAAAACATGCTTGATGTTTTCTGTTACCTCCATTCCTTTTATCCTTTCCCCACCAGTAGAAGGCAGAAAGTAAGAGAAATGTTAGGAATATGTTCAGTGTAATCATTCTAGTCAAGAAACTTGGATGACATGAAAGTATATATCTCACTGTGTCTAAAGAGAGCTTCTGAAATTTTGAGATTTTTACATAACACAGTAAGTGGTTTTTCAAAGATTCTACAGGTAAATTTGCAGTTTCCAGCATCACAGTCATGTTGCAGTTGTTTTTTTTTTAATACTAAGCTAATGTATTAAAAGGCATTGTAAAAATGTAACTATTTTATTGAAATGAAAAACTAAAGGAGGGATGTAATAAAAACGTACTCAATAAATGGCTTACTTTTTAGATGGAAATTTAATTACAGGCATTTTCCATTTAAAGGAAATTGCAGCTATCAAGTATTTCAAGGTTCAACATACCTATGCAGTCGGTAACATAACGTTTTTTAAAAAGTACTTAATGCCTTATAAAACCCACTATTCATGGTAATTAGCCCTAAAAAGAGAAAAAAAAAAAAAGTAGGCACTGAAGTGCAATCATCAACAGAGTTCATCTATGCAAACAAGTAAGGGAAGTCTAGCAGAGAGATGTGCAAACACTGAAGTGTTTGGTCAAACCATCATGACTGCAAGTGCCAACACTTTTAAGAGCTGAGACTGGCAAAATAATTTCTAATTATTTTGATGGAGAGAAGTAAAGACAGCAGAGGCCATGTACAAGGTTGACTTGAAAAAATAAAAGTGGAGTTTTAAATGCTGTCTGTTGATTCCTCTCAGAAAAACAACTGAGAGATTCTTACTTCAAGCTACTGACCTTCACATACTAGTCAAGAAAAATAGTGAATTTATTGTATGATTTAATAAATTGCATTAAAAACTACAAGTAGATCTAGGTCAGAACAAACCATGCACCTACATGCACACAAAGGTACAAGATCCTTTTCCTTCTGTACAAAAATCTGATCCCACCTAATACTGGTGCCACTGGTATCCTCCTGGAGTCATGCTAAGGTTACTCACAGCTACTCAAGGCAAGGATTGGGCACTTAGCATAACAGTTTTCTTCAGACACTTGGAGGAAGAGATGGAATGTAGAATCAGAATTAGATACTTTCCAAATGTGTCTGTGTCCACAAAGAACTTTACTGTTGAGTCTGTATTTGGCAGATATATACATAAGTGTGGGCCTATGTGTGCATGTGCACATCTTCATCTAATAAAAATATATTAGCAAAAGCACCTAAGTTCAATGTGTCTCATTTCTGCCGTGCATAAAAGGTGCCCCTCTGTAATATTTATTTCAGTGAGTAAATATTATATTTTAGAGTTCTAAAAATGGTTTTCTTAAGAATTGAACCCAATTTAAAATTCAAGGAAGTCATAATGCCTTCTTGCCAGTATCACTTTTCCTAGTGAGACTCTTGAGATCTAATATATATTTTTTTTGTTATTCCTACAACAATACAAGCTAAACAGCAACTGGAATGAAAAGGAAATATAAAACATAAAACCAAGTAAATTAATCCAATACTACTTACTAACAACAGATAAACAGAAACTTTCTCTCTTATTTTTTAAAATTTTAGAATTTTCTGAATTAAAACAGTACTTCAAAGACCCATTATCACAAGAATAAATGCTTGGTTTTGGACCCATAAACTTCAGATTATTGGGCACAACAAGATGGCTTTTTCTACATTTGCTTCTCCTTTGCATACATATAGTGTTTATCTAAGGTTGTTTAGAAAACTGTTTACTTTGGGTTTGCTTCTCAGAATGTGCAAAGGCAGCTTGATATTACACACAAGTCAGTAACTCTCTACAACTAGAGCTCTTCATAATATTTTACGTATGTGTAGCAATACCTACAGCATATGTATCTCCATGTACCACAGATCAGAAGCTTCAGCAAAGTTTGCAGGCTGTTAACCAAGCCCAGATGAACTACACAATCTTACAGAAATGGCAAAGTGACAGAAAACCAACTGTAAATGTCTTTGAGCTGCCAAGGCAACATTAACTGTTACCACCCTAAGGAACTGGTAAAAGCACATCCACCATATTTGCAAAGGTGACAGGTCTCATAGAACTCCCAGTACAAACACCTCAGAATCATATTTCTGTAAAAGCCTTCAACTCATACAACCTGCACTTCTTAGAAACTACACTTGAAAATAACCATTTGCAGAATTTGCATGTGCATATTTGTATGCAGAGACAAGTACATCTACAGTTTAAGCTAGGTCATACCCCACATCTGCTTGTTTAATTGGCAGTAAGTGTAGTGAATTAGAAAATTACTACAAGGCTTCTACGATTAAAAAGAAAGAAAACCACATGAGGTCAGCTGTGGAAAAAATGTTTAAATTCAAATTTTGGCTTTCCTGCAACTAAGAAGTTTTAAAGATCAATATACTAGTATAAATATAACTGATTCTCATAGAATCCAGTTCCATTTCTAGCCTCATTTTCTAATAATAAATACAATTTCACATGTTAGTTTGCACACTTAGCTACAATTGTGAAAGACATTATTTCATTTTTTTATAAAATTTTGTTGCAACTTACATGATCTCAAGTTTTTGTGCAGCTCTCAATGGGAATGAAAAATTGAATAGAATGAAGATATTTAAATATCCAAATAAGGTTAGGATGTGGGGAAAGACAAGATATGAAACCATTAGAGAGACAGGGAGCTACTCAGTGTAATGCAGTTTGTGGCATAAATTTCCCCCCCGTGTATTGTTCATGCATATCATCCGTAGAGCTAATGAATGAAATTGATTTTAAAAATAAAATCTACTGCTTTACCTGTGAGAATACAGTAAAGAAAATTTACCTACCAATGAACAGCTGCAGTACTTTGAGACACTTAGTCCATACATATACTCTAAGAGTGGGTGGGCTTGTGGCCTGCCCTGGAGTGTCCCGGGAGGGGCACTCCCACTCCTCCCCTCGTCCTGCTTGAGGCATTGACACACAGGGCAGAGTGCATCCGCCACCACTGCAGTTCCTCTTAAATGCACAATCAAACCTGAAAGAGATTCAGAAAGAGGGGAAAAGCAGGTAGGAGACTAATGTACATGCAGACTATACTTCTCAAAGAACACCAGTTACTGATGAGTAACCTTTCTTCTTTGAGTCTGCATGTACATTCCCACAACGACTCACTCTGATCAGTTACCTTTGCCTTTTCCCATCCAGGAGAAGGCTTAAGGACTCCCACAAACAACTGCAGCATCACTTCACTGAAGGCTGAAACAGCCCTGGATCCTATTAGAGTAAGACAATGCCGGGTGAAAGCAAAGAGAGAGCTCCAGGTGACCTTACAGCACATGTCTAAATACCATACAATACAGATACTAAGTTTGTCCAGAGATCTAACAGAATTTGGTTTGGCCGTATGAAGTTCCTTGAGTCCACTCAGAGACAGAAAGCCACATGAACAATTGTTGTGTGAAGTCAGCCAAACTTTTTGATATTCCCACAGTGCAACAAGAAAAGAAACAAACTAGAAAACTTGGACCTTTAAAGAGAAATTATAAAGGCCTTATGAAATTAAAAATAAAAAGTATAAAATTCAATCAAGGACGAATAAGATCTGGAAATGAGTATTGAAGGACTAATTTTCTTGCTGGTATGTACTACTTCAAGAAGGACTCCTGGATGACTGAAGAACAAATGCTCTGCCCATATACAGGTAGTATGTAAAATAGCAGCTATAAGGACCTATATACTTCACTACCTGGCTGAGAAAACTGTCTCCAAATTTGCCACTTTCATAGACACAAGCAGAAGTAAGCAGAAGTAAGAATTTAAGAGCTCCAAAGGGGAGAAGCAGTGGTTTTCCACTGCATGAACAGTGGGAAACTGTCATCAATCATGAACCATTCAATACATCCTGATCAGCAGTTAGGAAGATGTGAGTTGTGAAATGCGTGAACATCAGTGTACTCAGAGAGAGCAACCTGGTACCCTCACCAAAATACAGAAAGAAATCAAAGCAACTACACATAACAAATATGCAGAGAGCCGAGATCAAAGCAGCAACAAACTTGTCATACAGACAATATAATTTTCTCATAGAGTATGCCTGCCTAAATTATGATAAGCATTTACTACCTATCATTACTCTGGAGAGAAGCAAAAACTGACTACCCTAGAAACTGATTAATGTGTTTTGGCTTGGGAGTCCCAAGATTGCCACAGACTTAAGAAGAGCGAGGGAAGAGTTAAAAGATGAAGTCTATGAATACTACAAAAGAAGTTTCTCACATAGCTGCTTATGACTGCACCCACTGTCAGAACATGGTGAAATCACAAAACAAAAACCTTGCAGTTTTTGTCTTTACTCTTTGTATTTGCCACTTGTGGTAACTTACAATTAAAAAATACACCATAAAAGGAGAACCATTTTACAAGCCTAATCCAAAAAAATGTGCTGTATGGCTCTATTAAACCAGGCATATGTATGACACGCCAAAAAAATGAGTGCATTTTAGCACAACCACAGGCAGCATTGCAAAGAACTCTAACATTCTAGAGTACTGAGAAACAAGGCCCTAACATATAATAGGTTCCTCCTGAGGTGAAACCACTGTCACTATGTAGCACATGTGAAGATTAGGGAGTCCGTCCTACGCAAAATGTTCTGTATGTTTAAATAGTCAGATACGGTATTACACTTCACTGCATGAAAAATGAGGCCTCAATAATGCCTGAGTGTATTACTCTAAATGATCAGTGTGGGGAAAAAAAGGCAGCATGACTATATCAGATGCTCACAAGGTCCTGAATTCCAAGTACTGATACTGTTCAAGCCAGAATGGCATGACTGTGGTGACAGACACTGCTTTTTCCTAACCACAACAGAATTAAGGATATTGGTAGATAGATAAGCATTGATCTGAAACACATGGAAATCAAAAGATATCTCCCTACCAACCCAGATGGGTTGCCCTCTAGAGAAGACAATTTCTGGATGTTATGATGGATTAATTAGTTTCTGGCAAATAATATTGTCAATACAATTACCTATTTAAGTATGCAGAGAAAATGCTGTTAAGAAGATGTGCCAGCATATTTTGAAGATCCTGAAAATCTGTAACAATTATTTTATGTCAAGGACAACAGTTCCAGAGATGGAGTAATTACATAATGGATGTATTTAGCATGTCCACACTTGCTCCTACAGTGCACTATGATGGTGCCATTCACCAAAAAAAATCATTGTTCTGAGCATCAGTGTATGGATCCAGAACAGCACTCTGATATTACCTCATAACTTTTATTAGAATCACAGAACATCCTAAAGATATTGCACAAGCTCCTCTTGTGCAATAAAGAAGCCAGCCTAGGTGACATCTCTACGTATTTGTAGTGGATGCTCCTACCAGCTGAGATATTTTAAGCTTACTATCTATCACCTATATTAATTCTCTAACATCTGATTACTGTGTATAAGATGTTTTCAGTCAACCAGTGCATGTACAGGCCATGTGGCCTAACAACTCAAGCTATGATCTTATTCTGATCTAAGACAGGTCAATTTTAGATGGTGAATGACCTCCCAGGTCAAATAATCAATGTTAGATTTAGCTTCCAGAAAATAATAAAGCATCAGTAAAGAAACCCCGTCATTTAAAATAAAGCAATGTCCTTCAGTTCTCTAAATATAAGGAAGATGTGGACACCCTGCTCTGATATATTCTTGTGACAGGGATACACAAACAACGAAGAGAAAAGAATATGCAACAAAAGAAAGAAGACTGGAGTATTCTGGATCTGATTAGATTGTCTGCACTTCTCCATTATCTGTTGAGTAGGAGTAATCCCAGAGACCCTGAAAATGAACCTCGAAAATGGTAAGGAAAGTATAAAAATCAACTGAAATTCACTGATGGTTATTAATGCAAAAAACACGTTAACAGCTGTTGAAGGCAATGAAAAATGAGTTACTATGATCATTACAGAAAAAAAGATTTTTCCCTATGTGCCCCAGTTGATTTTTTTAAATAAAGATAGAACACAATAAAAGAATAATAGTATTAGGCTGCCTTGCTAACTAGGTAATTGCTTATTCCTAAGTGAGTGTAAGCACCCAAAGAATAAAATGTAGAGAAAGAACCTTTTTTGCACCTTTAAGACTGAACAAAACTTAAAAGAGTGACTGAATTACTGAACTGGAAAGGCCATTCTCTTCAAAAGAAAGATATTTTCAAAATTCAGTCCACGCAGAATCTCTCTTACAAGGCCCAAAGGATTACAGCTATTACATAACACTGGGTGAAAGCTGTTACCACAGAATTTGATGAGCTATCATCTGCTTCCATTGTAGCTTGCAGAGGTGTCTTAGTATTAGCCAATCCCACTGCAATCAAAGATTTCAACTTTTATACTCAGGAGAAAACTAATGCAGAACAATTCATATCAGAAAGACTTCTTTCCCTAAGAGCTGAAACTTTTGGTTCATTTCTCTCTTGGAACACTTTTTAAAAATGCTCATTTTTTCTTGATACAGCCTAACAACAAAATTACTTGGAATCAGGTGACAGTAAAAGCATTCAGAATAATAAAGAGATTTTGAAATCACCTTCCAACTGTTTCTGCAGCTGGTAAAAATGAAACTAAAATCTGCCAGAGTACTAAGGTTGTTCAAACATGCCTTTAATGGTGTTGGAAATCTCTCAGGCAAAATAATATACACAATTTCAAACGACCCACAGCACTCTTGAAAAAATTCTTTGTATTCTAATCCCCATTGTTTCTAAGGTCCTAAATACTTGAAAATTATTTTGTGCTATATAGAAAGATGTTATCACTTTATTATATGATAAAGACTATATATATATAAAAATAAAACATGCATTTTTTCTGAGCCAACTAAACTGGAGACAACTTTGTAAGAAGTCTTCCTAATTTGATATGCTCCATATGGAGCAAACAGAAGCTTAATAAAGCAAATACTTCACAGAACAGATCTAGCTCAACCCAGTCTTAAAAATGTTAACAAAGCCACAAAGGTGGACTAAGACATGAGGAAAGTTCAAAGAAATATGTGAAAAGAGTTGGGAAGGACGATTCTTAGCAGAATCAGTTGTCATCTCTTGTTTTTCTAAAGACATATGCCAAACTTTACTGATTAAATAATAAAAGAAATACTGATCATTAGAATCAGAATGAGAGACGCATAGAATACTTTCTCCTTACAATGCGTGCAGCAATCATATTGAATCTCTTGACTACTGCAGAGATATTCAAGAATCACCTGGACACAGTCTTGTGCAAAGAAGGGAGTCTCCAACACTCCTTTGGGCAATCCATTCCAGTGCTCAGCCACCTGCACAGTAAAGAAGTTCTTCCTCGTGTTCAGGTGGAACTGCCTGTGCATCAGTTTTTGCCCATTGCCTCTTGTCCTATTGCTTGGCACCACCAAGAAGAGCCTGGCTGTTGGTGATGGGGTCAAAAGCAAAGAAAAATCTAAATGTAAGAAATACTCTAAATATAAAATATCAAAATGTTGGTATCAAGATGTCGGCGAAGGAAAAACACACTGATGCAGTGCAATAGTTTTCAGTTCCACAGGTGTTTTCTCCTCCTACTCTCCCCCATGTGAGCCCCCTTTTATTTACTTTGTTTACAGATAAACCATTGCCTTCTAATTGATCCTCAGGGCCTCTTGCTAATTTTGTAAGACATAAAACATGTCTCAAGCATTCCATGCATGTCACTGTTGTCAAAATAAGTGACAAACTCCTACCGTGGTTTTCCAACCAGATTCACAGCATCCTCTGTGAACATATAAATTAGCTGGGCCTTTAGGGTTAACATTGTCTTGTTCTGATCTTGGTAAGGATCCCAGATGTTTGGTACCATTCCCATACAAGGCTCCATCATCCCCTGACGAGCCCAGAACTGGACACAGCACTCCGGGTGAGGCTCACCAGGGATGAGTAGAGGGGCAGGATCCCCCTCCTCAACCTGCTGCCAATGCTCCTCCTAATGCAGCTCAGGATCCCTTTGGCCTACTTGGCCACAAGGACACACTGCTGGCTCAGGGACAGTTTGGTGTCCACCAGCACCCCCAGCTCCTTCTCCACAGAGCTGCCTCCCAGCAGCTCAGCCCTCAGTCTGTGCTGGTCCATGGGGTTATTCCTGCCCAGGTGCAGGAGCCTGCACTTGCTGGTGTTGATTCCAGGCAGTTCTTTGCCCATCTCTCCAGCCTGCTGAGGTCCTTCTGCAGGGCTGCACAGCCCTCTGGGGTATCAGCCACTCCTCCCAGCTTTGTGTCCCCAGGGAACTTGCTAAGGAGGCATCTGACCTTTTGTCCAAGTAACTGATGAGTACGTTAATGAATACTGAGCCCAATACTGAACCCTGGTGACACCACCAGTGACAGGCCTTCAGCCAGATCCTGTGCTGCTGATCAGAACCCTCCTTGCTAAAGTATGAGTAATTTCTAGAGGTAATTTCCAGAACTCATGGAAAGCCCTCTGGACTAGAAGTAATTGTTTCTTACTTTAAAGATTTAAGAAGGCACACATGGTAACCTTTACCAGAATCCAGAGTTATTTATATAGTTCAAAGAAAAGTTGCATAAGAAATAATGAGTCTTTTCAACTGTGTATCACCTGCTCTATATACCGTTATTCTAACATATGGTCTGTTACATGGAAATGTTTATATAAGTGATTTTTGGTAATTTAATTGCAAGACTTACCTTTCTGGACAAAGTCAAATCACATTACAGTCAACTGCTCAATGCAACTTAGAATAAAGGCTTCATTGCAATAACTAAAAATAGTATATTGCCCCTTTCAAAGAGTTGTTATCATCTCCCACATGTCCTACTTTGGGGATTATGATGCATGCAGTATATGTTATCTCTGGACTACTGCTTTCCCTTGTAGAGACAATTGCCACTTTAGTGCTGGAGAGTGATGAAGAGCCTACACAGGCAGTACAGTCATACAGATAGTATTTTCAGCAAGAGAGAGTAGGTGGCATTAGTGGATGAGGGAGATAGGCAATAAATTTCATGTGAGCAACAACTGGGCAACACTTTCAGGAAATCAAGGACCACACCTTGTTCTGTTTATAACATTTCTTATATTGTAGAGCTCCTGACCAGGAAGTCACTGTACATCAAGGAATTGGCAATCCACATAATAGTTCCCCTGAATTTCCCACAGAAGGCTGCCCTGTGCTCTATGTTCAGTATGGTTTTCAGCAATGTGTCATGCTGCACAAACCTCTCTGGCCAAAGGACAGACTCATCCACCTCATTGTAATGGAGGAGTCTGTAGGCAGCTCCAATTCCTTACTGGTGATTACACCACCAGCATGGCTTTCCTTCATCTAAAAGAGTAGCAAATATTTCTCATGAGTGGAGAAGTCCATCCACAGACTGATCTGATGCTGCATGAACACACAGTTCCCAGCATCTGAAGGGAGTAAGATTTATTCCTCCTCTTCCTTTACTTTATGAAAGCAGGAATTTCATTCAGCTATTTGTTGTCAGGCTTTTCTTACTGAGATCCAGAAAGAACCTGGCACTTACCTCTCTCTTGCTTTCTGCCCCAGTCCAGGAAACACACACAGAGAATTCCCTTTTCGTTTCAAGACCCACCCCTTCTGACTACAGAAGGAGAAGCCTTTGCTTTTTTTTGCAAATACTGTTCAAGTCTTTTCTGTCCTGTAAGAGTTTTCTCTCTCCAGGCCCACCAATACTCTCATATTTAAGAACATTAAAAAGAAATCAGAGATTTTTTTTTCTTCTGCTAAGAGTTATAAATCTGTAGTTAAATATCAGGTCTATCAGGAATCCAATAATTCTATAGCAGCAATCTTCCAAGAGCCTTTACATTTATACCAATGAATCTAATCTGGTTTTGCAGCTGTAACCATCCATACTGATCAACTTGAAAAAATTAAGCCAATTTTCAAGCCACCATAGCTGTTCCTTCCTAAACATCACAGATGATTTAGCAGTCCCTTAAGTCTTTAGCTCCTGTTTCCCCTTTCACTTCTGTCTAACTCCAAAAGCAGATATATTTAGCAGGAAACTAAGCAATTTTTGTCTGTCACCCAAATTTCAAAATATCACCAAGAAAATGTAAGACCATTGGCTACATTAAATATATTTTCTTTGAATTGAACAGGATACAGCTTTCTACACTAAAAAACAACACCAATGAGACTTTTTTTTCAGACAGCAACTTATCTACCCAATTTTTTGATTTTGGGAAATTTCAATTTCCAATATTATTGGCCCTTCGGAAAAAAACCCCCACCTAATAAAACCCATGATGAAACTGAGGCACCGGAAAATAGACTACCAGTTCAATTAAACATAGTCAGTTGAAGGTCTTAACTAGCAAGTTAACATCTGGCCATCCTAATTTACAGTACTGACAGGAGAATACTATTTTGCTCAGGAAATAATTGCAGGCTAATGGAATAAACAGACTTCTCACCTTTAGGCTCCTTTTATTATAATGATGTTTTTGTAGGAAGATATTAAATTTCTCACTGATGTACAAAAAATTTCAAAAAACCTCTGTTCTTTGCACAGATTTCAAGAAAATGTTTCATTCTTTTGCAAACTCAGTACTTTGGATGTTACCTTCAGTTCCCCATAGATAATCTACAACGGCAAAGAGCAAAAAATCAGGTTTCCATGGGGAGTTTTGTATGAGAGAAATACCAGTTATCTAGAAAACCATTTAAAATTAACTGTTTATACCAAAGTTTCCAATTTAAATTGATTTTGTTACTTTTTTATTTGCATTACTGAGATATTATTCACCCTGTGTGTAAAAGAAACTTGTTATTTGTCAGTGGGCTTGATGTATTGCATCTTATTCCTGATTTTGAAACCTACATGTTGAAGTGATTTAACTGTGACATTAAATATGCAGGCAGAGAAAAACTTGTGCCCCATGTATTAATTTGAAGAACTAGGTTGTGACTACTGATAATGTATCCAAAGGCAGGCAATGAAGTTGGTTAAGGGTCTGGAGCACAAGTTTTTGATGAGGAGCTGCTGAGGGAGCTGGGAGTGTTTAGCCTAGAGAAAAGGAGGCTCAGGGAGACCTTACCATTCTCTAAAACCACCTTCACAAGGAGGCTGTAGAGAGGTGGCATTTGGTCTCTTCTCACAATTAACAAGGAATAAACAATAGATAAATTACATATTTAATGTCATATAATAAAAAAAAATTACATAAGAGGAATGGGAGCCATTTCAAGTTGTGCCAGGGGGGTTAGACTGCATCTTATGAAAAACTGTCTTCACCAAAAGGGTTAACAGCTTTGGAACAGGCTGCTCATGGAAGTGGTGGAGTCACTATCTCTGGAGGTATTTACAAGACATGTAGATAGGGAACTTGGGAATATGATTTAATGGTGGACTAGATGACCTTAAATGTCTTTTACAACCTAAATAATTCTATTTTTCTATTCTATTCTAATGACAGAACGAATTCTTAATTAAAATGACAATAAAGGATAGAATTTGAAAATAGCTGATCACGTGTTAATTTCATGTTTCATACATATTCAAAATACATAATTATAAGGACAGTAGAAATATGCCTTTGGTTTTCTTTCTCTATTATTCAGCCATTATCAGAAAGCAATATAAGTGCTCAAACATATCCAATCATCTTTTCATTAGTAGAGATCTAGCAGAGTGAATTTAAAAAGCTTTTCAACAAAAGCTACTCTGAAATTACCTATTTATTCTAACAGTGAGGAAAAGCCTTTTTTTTCAATTTGTACATTATGAAATTGCCATGGTGTTAGATGAACTGCAACATAATCAGCTGTTTTTCCTGTTGCAGAACTAGGACTCTGCTAAAATAATTTTCCTAATATAGGATTGACTTTTAAAGAGTTTAAGCTACTAAAATCGTGCAACAAAATACTGAAATTCAAACTATTCTGAATGTGCACACACATATAAAAATCTCTATGTTGTTTCATATAAAATGTTTAAATATAATAATGCATTGTAAAAATTCCTGTGTACCCAAATACCTGAGGTGTAGTTCTGTTGTTTTAATTAAAGCAAAATAGCAAATGCAGGGAGCTGTGTCATTATGAAGAAAGTTTCATGCATGTATATCAGCTATTGGCTAAATGGTCAAAATGTTTGTAGCAGGCACTTTTAATAATCAGGTGTGCAGAAAATATTTAATCCCTAGAAAACTCAGAATTTTCCATTATCCGTGAGATTCCATTTCTTACTTCTTTTGCTGGGTGTCTCAAAGTCAACTCTGCAGTGGGTACCATGTTTGGAAAAGCTTTAATTACACTGGGAGCATACTATGTCACAAATATTTTTTTTTTCATTCAAAACATAACAATCCCTTTGGATTTCTCATCAACAGAAGCATTCACAGATTGGAACCCTACTTAGAGGTATTTGCAGTTTTTGTATATAAAGGAGTTCTTTATAGCTCTCAGATTTTAAACTTGGTGGTCATCTTTCCTTCAAAACAGCCTGACAAAAATTGTCTGCTGTCATTTAGAGCCTCAAGACACTCTGTAAAACTCGTTAGCTTCAGTGTCCCAAATGATAGTCAGCTTTATTTTTAAATATTGCCTGTTTTATATAGCATTTTTCCCTAGAAATACTTATTAAAATACAGAACACATTCCAAATACATAAAGAAGAGTTATTTTCAGCTTTGTTAAAGAAGGATAAGAATTTTAAAACATCTTGATGTTAAGCTCTTATCTTAATAAGGTATCCTCAGATACACAATTTTTGAGAATGAAATTTAGGCATAAATTATCATATTAAATTATGTTCAACTACCAAGAACACAGAAGAACCCTTTAAAATGACAGAACTGAACAGTACAAATTTCCATAGGGGATCAGGCTATTTGTTCAAAGAGGTTTATGTCATCATGCTACTGAAGCTACTCAGAGGAAATGTTACCATATTTGTAATTTTAAAATCAAGGATATTTTGATAGAGCATAACAGTAACAAAGCAGGTGATAAATAATTAGAGAAAACAGAAATGTCATTCTATGCAGAAATGCTGAAAGGGAGTATATGTGTTACCTTTGCAGGTATTAGGATTAGGATCCCACCTAATCTTGTCATAATGATGAAGCAGCTGAAATTGAATGCAGTAATTTCTGCCAGAACAATTCTAGAAATTTTTGTGCCTTTTTTATAAGAAGGAATTTTAAAAAGCAAAACTCTTCAACCACTCCACCTTTATTGAACTCTGAGGATTCAATGGCATTTCCTCCCTTATAACTTCCCTTTAGGACAATTGAATTACAGAATTTCTGAAATCCTACTATAACTGAAAAGCACATAATCAGTAGTACAATAAATAATATCAAAATGCTACCTATTTTATTATGGAGGAAACCAGAAAATGAACATATCAAAACCCACAGCAGAAATGAAAAGGAAAATATCAAACTTTAATCTTACATTAGTCTTTAATTTGAAAAGAATTGTTTTCTTTGCCTAAATAGGTGGATACTAAGAAACACTTCTGTAGTGAGCTCAAAGATAATCCAGAATAGCAAATATTGTGACTTCAGACACAACAAATTACATTATTTGTCTTGCAATATCAAAACATTCTGTTTGGTAAAGCACATAATCTTGCACCCAAATATATAATACTACTGTTGTCCAGTCAAATAGCTATTCAGTGTTTTCTAAACACACCATGGCAAAACTAATTGGCTTTGTTAGAACCATAGGTCTCTGAATTAATTTCTCCATATCAATCCCACTTCCTTTGGAATATGATGTCTCCAGCCAAGATGCACCCTACTCTTGTCTGTCCTCTTCTTATGTGGTGGCATCACTTATTAGTTCCCTTAGGTAAAAACCATGAAAAGAAATAGTTCCACAAACTGTTGACCACACCAACTAAACAGCACATAAAATACAGTGGTTATTAATGTTAATGGACACAATAAGGCTGTTTATCTTGGGGAAAAAAACCCCAACAAAACCCAGAGAAAGCTCTTGGGAAAGCTTTTTGTCATGATACAGAAGCAAACTTCAGTTTTCAAATTTCTTCAGGGGAAGAAATTCTTTCAGCCTGATAACATATCTGATGGACTTCCTTCCTTAAAACTGTTGCAATTCAGTATTTTTAATATGGAGTAGGACCAATGTCTGAGGAAGCTGGGGCTGTTTAGCCTGGAGGAGTCTCAGGTGGAATCTTACTGCTCTCTACACCTCCCTGAAAAGGATTGTAGCAAGGTGGAGACAAGGCTCTTCTCTCAGGTAACAAGTGACAGGACAAGAGAAAAAGGCATCAAGTTGCACCTTGGAATGTTTAGATTTGTTATCAAGCATTTGAGCAGACTGCCCAGAGAAACAGTGGAATCACCATCTGTGGAGATATTTAAAAGACATATATGGGGCACTTGGGGACATGGTTTAGCAGAGGACTTGGCAGTGCTAGGGCTGATGTTTGGACTGGATGATCTTTGAGGTCTTTTCCAACCAAATGATCCCAAGATCCACTGCACTGCAGGGAAAAAATATTAGAATATACATTACTAGAGGGTAAATGTTCAAAAATTCTTTACTGATGAGGTATATGATCAAACCGTTTGGAGACCACTGGTCTAGACCATAGTTTGTTTCTTTCTTTGAACAGTCTGCCAGAAGGGCCGGGCACACTCTAAGTACTTAGCACAGATTATAATAGAGTTTCACTAGTAACAATGCTACTGTGTTATGAATTTCACATCTGTAACCTGACATGTTTTGTTATGGGAATACATGTGCTGGCTGGAGGCTTGGGACACATCTAACACAGCCTGTTAAAACAGCACTTTTAATACCTCTCTGTTTAACAGATTTTGGCTCATATTGCAGAGCAGCCTTTGATCATATGAACTGGAATCCTTTCAGATAAAACTTATTTCGAAGATGGACTCAGCAGCATGTGTGATCCCCTCCAGCTGTTAACAGGCACACAGAATAAAACTAGAAGTAGTTTGAAATAAAAGGCATCAAAGAACATATGATGTATGCTGAATCTCCAGCACCACATTGTTTTATCTTATAGATAGATGCATTTTATTGGTTTGCGTGACTTGGCAACAGACATGACTCAAGATAGATGTTCAGTTCTGGGCACCAAGGACAGGGTGGCTAGGGCTAAGGCATTTTCAAATTTGTCTCTACACACTTGGCTCTGATTTTATTTTGCTGGAAAACATCCATTTCTGGAAGCCTTTAGGACACCAGTTAAGCCAACATTTCAGCTCTGTGCACTATCAGAGATGAGAAGAGCCACTTACCCAACATACTCAAAACATAGAATCCACTTATAATTTTTCATTTTACATTGGTGCTTAGATACAGATCACAGCACAAAATCTCATCTAGACCAATCTTGTGCAACTGATAAAAGAAAGTATTTGAGCAAATAAAATGCCTCAAGCCACAGGTTCAACATGTCAATACTTTTATACCATTCCCTTATGATGTCTCCTTGAAAGAAGTTTTTGGTTGGTTTTCTGTTAAAAACATTTCATGTTTCATATTGTTTTAGACAGTGGACCTTATATATGACAGGGTCACTAACAGGAATAGGGCACCACAAGTAACCTAATTAATTATCAGAGAAGTTGAATGATATGCTATCACACAGTGAAGTACTAAGCTTCACTCTGTTCATACAATTTACTAGTTTACATATCACAGGGATAGTTGTAGTTTTTGGTGTCTTCCTACTGTGATTTCCAATCAAGTATTAAAATACAACCTTAAAAATCATCTAAAAACATACTATGAAAGCAAAATAAACTACACTATTCTAGCAGAATTATCTGCAGTCTATCAGTTGCAAATCTTTTTCAGAAAAATACGGCGTATTAAATGTCTTTCTGACAGATAGACGACTGCTGTGCTGTCCTGTGTGTTTCTTTTTATCCTTACAATCAGTGCATTATCAACCAATAGAAAACATATAATCGAAACTTTGGCATCTGCTTTCAGGCAGTCTTAAAATTTGCATAAATTAAGAATGAGAGTTAATTTTTAAAGTGCAGTATAAATAAGAAAGAATGTTGCTGAAATGCAACCAAATGTACCACTTGTGAACATTTCTGTCCCAGATGCTTTATCTGTTCCTCACATGAAAGTGCTTCTATAAATTAGATTATTTTTATAATCTAATTATAAATCTATTTCAGTGCTACTGTGCAATTTTTGTGATTAGGGGAACAACCCTTGACATGTCATTGTACATGGTGTGGCACCAGAGGCTCACACGTAAGAGAAAAGGTTCAGTGGTTCTGGTTCTCTCTCCTCAGTCCACCCACATGGCTCCCATGCCTCTGCCCCTTCAGCTGCTCTTGAACACTGAGCTAATAGTAACCACCTCAGCACACTGCTCAGCCCTCATTCTTGGATCATAGTAGTCTAATTAGAGAGTTCTATTTTATATGCAAATTGGAATTGGGGATTTTTTCACATCTCCTATACACATCATTTAACATTAATCTCTGCTGAATTTCATCAGATGGTTTGTCACCCAACTACTCAGTATTTTAATGTCCTTATTTGCAGTAATATTTCATTTCTCTACAAATAATAATTTTCATAATTCACTAAGATACAACCTGTAAATAGCTGTACAACCGAGGGTTAGTTAAAAAACCAAAACAAACAACACTCCTGATCTCTTTTTCCCTATATACAAAGAACCAGCATATAGAACTTGAAGGTTTGGGGTTTTTTGATTTTTTTTNCAAAAAAACCCTCATGGCCTTTTTTTCTTATATATACAGGTACAGCATTCACCTATTGTGACAATCACAAAAAGAAAGAATATATTTCAGAAATAAATTTACCACAAGAAATGAACATAATATTGATCTCCCTCAAACTCAGTCAAGCCCTTAATTACTTATGACACTATCAGTTTTGATAGGATAACATTAAGTTTCCTTCATAGATCTCATACAAGAATCATCAGAATACATTCTTACAGCATAAATAAAACCAACCAAAACTTAATGTAACAGGTCATGTGGAAAATTATTGGGGCTTTTATATAAACTTGATTTACTTATACACTTGCCAAAAGATATTTGCTGCTTAATGAAGCCGAGCATGTTTTCTCCTCTCATTCATGCTAAGTGACATCCCATTTAAGAAATTACTTTTCCAGTGAGAACAGAAGGCACTGAAAACATTGCCCAGTATAAGGGGTCAGATGAAAAGTACAAGAGACTGTGTTATAACTGGTCTGAAGATGCCCTAGCAACCAACTAGGTTTCAGGTGATGGCTGGTACAAAGATATGTATTTAGCAAAAATGGAAAATGAAAGAAAGCCGGGAGGAATTTAGACAAAATTGGTTACTACAGCCACAGAGAGAGGCAGAGATTTTTTTATGCTGGAAAACCACAAGAGATTTCAAATCCCATTTCTAACATATTTAATTAAGAAAGACTGAATAGACAAACAGGTCAGTGGTAATGAAAAATCTTATACACATTAATGCCCCCTCTTAAGGGCAACAGCTTAAATGCCGGGCAACCAGAAACGCTTAAAGGATGAACAACATACTGGTTTGTCTTGTAAATTATCTTTCAGCTATTTTTGTTCTCTCTTTGCAGGAGAACTATAGAACTATTTTGTTTGCTTTAGAAAATAAATAATAATATTACTAAAATGATTTTGTCTTGTTAGCATTGCCTTTCAACTTAAATGTATGCATGGTCTTCCCGCCCTTCCCTTCCCCAAGTGGCAATATCCCATGACCTGCAAATCACAGGCTAAACTTTTGTATGACTCAATTATACAATACAATATAAAATGCATTTGCTTAAATCCTACTCACATTAGAGAACAGAACTTTATAGCAATGCTTCAGCATTTTCTATATTCAAGACAGCCTGGAAGAGCAAAGCAACTTGGTGAGGTGGTCTCATCTGTCATTTCTAGAAGTCAAAGTCTATGAAACATAAGATGGAAGAGAGCAGGAAAACAAAAAGTGACAATTCCTATTTTCATATGGAAAGTTAGTGACTATACTCTTTCATCCAGAGTGTCTGGGCATTTGATGCCCTTGCCAGGAAAGCAGAGGAATGCTTTTGATACATTCAGCAGTCCTAGATCAGAATTTGATAGACACTTCAGCCATCTCTCATTTTACATTCTTTTTGTAAAGGTGTTTTTTTGGTTGAGAGTCTGTGATTGCAGCGAGTATCCATCATCCACGGAAGATGAGAGAAACAGATGAAAAGCCCTTACAGTGAGTACTCCCCAGGGAGTTCCTATACAGAAACTTGAGATAGCAAAAGTTCCAGCATGGAGAACAGTCATGTCCTCCAAGCAAAACAGTCTCAAACCCACCAGAGCAGAAACAATCCAAAGGTCAAAACTCATATTCACAACTCCTAACAGCTTCATAGGTAGGAAAAAAAAAATCCCCCAATAGAAAAGGCATTCTTATGAAACACTCATATTTCACTGGGGTGAGACTGTGCCTGGACTATTCAGGCTTGCACAGCCATGCTTGGCACCAAAAGTCTAGTGTCAGAACACAATGCAATACAGACTGCACTTTCCAGAAAAAGGGGCAAAATCAGTTTTAAAAGAAACAAAACTTAGATCAACCAAGGACTCATGAGAAGAAAAAATTACATAATACAAAAGATAATGATATTACAGTCAACTAGGAGCAATATAATATGATACAATATAATATAAATAATCAACAAATAATCAGTTGACGAGAACTACTAGAGTGAAGCACAAATGCATGGCCAAGAGTACATTATCAATACTGCAGGGGTTGCAAATCTCTAGCTTGTACCACAAATGCATACATGTGGACAAAAAATTAAAGGAAAGTAATTTTTTGTTTTATATAAGGTTTCTGACAATTTTGTCACAATCCCACACACAAAACTTTAGTTCTCTCTAGCATGGAAACAACAACATTTGTAACAACATTTAAGGATTAATACAGCAAGGTAAAACTCAGAGTTTTCTGTCATCCAAATAATGACACATGTAGCTTGAAAAAGAACACTACTCAGTGATTGACTGCTAATTCAGTTCAAAATCAACTCAGGAAGAAATCTGTATGTACATCAGGTGAACTTTGAATACAGGGAAATTTGATGAGACAAAGCTGTTTTACCTTAACACACCCACTTCTCAATAGTCCTAGTTGGATTCACGTCCATAAGAAAGTCTCCTTTGTGAAAACCCAATAAGCAAGTAGGAAACCCAGATCTGCAAGTTTATCAGGGATTTCATATACTAAGTTAACATCTCAGTGTCAAATTTTTGTTACTGATTAGGACATTTGCAAAAGATTTTAGAAACCTTTGGTACCTGGATACAGGAGTACAATGAAACTGTCTATGGATGGTCAGACCCTGAGTGCATGTTAAGAGAGTTAAGAGACAAGCCCTCAGTTTTAGCCAACGCATATAATGGGCAATCTAATGGAATGGACATGTGACATGACTATCACATATGCCCTTTAAATCTTTTCAAACTTGTATCTGTAAGCTTTAGAGTCTATGAAGATGCTACTTGTTAATACTCACTAGACATTCAATGGATAATACCCTTTTATGTCATGCTTAGTAAGAGCTCTTGTGCTGTGAGTTAGTAATTATAATTTGAGATGCAGAAGAAGGAAAACACAGGCAGAAATACTGAGAACCAGAACTGTCATTCCTGCAAGGTAAATAACAAAGTTTCTTGGCGCTTTAGGATTAGTGGGAATACACAATTCAAACAGCTTGAGCCTCTTCAAAAAAATGAGTGGGCAAACCTTTTTGTTTGTGCTGGATCCAAAAAGATAAAGGAGTAATAATCTCAGTATTATCATCAAATTCTGATGCCTTCCATCATAGTCTTAGGGGAAACTTTTTGTGAAGATCCTTGGCCAGTGCTGAAGTGACTTGGCAGGTGAATATCCATACAGGGATGCAGTGGACTGAAACTCCTGGGAAAAACTGGGATGACAGTACATCTCCTTGTTCATGTAAAGCAAGGTCAATTCTGCAGAAGATGCAGGAGATATTTAAATACTGCCCCACTCTCCGATATGGAGACAAAAAACCAGTTATGTGACGTAATATTGTGATGTAATATTTTCATCCACAATCCTGTTCTTGTGGACTATCCACCACAGTAGTTATGACTACCTTTCCTTTGTGGGAATTTTTGCTTGGTTGTTGTTTTGGTGTTTTTGTGGGGTTTTTGGGTTTGTTTGTTTGTTTTAAATATGGGACTTCAAACCAACACTTGCTGACAAATTGCTACTTATTTTTACCACATGTTGGTAAAAATGAAAATGCTTTGAATGATCAAGGCCATCATCTCTTGGCTGCACACAAAGCTTCCATGAGTTTCATCAGCTACCCTTACCAGCAAAAAGAACAGATTCTGGGATACAGCATTATATAGGTATATGACACCACAGAGTTGGCAAACCAAATGATTTCCAAGAAAGTCCTGGAATAGACTGATTTAACTCGTAATCATATCAAAGCTGTGTGTTTTTGATGGCAGGGAGTACAGCTTTGCTCTGAAATACATCTCACTACACTGAAATCAAATTCCTTTGTTCCTAAGATGTTCCTAAAAATGACCGTGTGGAAAAGTTAAAATCTTTTGAATTCCTAAATCATCTAGGGCAACTGACCTCTTAAGAAGACACAGTGCTCACCATTTCCTTTCTGGCTACTTCACTCTCCCTCATAGTTTTTTATAATTTTCTATTCTTGGATCATTATCATTGGAGTCTACTTTCTCAAAGCCTGAAGACAATCTGAGAAGAATGTGCTTCAGCTATGCATAAAATTTTTCTTATACTAAACTATTAAGTTAACACATACTCCTAAAGAAAAAAGGAGAGCTATCCTACCATTATTCAGGGGAAAATGTCTGTAGTCATAAATGCAACCTTTAATACTTTATGTATATATGTTTTCATTTAAAGAATATCTATAGAAAAACTACATGAGTTCTTTGAGGAGCACAAAGTGTGTCTCTGTGTGAAACGGTGGTTAATGGAATTAAAAAAACCCTCCCATCTTGCTCCAGAACTGCTTTATATCTCAATTTACAATCAACACTAACAAACATTTCTAACAAGATTTCTTGAAACTAACTACCACAGGAGGTAACCACTTAACTATATTCTCTACATTGGAATATCTGTCTCATGACACAAATATTATAGGAATGAAATGTTCTGGCAATGTCTTTCTTGTCCATATTACTTTCATGAATTAAGGACCTGCTACAAAATCAATTTCTGGTCTTGAGATGAAATGCATGCCTATGTCTACACAAAAAGTATATTCAAAAAGCACATAAAGAACCCAACCCAAAACAAATTCCTTTCTGCTGTTGACTTGCAAATCCTGGCAAACCAACTATTTTTTTTTAGAAATCTGTTAACGAGTGGTTTTCTCATTCACTGAGTCTTCTGTAATAACCATACTTCAACACATCATGTATTTTCTTTGTAATGACATTGTGCAAAAATCAAAAAGACATCTCTCATGGTATTATAAACCATAAGATGATACTGTTGACATAAATCTATAGGCACATCATGTAAACTTTCCCTAATCTGTAATAGTTACAAATTTCTCTTTATTCTTGAGAAAATCTCCATGTAGTTCCTCAAAAGCAGTGCTGCCTGATAAACTTGCCAGGCCCTATGTACACAAAATCATTTGGCTTGGAAGATCTCTCCTTTAGGCATGTACTGTTACAGTGGGTGAGGAACAAGGCTGAAATCTGACAATGCTTTTTTTGCTAGTTTGAAAAGCTTCTTGCTTACAGGATGAATATTCTGATGAGAATAGAACTCTAGAGAAAGTTGAAATAATGACACTTTCTCAGAAATGTGCTGCAGTTTCTATATTTACTGTCTTTATGGGTTCCGGAAGTATTTTAAAACCAGCAGGTACTGAAAATGAAGTGACACAGCTTTAACTGGTGTAGAGGAACAACAGGAATGCAGATGGCAGCACATCCATTTATGGATTCTCTAAAAACTTCTTTTAATGAAGTAGAAGACATGATAGAAGACATATCTAGCTTTTAGAATAGTTTTCAGGGGGGAGGTATGTGATGGTATCTAGGTAAGGCTACCTGTTGGGTGCTCTCACTTGGGGAACCTAAGCACCTATGACAAAAATCTAGGGAAGGCAGGTTTCATGACACTTCATTTCAGACTGATACAGATGCTGTGCAACTGTAGTAGTGATTGGTTCCACACAATCCTTCATAACCTTGGTATGGTGCATGAGACCAGTAAGGGCACAGGTTATCACTTCTGCTGTAAGTACCCCTCATTCATATGCCTACAGTGATGTTCTACCTAAGATGTAATTACATGAATTAACAAAATCAATACACTGGTTTTCCTCATAAGTTATTTTGAACAGCAAAAGAGGTTAATCTACCATCTTTTCTAAAATACATGCAAATGCTAAGTCATAGTAATTATTGCTCTCTGTCTGATAAAGTATCTCCTCTGCCATTTAAGGAAGCAGTTTACTTTTTAAGGATTATCAGAAAACATGAAAATACAACTTGCATAAATATAATTTCACAAACCATCAAGTCAAAACAGATTTTAAAAATGAAGCTATTATTTTTTCATATTTCATCAAATTAACTTCCTTAATATTACATGTTTAAATAGGGAAGAGATATTTGTGAGGCAAAGTAACTGAATTAAGGTGCATTCTGATCTCTCTAGAAGCAATATTCCAGTAAGCTGATTTGCCTTCTACTTTCTCCTCTCTCCTTTTTCTACTCAAATTAGCCAGGAGAGCCTTCTAGGTGTTAAAACTACCCCCTGTATTTATTGCAAGGACACTGTGTCTTGCTGTTTACCAACTGCTATTCAGAATATATATGTATGAAATAATACTTTTTGATATCCAGTATATATTTGTCTGTCTTGGCATCTTCTAGTGGTGCCTTGTTTAATATAAATAACATGTACTGCAGCTTGAGAAATTCAATTATTTAAGGTGTGAGAGGTGGCCTGACTGCTGATACAACCTCAAAACCCCATGACCTGAAAAAGACAGGAGAGCTACCAGAAACAAGTAAAGGAAGAGATTTTTCCCCAACCCTTTAAAAATCTCTGACTGTGAACAATGTAATCCTACTTCCACACTTATGTCCTGGCACAACTCAGACCAATGAGTAACCCGTCCTTTGATGCTTACTAGGATCTCAAGCACTTAAACACCACCTAAATAAGAAAAAGCTGAAAATTCCAAACAGTTCTCCTAAGCAGGTGACAGATTCCTGTGACTGCTAATCTTGCAGTAAGTTCCTAAAAGTAAAATTATTTCTTATCTCCCAGCACTCCATTTTTCTTTGTTCACTGAACTCAGTTTAGTATGATGAAGCCAGAAATACCAGCTTTCTTCATCTTCAACATTAACAAAATATCCGTGGTATTGGTTTTCTTATATTAAAGAAAAAAGACTGTGGTTTACGGCTTTTGTAATTTATTTAAATAGTTTTGGAGCAGTTCTCTGAGCATCATGAAACTATTAAATTTTGAAAGTCTTCTTTCTATTTTTTCTTTTATTCCAAGACCATAGTCTGAATACTGGATCTATCCAGTGATAGATCATGCTCATCTTGATAAAATTCAGCATAGAGAAATCCATGCATCTGAGATGACAAAAATAAATTTTGATCACGATGGTGTCATAACTTTGACTGATGCAGCTACAGGCAGTCACTGTGCAGTGACTTGATGGCAGTGGATTTGATACTAATTCTCACTATTTGCCCACTGCAAAGTCATGCCTACATCAGATATTATACAGTCATTTCCCTTCTAATCCCAATCCCTTTAAGATTTTAGAACTATTCTTAACTCTCTTTGGACAGCTGAAACTGAGCGTGTGACACAGCACAGTGGGTTAAGCAATCACAATGAGCGAGCAGTATGTCAGACAGACCTACTAACAAGCAAATAAAGAATCAGCCACACAAACTGTGCTATCAGATCCAGGCAAAAATCCCCCCCAGTACCCATCTGTCACTCCACTGAAAAACAAAACTGACACAAAGTAGATTTCAGGAGTGGACTTGGCTAAAGTGAGTTTCGCTACAATGCACATTATTTTGAAAGTAAACTTCAGTATTTATTGTTATCACTACTCAAAATCAAAGAGCTTATAATGATTTTTTGAGCTTATTGAGCTCATAACAACTTTTTGACTTCACATTATCCCCTTCTTAAGACAGACAATATTGAAAAGTGTGGATGTGCTTTTGATCTCAAAACCAGAAGGCCATTATATATTTGTTTTTTGTTATGAAAATATAACTCATTGTTCATCACAGTCCTCCATCTGTCTTCAGGTAGCAAAAGAGAAATAGGTTGAATTACACAGGTTTCTGGCACCAAACAAATCCTGTTGAAGTCAGCTTAAGCTAAAGGTAAACTGTATTTGTAAAAATAACTAAAATTCTATTTTAGATGCATAAATATGGATCTAATAATTTTACTTTAGACACTTTCCTCTCTCCCCATGATATTTGATTATTTCAAAGCAAGAAATAATGTGTCTTTTTAAGATAACATTTCTGTAATTTTCCAAAGAAATTCAGTGATGAAAAGCAGTAATACTGTACCTTGATTTCTTCTATTTCGTCTGGCACTATCTTGTATGCAGATATAGTCCCACCCAACCTGAAATCAGAAGAAAAATATTCTCAAAATCAGTAACAGAAAACACAGTATGTTAATAGTGTCATGACTTGTTCCAAAACACAGCATTCCTTCTACCAATTTAGAGGTAAAACCCAGGAATTCCCAAATCAAAAGCAAAACCCCCCCTTTTCTTTATCCAACCAAAATTCCTTACATGATTAACATAAATATTAAAAACAAGGTGTCCATCACCTTAACAATTAAGTCAGCCAAGCAGAATTACCATCATCAGGATGGTATTTTTATATTAATGGCAATTGATCTTCATATTCTAGGATTTCTTACTGATTGTCTAAGTTATATGGATGAGTTTAAATATTTGAAGCCTGATGTGCTTTGTGACGAGTACTTCAATATGCTGCACAATATGAAATACATCCAAATAAAATCCTATAAATTGAAATTTTTAAGTTAAATGCACATGTACAGACATGCCAAATCACACAAACTCTATGGCCTCCATGTTTGAAAAATCTCTGCAGTTAATGACTGCTAATAAAAAGTGGGTGATGGACAATAGCTGACATTAACACAGAAAAATAAAGGGTTTTGTTCTATATGGAACTCGCTGAAATTACTTTTTTAAATCCTGCAAAAAATCCTGGTAAAGAATAGTTCACATACTGAAGATGTATGAATGGCATGTACTATAAATGGTGGTTAATATTACATTTTCCCCAGACACATGCAGACATGGCTGCTTTTATTTCATGAAGCAGTCTCATCGATAGTGACAATTCAGACCTAAAAATGTAAGTGCACTAATGACCTCCTGCTGGCTATACACAACAATACTATTCATTTTCTCGATCCTAAAGTCACATAAGAAACTATTTTTTTGTAAACCAGCAGACACCTATCAAATGTGTATTTGAGTTATCTCCCTATTGGAATTTTTCTTTCCAATTATCAGCATTTCTACACAGATGTATTTTCTTATATCTTCAATTTATTACAAAAATTGTTTAGTCAAGTGAAAAAGGGAAGAATAGAATAACACAGGAAATACATTAAGATTTTCCATGTAAGTCCTGCCTTTCCATATCTCTCTTGTAAATGAACTGTTTGAAGGTTTTACACACAGGATGAAGTCTGCATAGGAAAGGTCTGAAGTCCATCACTGCTCCAGGTAACATCAGCTGTGATTTCCAAGGTAGAGACAGGGCTCAGACATTACAACATCCAAGTTCATCATGGACAGAGTGTAGCAATTGCTGTCTCCCATTTCCTCTGCAACTTCCATTGCTGCTATTCATTAAGTGAGCTTAAAGTTGAAGAGAACTGAAACATTTTTTTGGCAGTGCCAGTACAAACATGAGCTTTTATTTTTCATTACTTTAGTTCAACTGGTGTTTCCAGGGATAGCTACAAGAAATTGGCTTTAGCATCACAACGAAGGATTGCTTCATCAAACCGTGACAAGCAATGGCTCAGACTCCATGTTAACATTGCACCTCACCAGTCCTATGGCTCCTGGAATGAGGTCCATAAGAAAGAAACTTTTATGTACCTCTTTGAGATCTACTCCTGCCTGCACTTTGGAGTGCCCCAAAAATCACTGACTTTCTACCCTCTAGCAGAAGGAGAATACAGAACCTCTGCTGCCAGCACTCCAATAACATGGAATTCCACCTGGCAATTGCTTTGTTTGGCCACCCTTGGCACAACTATTAAGCATTTTCTTGGAATATCAGAAAAAAAATCAAAATAATTGACTCAGTAAACTCATTTGACTTGCTTACACCCTTAATCACTATGGAAAGAATTCTGCAAAGTTTTGTGTTAAGAGTTTAACAGACTGCCAAGTTGCAGCTCAAATTAAAAAGTAAAATGTCAGCTACCACAATTCCACGTTTTTGAACAAGACATATTAAAAATTAAGTTACTCTTTAAATAAACAATCTCACTGATAGCTCCAGCTCACCTATCTCTTAATCCATTTAAAATCCTAAACTGACATCTTTATCTTAAAAATCCAGTCTAAAAACATAAACAATAACAATTTTGAACCTGAAAGAGGATCAAAGAACATTCATATACAACTTTACCAATGTCTCAGATTTGAAATGAAGTTTTAAAAGAAGTCTATACTTTCTTCATTTCAGAACATTAGATTTCAGTCTATCTTATAACTTCTGAAAGAGACCCACCACAGCAGATTAGAGTACCAGATTTAACTGGCAAAGGATATGAAAAAGGATATAAAAGGATATAAAAGGATATAAAAAAGACATCTCACTTTATATAAAATTTGGTTGTGAGTTTCACAGCAGTTTAAGAGCATCACATACACCGGGAGGATGCAGCTGACACAGCCACATCACTATTACAAATCTCCAACAGTAGGTTAAGTCTGAAGTGTAAGGGACTGGACAATATCACACACCCAAGTAACAGAGAAAAACAAAAACATTGTGATGATTGCTAAGAAAAACGAGCAAAATCAAGGCTAAATGAAAAACAATGCAATAATGCGTATGACCAACTTGTAAACGTTATATTTCAAGTGTTTCTCTAAATTACATTTAAATGTACTATCAATTGTGGCCTGTCTGGAAGCTTGCTTGCCATTGTGCAATTCCTTGATTTGATAACTGACATCTGAAAGAACAGAGACCAGACAATTACATACAGGGTATTTCAGCTATAGGATGATAGATTGTGACAGAGGGCTTGCACACGATATATTTTTTCACTTTGTTGTGAAAAGTCTCTCTCTGCAAGTTGTTTTTTTAGACTCTTTTACAGCACCACTCTTAATCACAATGTTTCAAGAAGTAAATGCAATCAAAAGAGCAAAGGACCAGCTAGCCTTAGTATATATTAACTACAATGGGCTTTGTATGCTAAAATATAATGCAGCAAGGAACATCTTAGAATGGCCAGAATTCAGATCACTAGGGACTAAAATTTTCTTCATCTTTCACATATTTTACTTTTTTTACAGATTTTATTATAATGCTCTCCGTTTGAATGACTCAATGTCTAGCATCTTCCAAGAGAAATGGCATTTTCTCTCCGATAATACACACCCAACCAAGAGCAAAGCTAAATACATAGCCAGCTACTTCCAGCACACTGAAAAGATGATCCCAAACTTCATCCAGAGAAACCTAATGTGCAAAGGCTTTCTCTCCCCAAACTGCAGTATTTTCACACTATAGTAAGACACACTATTTAACAGTGAAATTATTTTAAATATTAGTAACCTTTTATGTTTCATTTGTATATGCAAGAGATAATCTCAAATGTGCCAGAATTTATATTCAAATTTTGACAGATGTTAGTCTTATCAGCTCTGTATCATACCTTGAATGTAATGCAGACAGTTCCATTCTCTAATCTCTTTGCAAAAGAGAAATGAAATTATTCCTAGATGTAGAAATAAGAGCTGACAGAATAATAATGAAAAACCACATCTTACACTGGGCTAAACAGGTGAAGGCCTTTGAGGCAAGGTTTAGAAAAGGTAAGATAGAAATTCCATAAAAATAATCAGGAAATAATAAATATAATTATTTTAACAAAGGTTTTAAAACTAATAGAAATGTAGTGTCTTTTTTATCTTTTCAGACTGGGTTCGTGAAAGTTCACAAAAAGGATTCAGGTTTCTATAGCAACTAAGAAATTAGCAAAATACGGGAAATAAACTGAACTAAGGCCAGCACAGTTGTATTGGAACAGATGGATGCTTTACTATTTTACAAATTAAAGCAGAACATCATGGAAGAGAGAAAAAACTACATCCAAGTTAAGGAAAGTTGAAAACCGGGAAGAACTGTGCTCAAATGGAGGCAAGAAACAATGAACCACAGCTCAAATGAAAAGTAAACTCATCACAAAATTAAAAGAGAAATAAATTACAATTCTGTTACATTGTTTTAACAAGCTGACCTGTTTGCTATTTGCGTTACTTCCCAAATAGCACAAGTGGGAAGTCTGGCTGATTTTCCCCTGTGCCCCTGTATATATCCATGTTTGGATGGACTCACTGGAGTATTACTGCAGAGATCCATTTTGTGCAGTAACTTGCACACTGGGACTGAATCGTCTAGGGTCAACTTTTATAATGTGAATTCTGACCAAAGGTGTGAACACAATCTTTATATACAGTTGCACGTTAAGGGACTGCCGTAAGAAGCTGAGCTATTGATTCATCCGTGAACTTAATAAATGAGTCATACCAAATGCAATGAAGTAAATTTTCTAAAAATAGCTTGTAGCCAGCTTGGCTGCTGTCATCTGCTGAATTTCTCCAATGCCACTTTAATTAATGTTAATCTTTCTTCAGATAGATCACTGTCTAAACAATATCAAGTTGTCACTAAGCCTCCCAATGAAACTCTCCATCTTTTAATGAAAGCAAAACTCAAAACCCTCCACTTGGCATTTTTATTCCAGATCCATCTCACAAATACATTTGTTACCTGCCATCAGGATATTCTGTCTTTTGACTGATTTATAAACTAAGCAGATTATTCAAGAGACTGTTCTTGGGAGCAGATCAAATGACTGGGAGCCAGACTAATTCTATGGGCATGCTCATTTTATAGCAGGCTACGGAATGAATACTTGCTACAATACTTCTGCCAGAGCAAACTGACCAAGGCAGCATCCTTAGTCTACTCATCTGGACTACCGTGATGTCGACCCCCATGATACCAACAAATCAACTGGACTTGGATCCTCACATCCTCACAAAGTATTCCAAGAAAAGAGATAGCAGGATTTGAAAGCATTTGAAAGCTTTTTGTCTCCACTACCTGTAACATGCATTAAAAGCAGACAGAGAGCTCCTTTAATTGATAACTAGTTTCTACTGACCTTTGAGAAATTGTTAAAGCACCCTGAGGGAGGTAGTAAGAAGGCTGCTATTCTGGGCTCCCTTCCTACACAACAGAACACTGGCAGCTACAGCAAGCTGGGATGTAGCTCCTATCACTGGCTGCCTGCCAGCAATGAACCCTTCAAAACAGCTTCCAGAGAGGATCCTGACGACAGCTTTACTTACTCGAAGGTATAAAATTGTGTGACAAAGATCCACCCCAGGTTTATTGTTTCTTTTGGGGTATTATTATTATTACTATTACTACTGTTATTATTATTTTAATGGATTCAATAATTAGATCCTTGAAAACTTACTTCCCTCCTCCCCCAGTCTTAGGCTAACTTCAACATGCTGTACAGAAAAACATCACAGAAATCAAATGATTACAGACATGCCCTCTGTCAGTTCCTCTCTTTCATGAACAACCGCTCTGAGATTAAGACATCAAATTTGCAAGATTCTCCCTCCCTCTCACCATGTCCCAAAGATTCTTTGCACACATGAAAACAAGAAGGGGGATGGGATTAACCCCAAAATTTTTATTCCCTACCTTATCACTATTTTAAGAGTAACAAGCATACCCCCATTTTTTGCACTTTCAGTCTTTTTCATTTCCTCAAGAAAAGCAAAAAACTACATGAAAACACCATTTTTAAGGAGGAAAGCCATGTTATTTTTCTCTTTTACCGGTCGAAGCTGGTTTATTGTTTTGTTTAACTTTTTCTGTCTAACTGCTTTTCTTTTGTTTAACTTTCACTATAGAAAAAGCAAGACTAAATCAGAAGTGGCTAATTTTTCAGACAATTCCAGCAAGAAAATATTATCACCTCAACTGTCTAATACTGGAAAAGAATAGAACAAGGATCTTTGTCCTCAACATATGTCAGAAACTAGGGATGAGGTCATATGTAGGTCATTTGGCAATCACAGGACCAGGAGCCACTCTTCCTTTCTAGCAGAATTAATCTGACTTGATTTAATTTTGGGGAGGAAAGTTGGAACTGTTCTAAAGTATATGAACCTAAAATAAACACCTCTGTGTAGTTGTCCAGACCCACAGGAGTCCAGAGCTTAGTGTGGTTTTCTAGGGGGTAATTTTGGTTTATCCCAGCACATGGGGCACAGCCCTGTCAGCCTAAGAGAGATCAATAGATGGACTGCCTCCTCTTGAAAACATTCATCAGTTTGCTTATTGCTTAATAAAGACACACAAGGGGAGCGGAAATGCATCACCACCAAGTTTTGGGCTTGCAGGCACTATCACACTAAACAAATTGGATGAAGAGAACACTTAGAATACATGCACTTTTCAGTGGTGCAATTTTTTTTTTAATCTCAGCATGAGAAGGTGAATTCTGTGCAAAATCAGGACGAATGCCAAGCTTCCATGAGAAGAAAAAACTATTTATGTTTTGATTTTTACTAAATGAATTAATTAATAATTGCTCAAAAGTCCTATCATTAATACTTACATGCTTTGTGGCAAGAATTTGAAGCATGCAAATAGCAAATATTTTAATATCGTTGAATAAAATGAAATTAAGTATAAACAATATGGATATTTATAACACCAAGCATTTTTTGGAGGATTTTAGCATTTAACTGGTAAATAAATACTTCATCATTTGTAATAGACTGGTTCTACTGGATTATAGCAATTGAAATGGTCTGAAAATAAAGTACTGAAGACTAATTCTGCACTTAGGATTTTCATTAGAGATTCAAAATTTTATTTATAATTAAAACTGACTTATAAAATCTTCTCAAATGCCAGCAGAATCTAAAAACACTCTTGCCATGTGGACCAACAGCAAAAGAGCCCACTTCCGTGCAGGATGCATGTGTGTTTATAGTGCAGAGGAATGATTGTACTGTGCTCCATCTGATTGGTAATCTAAATATGGAAATCATACATTAAATCAAACAGACAGAAATGTCAGCTAGATTTAAGTAAAAATGTGCTCAGTGACTTTGAAAGTTCCCACCGGGGCATCAGATGCTTGACCAGCCAGCTCATTAAACAACATGAGCAAGATTTGAAATTTCCTGAGAGAAAAAATATGCGGAAGCAGACAAAAATCATTATCATAAAACCAGTAAAACTTTCACAATTTAGACAAAGAAATGTATATTTAATATCCATGTTGGGATTTAGTCAATATACTGAGGACTTTAAAACACTATATGAGAAGAAGTATTTATAGTAAGTGCCAAGACAATAATACATGTTGATCTCACTTTGTCCTATAGGAAACACCATTGTAGGGCACAGTATGTATTTGTATTTTTTTCCCAGCAAGTACATACCTAGGAGAGGTACAGAGTATTTGCATATATATTGCTGGCAATTGCCTGTCAGAAAATCCTCACCTAACTCAATTGAGAGCAAAATTTTTGGATGCTGGAGTGTGACCTTTTGCCTACCTTGGAAAGCAGTGCAAATTAAAGGATTTAGGCAATATGATAGGGATTGCAATGATCCGCCTGGAAATGAAAGATTTCACTGGTAAATTACCATAGCAGCTTGTAGAAACCTATGCAGGAAGATAAAGCTATTTTTGCTGACACTCCTATCATTTCAGTTGAGCTCTATTTGCTCCTACCCAAGTGTAAAATGGAGACCATCTGAATCAAATATTAAGAAGATTGTTCCTACAAGAATAAGTTGGCCCACAACTACTAAAAACTGTAAAGTTAATTTTTGTAGAAATTAACACTGTCTACCTCCCCTAAAAATTTATCCAACAAGAAATGAATTTTAAAAATACAGCACTTCCTCATGAACCCTTCAGGCTTTTTCCATTTATATGCTGCTCACATTCCACAATACTATAATTTTCTTTCCAATAACTTTAGTGAATACTTTGTCTTCCATTTTTAGACACCCAAGCATGTGAACATATGTGTGAAGTATGGCTAGACACACAAAGTCCATGTGCCAGTTTATGCCAAGGTTAAAAAAACAAAGTGTTTATTTTAAAGTAAGGAAGTTTGACTGAGATACATAAAACCAGAAAATGGGACCAGCAATAGAGGAAAAGGCTGGAATGAATTGCAGACCACAGATTGAAAAGTACAGTCACAGTTTTTCTACGACTAGGCAAAAAGACATCCAGAAAATATCTTCATTCCAAAAAAATCAATAAGAATTAAAGGTCAGAGCAGGACGATTCAAACTTGGAAAGAATAAAATGTGGCTAATATGTAGGAATGGTCTGATCATTCCAGATTCTAGACCAATTTTTTTCTTTACAATTTAAATCACAGGGCTTATGGACAATCCCAAGAACTTTTAAATAACCTGTTAAAAACAAAAAAAATAATCCTACAATACTGAAATTACAAGAATGGGAGAGGAGTCTGAGAGACAAGCAGCATCCAGAAAGGCTAACAAACTTGCTCACACAATATTTCACCTTCTTGAAGTTCTAACACCTTATTTTGCTCCACCACATTCCAGAGAGATGTTACGTACAAGTATGATCCAGCATACAACTAGTAGAAGTCTTGTTATACCTACATTTCTCCAGACAGTTAAGTTCAGAAATAGAATTTGCTGGTTTTCTTTTTTCTTCACACGTTACTCTGTTTCTATGTATATATACACATATATTGTCCTCTGTGGCCTAAATGTGTGAATGAAATTCTGTTTAAAATAATCATGTGACTCAAAGGGAGTTTTCTTAGTGTATATTCTGTGCAGGGGTATGTGAAAGGGAAAAAGAAAAATCTGTTTAGCCACAGAATGGAGTCACAGGAATAAAACAACACCACATTTGATCTATCTGTCCTCATACCAAGAAGGAACTTTCTATAGACAAATAATATTACTGACAATGCTGCAAGTGAGATTTCATTGCATGTCTCACATGGTTATCTCCATTCCAGATAATTTACAGTTACTTTTGAAGTCGTCATCATCCATATTTTACAGCTGCTTATAAAATACCTGTATGGTTCAAAGTCAAGATACTGAAAAGCACTTCTTTGTTATTCATGTGTTATCAGCTGTGGGGTTTTAGAACTCATTTTTGTTTTCTGTTGTCACCGCCTTTTTCTTTGCATCTGATCATTTATATGGCAACAAAAAGTTTCTAGATTAATTTAAAAACCACTTGATGTGTTATCTCTGCTATTCACGCCATAACACATTACAACCTGACTCTTTCATTATTCAGAAACATGGGAAGCTGGGGACATGTGGATCTTGAACAACCTAACAAGTTGTTCAATAAATGTATTCATGCATTTTGTGCTATTCAGGTCCCAAAAATAATTTCTACTTTTAATTTTTAAATAGCTTGCACAAACATAATCCATTGGCAAAACATAACTATTTACTCCTCCTTATTTGCAGCTTTAATTTACCTTGTAAGTCACTAACAGCTGCATTCTCCTTCCATATATTCTGTTTGATGTTCTCTTAAAAGCAGAAATAATAGCTAGATAGAACAGTCCCCTTTGGTTCCATCTTTGGAAGTCCTTCTCTTTTTATTGCTTGCCCTATAGATATGATTGTAAGACAAGACTGCAGGGTTACTGAGAACACCACAGTACTTACTATCACATTCCTTTGGTGACAGTGACCATAACATGCCCCATAACTTCAACATGCCTCCAGCAAATCCCAAGCTGAAGAACACGGATAAGGCAGAGATTTGATCTGTCTCTCAGTTTCTGCCCCAACACAGGAGTGAAAAAAGATAAGGTGAATCCTGGAACTTACATTTCTGGAAAATATGTAAACTCCTCGAGCACTGGCGTATTTATTCCATGTTAAGGAGGCCTGGTAAATTTGTCTAGGTAAGTATAGTAAAAGTGACAGGAGGAGGGTATCTTATCCAAAGCAGAAATTTAGTCTGTAAGTCTCTGCCACTTATAAGTGTATTTGGAAATTATAACCCCACAGAGGTTTAAAAACAAAAAATTAAAGCAGCAAAAAAAGTAAAGCAGATCTTTCATTTGCCAGCTTCTCTGTGTTGGTCTCCCTCTTTCCCCAAACAATCAATTTCATGTATCTGGAGAATAGTCTTGAAAAATGTTTGACCTACAATCCTCCCAGAAAGTACCACAGACAGCTTAGATGTGTTCCTAGGGATCTGAAATAGCCACTATGTAAACTATGGTCACAGAATCACATTGGAGAAGATTAAGCACCATGGATTTGGTTAGACTGTACAGCCAGAACAACATTATATTAATTGAAAGGCTGAATCCCTGGCTAGCAATAGGCAAATGACTAAGGTGACCAACACTAACACTGCTAATACTTCCCACAGTACTTGCCAAGCCATGGTGCAGAAAGGAAATCAAAGATGGTTAGGGCAAGGCTACCTGCTAAATGGAAATGAGGACAGCACCGTGTATGCATGACTCTCATGGATAATGATATAAGCAACAAATATATGAGGTTTGTGTACAGAGATAGTGGGGCTTTATGAATAAACCACTGTAAGAAACTGCAATTTTTCTTGCCTAATCACAATTTACTATTTCACTCCAAACAAGCAATTATTATTATTATGAAACCTGCCTTTTCCTTCCAGAACTAGCACTGAACACTCTCACTCTTTACACAGTAACAGTAATAACCAATAAGCTAGTTACAAAAGCCCAGAAATAATCACAGCCTATACTGAAATGAGTTTAAGTGATACCTAAACTTAGGAACTGAGCTAAACTGCAGCACTGCATTAAGAAAGAACATTTAGACAAGTGATAGAAAAAGAACTATAGATAATGCTAGTACAAAATATTTTAGGATCTTAACCTCTGGTTAAACTGCAAGATGATATTACGCTGGCAATGCCATCCTATAATTGCTTTATAAAGTTTTATCCTATTTTGGAATTGCCTTTGTGATCAAAGAGCTTAGAGGTAGGTGGGGGGCTGCCATCAGGTCAAGCAATGGAAGAATCTCTTTTATTTAAAACATAAAAGGTGGATCTAGAAAGCTGGTGGACCAAAGACCATTTACAAACTAAAAGAAAGCTCCAGATTTTGTATCTTATAAATATTCCCCCTCCCTTCCCTCCAGGTAGATATTACTAGGTTTGCTTAACAAACTATATTGTCAGCTATATTTTCATCCAAAATATGTCAGGACAAATAGTGATGCTATCCCTCCACAAGAGCAGTCAATGCTTTAGCTCCTATTTCCTCCAGCCACATCACCTGACTTTAAATGCTCACTGATGCATAATGTTACCCTAAATAAGTGTCAAGATACATTTCATAGCTGCAGTGCCTGTATACCTTAAGCTGCTAAGAAGGCATGCTTCTCCAAATTCAGCAGTGCTCTCCAAAGCAGAAAAACATGACTACCCAGTGCACATTTAGTTGGCTTCATAAATCACACAATAATTATAATGAATAGCTTTTTAGAAAAAAATAGACTTCTCATGCTCTGAAGCTTAGATTACAGATGTTTCAGTATGAAACTAGAATACCCTCTTTCATCTTACTTAAGGAAAAGTAAATATTCAGTAGAAGCATTCCCTCACTGATTCACCTTTGCAAGTCTTATATAATAATTTGTCCAAAATCCACTGGGACTGAATTAAAAACCATTTTTTTCATGAATAAATAAAACGTGGGAGAAGCCTTTTGAAAATAAAAGGAAGTCAAAGTTGAGTACCTGATACATAAACATGTCCATCCCATAGTTATCTTTCTATTGACATCAATTGATTACCTCAGCTAATCAGTTCAGCTGATCTTTACTCCACAGTGGCCAGATCTTTACAGTCAAGCTCAGTGACTCCACTTGTGCTGCATATGCCATTACAACATAAAATTCCACAGGTAGATTTTTAAATTTCTCGTTGAGTTTACATTGATAAATTCATGCAGTATTGTAGCATTACTGGCATTTCTACTCTTGCCCCAGCTCAGCTTCATCCTCAGAACTGCACTGATCTATACATGAGCAAAACACAGAACAAAAGTTTTCTAACCATTTCTTCTCCCCAGTCTTCCCCCTTTGTAAAATTAGCTGAGTAAGTAGCTATAATACAGAAATACTTCAGGGAGAGCTTTCATATTGGAGAACTCTTTTACAGAGCGATTCAATCCATGACACAGTTTTGCATTAAATTGCATTAAAGAACGTATAAGGCCCTAGAAGTCTTCTGATTTTACAATAAATTAAAATAATAACCCTAACTCTGAACAATTGTTAGTGACAGATACTTGAATGATGCATCATAATGCAGGCTCGCTACTTGTTTTTTTAAAATGTTTACTACCTCTTCTGGCAGAATTCTCAGAGCTTTTATTAACAACCAAACTATTAAACGTAGGAGATGCAGGAAGAAAAAAAATCCCCACCCAACCAAAACCTTGGGTCTATTTGTTATTTTCAGGGAGCTATACCAGCATCCCACATGAGATCACAGCCAACTCTGTACCACAGTGAGTGGCACTGAGCCACTGCTAATAAACCATGCTGGGAGGAAAAGCATGTTGGCTTGTACTCAGCACTGTGCTACAGACATTCTCTCACAACCAGCCAGCTCGGAGTACTCGCTTGTCCTAATTTGTCAAAAGCTATTAACAAGGCAATAGGTAAATAGCATTAATTATATAATTTAAATATAAAATGTATAAAATATGTTGCATGTTATAACAGTGTAATTAGAAACAGTGTGTTGTTCCATGAGAATGATGAAAAGGAATAGCTCTTAGTAGCAAATATAACTCATTTATACCCATTCGAGATCTTTCAATTTAAAATTGGGAAAGACCTACTTGACAAATTTTCCATGACTTCTTTTCACTTAAATATGTAATTCAATTAAAACCAAAATAGCTGTGCATCATAAAATTTTATCAAAGTTCCTCAGTGAAAGGTTTTAGAAACACTTTGACATGAAATCAAATATTCAATTTTTTGGTTTGCCAGTTTCATTTCATGTTCAACATTTCACTCATTTTTACTGGCCAAGTACAAAATATTTATTGCTTAGTTCATCTGCTTTCCTCTTCCTCATGGACTTGCTTGTGTTTTCTCAGTATTTTTAGTTCCACTTGATCACAGTGGTGTATCAAATTTAACTTTAGTTATCCATTCAGTAATTCTCACCCCAACCCATCCCTCTATTAGACTTTTTATTAATAGCAGTTGTAAAACAAACACTTGTCTTGTTTCATGACATAGCTTTCCTTTTACAAATTAATCAACAGCAGCAGTCAGAAAAAGTTTTATTTTCTACTGCCTGAAAACATGATCTATAGCTGTGAAACAGATTATTTAGAAAGGCTGTTTATTATTAGATTCTGGTGTGAATAACTCATTTTTAGTAATTTTTTTTCCCAAGACCAGTCTCTTGCCTCTGCTCAGCACAAAACCCTTCAAAATCTTAATTTTCCTTTTCCCAAGGCTGAGTAACATACAGTATATCACTTTCCTCCAGTGACTGTTAGATTTTTCTCCTGTAACTAGCTACTGCAGAAGATGGCTTATTTTATCCTGTAAGATTGTTACAAGAGCACGCACAAAAAAGGAAAAGAGGCAGACCTGCTGCTGAACTGAACACAGGAACATCACAGGCTAATGATGGATAACTTCAGTTAGCATTTTCTTCCATGGGTTTTAAAACGAAGCAGCAACAGAAACAGCTGTAAAATCTGAATAGTGCAGATGTATTTGAATGTCTTGTTTCATCATTCACTCCTCTTCCACAATAACAGAATGTCAAAACATTTTCTGATAAAGTATCTCCCCAAGAGCAGCTTTTGTTGAGATACAAAGCATACACTAGCATGGAGTCCAACTTTGCTCAAGGAAGGGACATAATTTCTGGAAGCAGTCAAATACATACAAACCACTTTTTCATAAAGCTGTCAGTGGTCTGATCCTGTGCATTACTCAGTATCCCTGTGTCTTAAGAAAAACACATTGCTCTGTGCCACTCTAATTGTAGAAACTAAAGATGCCTATCTCTTTGTGGATATAGTTACAGTCACAGTTCTTGTCAAAATACATTAAGTTTCAAAACTTGCCCTTAATGAGCCCAAATAATTTCTTATTCATGATTACTGATATTTCATTTATCTCTTCTTTTTTCTCCAGTGATGATTCCAACATAATCCTTCTGTAAACTGTCTGAATAGAATTACAGAGGAGAGGGCAACAAAAAAGCTTGCTATTAGTGTAGCTAATAATCTGGGAATCTAATTTCTGTTAAAAATATTCAGCTAGTGTCCTGTCCTGTACCAAAGAACAGAAATGGTACAAAGAAACCATCATTTCATATGCCAAAGCAGCACCAAGAAGTCATGGTCTTAGAATGCTCTGTATATATAGACCACTGCCTTAAATGAAGAGAAAAATTGTGAGAGACTGACAGAAGAAAAGATGTGAAGAATGGAGATCCCTCTGATTAATAAAGGAACTCTCTATTAACAAGCTCTCCTTTGAGAGATGTTTTTCCACATAACATAAGGTTTTGTTCAGGAACAGTTCCAATTAATCTGAAGTGAAAGGGTATTAAACCTTGTTAAAAATGGAGGCTTAAATCAGTTCTTTGTTGGAGAATGAAAGTGACTGCTAAGACAATAGTGAAACAAATATTAAGAGAGGTTATCGTGGCATTAGAGAAATAATAAGAAAGCATTTCTAAGTACTGCTAACTTTGCACAGATTGCTGCTATCCCTTCACAGTAAGTCAGCGTATTAAGCTATGCAGAAATAACCAAGCAGGCAAGCTAATGAAAAACTTGGATGCTACTAACAGTGGTGTGACCAAAATCAAAAGTTATGACAAAACCTTCCTGGAAAGGTAACTGTAAGTAATATAAAAATATTATCTGACTATTAAAAATAGCTTGTGTATGTACATGCTGAATTTATCGCACTGCTCACAATGTTTATTTCCATTTACACAAGGAAAATAATAGTAGCAAATCAAAGGTGATAAAACCTGTGACTGAGAAAAAAAAGGGTTTTAATCCAATTAAAATTTTATCTTGTATTAGAAATCTTGAGTATCATAAACTGTAAAAAAACCCCACAAACAAACCCTTTTGTTTTCCATATACAATAAATTAGCTAAAGAGATTAAAAGGCTTAATAGTGCAGATGGAAGGACATGAGAAACTCCTGAAGGAAGACAAAGAAAAAAGCACCTTCCTAAATGTAGAATGCACTGCTATCACTGGGATTTCTGAATAAAACCTTGAGCTGATACTCTCTTTTTCTACTAGATCTAGAAAAACTTGGGGGCATTTTTGTTTCACATATATATCTTCAAAATGTTCTGCTCACCCATGCAGGCTGAAGCAGACACACATCTCAAAGGCGTTTGAGACACTGGCAAAAAGTGAATATATATTTTCTCAGTATTAACTTCTTTAAAACACACTTCCCAAAATACTTTCACAATATAAAACTGTATTTTTCACATAAATGCAAAATATTGTAATTTAAAATATAGACTTGTTCTGAAATCTCCAAATCCTTACTAGCTCATCTACTACTAATGCCTGGATGAGCATTAGAAATAATGAAGTACACAGAGATACTCCACCTATTTGAACACAAATATTATCTTTAAATCTTACTTAGCTTTTGGTGACAAATTCATTCCTTGAGGATGTATTTTTAAGGTTGCTAGCTTTTAAAAAACAATACAGAACATACTGTTAAAAATATGAATCAGTCTGTGAAGTGTGTTGCTTCATCCCCTCATATGCAGAATTGCCCTTGAAAAGCTATTTGCCTAAGGCTCAGAGAAGGCAGCATTCCTTCTTAAGCCAGGGAGAAGTAGTAAAAAAACTAAAATAACTGTATTTTTTTGCATTTTTCTGGAAAATTCCTGTTTTTAGAAGGGATTCAATGCTGAAAGAGTCTGAAAAAATGCAAACTGTACTAAAAGAATACTGTCTGAATACAGTAACAAACTTAAAATACTTTATTGTAACTTTACTTATGTCAGTTTTGAAAAGAAACATTCTGAGAGCTATTTTAGATAGATTTTGGGTAAGGGTACTTACTGTAGCTTGGTGGAAAGCAAATTTTGAACTTACTTATACACACAAAATCATGATCCACCTGTGTTTGGGGAAGACTGGATAAGCATCACTCTATTTGGGATGAGCATTTTCTGTGGCTTATTGCTTATTCTATTAAGAGTTTTAATGTTTCAAGATTATTCAAAACTCAAATACCTTCTTGAATTTTTCTTTATGGTTTGGACTCTGCAAAAGAAACACAGTAGGATAATACTCCTGAAGCCTCTGATCCTCCCCTGAAATTCATGCATCTTTAGATGAAGATGAGGTTCTAAACTGCATCAAACTGTCGTGATAGGTTGAACTGAAACTTTTTCAAATCTTGTTCCGTAATTTTCACAGCATTGCAAATGCAGTATAGTAGGCACAACACAGAGTTTCCTGAACAAAATGCCAACAATGTGGGTACAACTAGAGCTCCAGGCACAAAATGGACACAACAGCTGCTTCTCAGCCCTGAATCCTGCAGCCATTCCAGAATTACAGCGGTAAAAATCTCCCTGCCACATCACCCTCTATTCTCCTTTTCTGGACAGAAAAACCAAAGCAAAATTATATATTAATGTATTTCCTGGATTATTTGCAATCTATATAGTGAATGGCTTTCCTGCCTCTGTTAGAACAGTGGGTTGCTGTGTTAGAAAAAAAAGAAAAGAATATATGAAAGTTATCTTTATGTGCACTTTTTGGAAAAATGGAACACCACAAACTAAAGATCACCACCTCATAAGCAATAATTACACCCTTTGTTAAAATGAAGAAGAGATTCCAATCATGCATTCCCACATTTAATAGTCCCTCCACAACCTACTCTGTTTTTGAACACTTGCCATTGAACATTTCCACCTACTATACTAAGCTATAGAGCACATTAACTGTGTAGAAAGCTTGTGACAATGAGAAAAATTCTGAATGAAGAGTGTTGAGGAAAAAAAAGAACCTGAATGTGCATTTTTAAAATTAGTGTTACCATCATGTCAGTCAAATTACACTCACTCCAGAGAAACCTGTATTTTCTAAATCAATCACCTATCTGAAAATGACACCAATAACAAATTTCAAAAGATACACTGTATTTCCAATCACAAATATAGACAAGATACATTCTTGTATCTGAAACCAAATAACCAATAAAAAATAAATTTTAATAGAGTAAGAATTTCTCCTTATTAGAATATAATGAAGGGGATGAAAACGGAGGTAAGACGACAGAGTTGTAGTTAAAGAAGTACCAAAAAGCTTAAAACAGAATTAGTAGGGGTATAAAGGGAAGCATTTACTGCTGCAATATAATTGTGTTTCTTTGACATAACTGTCTGTGGAAAACCACTTGAGATAATTTTTCAACCCTTAATACATCAGTTTTGAGCTTAATGCTGCCTTCATCCATAAAAAAATACTTAAGTCCTGGTGATGCTCTTGTGACGTTTATATGGTAGCATGGATAAAGGGAAAAAGTGTAAGTGAAGAATCCATGGTAAAATTCAAGCAGTAGTGAAAGAAAGTGAGAAAAGCATACATTAAAACCCCACAAGATTTACTGTGGGATATCTATACTTTTCTTTCTTATGCCACCATCGTATAGATTTCTTCTGTACACTGCTAAAAGGTGATTTTGTAGGAGTCCCCCAAAAAAGTTATGGCAGGACAATCCTAATTAAGAAAACAATCTAGAATTGAAATGCAGTGAATAATATTGCATAAAAGCATGAACAGATCTGTGCATAGCAATTTTCTGTATATCAGTGTCAGAATCATTCCTAAGAGTGCAGCAATGGCTTCCTTTACATCTCTATTCTATTATAATATTTTAATAGCAGATAACACAATCCACCTGCTAATCCAATCTATACTTTATAATAGGCACACAAATTTGAGAGAGACCTTCTCCAAATAAGGCATTCCTTCAAGTTGTTACAGCTTAGACAAAATGTAGCCTCCCATACAAAGAGAATCATGTCCAGGGGTCCACTCACAACTACTTTTCACAGCAGTTCAGAAGACCATTTAGTCATTTTTAATAGCAAGATTAGAGGCAAGAGATTTTCTATCATGTAGTAAATTACCAAAAGCCATTTGTTGAGATGGTTTCATTCCTCCATTACTGGAAGGTCCAAATTTAAGTTTAGCCATGTCAGGGAAGCCCACTCTACTTTGAAGGACAAGTGTTTGCTCATGCAGCGGAAAAAATTTTCACATTTGTGGGTGCTCCACTCTTTATAAAACCACTACTCCTGAAAGAAGTATATAAAAATTGCCATAACAGCTCAGTCTAAATGTGCACACAACTCAGTATGATGTTTCTGGTGCTAAGAAACAAATGCTTAGGGAATAAACACATGACACAAAACATGATTTGTTTCCTGGTACACACTTACTACCTCTTGCTGCCTTCGGTTCAGGAGCTTTCCTGACCCAGATGCTGCATGCAATTCACCAGCTTTAACAGCCACAGTAGGCCTATCAGCCTAATTCCTTTATTTGTATCTATTATTTATACTCCAGGCTTCCATATGATGTTACATCAATTATGAAACATCCAGTTCTGCTACACTTGAGCAACTATGTACTTTTATTAATTTTAAACCTGCTGCTCGATTTTTTCCTGTCACAATTTCTGATCTGTGAAAAACAGTGAATAATTGCCTCTTTTTTTTTTTAATGCTATTCATTCTGTATACCTCCACCATATGTTGTTTCTTCATTAAAGTGAAAAATCCTAGTCTATTTAATTTCTTTGTGTGGAAATCTCTGCTTAACCATATCATCCATACCATACCCCTACTAGAAGTTAATAAAGTAGTCAAGATCTAAGCACATCTGAGGTTTATAGTCATATAAATAGGTTTCTGTTTGGTTCTTGATTTTTTAAGTAAGCATTTTTTAAAAATTTTCTCTTCTGAGTATACAGAAGCACACTTAATGCACTACAGAGTATTAAGAGAATCTTTTTAGAGCATTATCTTAACAAATGCAGTTTAAGCTAAGATCACCATTTGACCATTTCTTACCTGCAGATACACACAAAAAAATATATTTTTCATAGTGTAGACACTACGAGAAGACAACCCTCTTTAAATACCCAGAAAAGAATAGCTTATAAACAGAAACAAAGGCTCAAGTTTAAAAGAATGAAGTCAGGTGAAGAGTTAGGTTAGCTGAGATTTGGATGAAGCCTAGAGGTGGCAAAATATGCTAGAAGATGCTGTTTGAGTTTTGAGAGTCAAAAACCCTCAGACAGTGGAAAGCTGATGAAAATAGCAAATGCAATGAAAAGACCCCACCAAGAGAAGCCTAAAGTTAAAAGATCAAGTAAGGCAAGATTAGGTCACCAAGAAAAGACTAGAGAATGCAACTAAAAGCTGAGGTGAATTTGGGTTGGATGAGAAGACAAAATGCAAAGCCAGAGAAGTGTACAGCATAATCTCTTGAGGAAATGACTATCATAATACATTAAGCTTTTAAAAATAATTTGGACTGTGGTTTTAAAAAACAGAATATTGACCAGGAGGCTGGGCTGCTATGCCATTAAATTCCAAGGTAAATGATGGGCTGTAAAATTATATTCAATCAAATGAACATTTTACATTCTACTCCAATCTATTCTTATTAATTATTAGTGCAAATGATTACAGAAAGAAGTCTTCTGGTACTTAATTCTGAGACTGTGACAGAACTTGGTATATACTCAATTTTCCTACTTCTTCTGTAAAAGTCATTCTGGTCCAGTCCTGAATACACCCAGGCACACAGGAAGCTTGTCTATCTTCCTTCCAAACGCAAAAGGAAAAAAGTAATTACAAAATATATTTACTTTTTTTTTTAATTACAAGAGATATTACAATTACAAGTATTACTCATATGTGAACTAAGTCTGATTAGGATGGACTTAACTTTCTTCACAGCAGGTGGCTGCACCAGAGTTGCTGTGTTTTGGATTTGTGACTGAACAGTGCTGGTAACACACCAATGTTTTCACTATGGTTGAACAGTGCTTGTAAAACATCTCTGCTCTGCCACCCCAGCAACTAAAGTCTGGGAACAGGAAAGAGCTGGGAGGGAGGACAGCCAGCACTGTGACCAAAGGGATACTCCATACCATAACACTGTGCTCAGCAATAAATGCTCAAGGAAAGGAAGGAGGGAGTAACATTACACATTGCAGTATTTGTCTTCCCAGGCAATTCTTGTGCATGCTGAGGCCTGGCTTCCCAGAAATTGGCAAAATATCTGACTGCTGATGGGAAGTATTAAGGCTCTTTCTTGTACTATTAGAAAATAGAATTTATTAAGACAATTAAAAAATTAAAAATTGCATTTGGAAAAATAAAAAAATGGCATGAATTTGAAGTCAGAGGCAGACTGGGCAATTTTAAAATGAAGGCTTAAAACAAACATAGAAATAACTTTTAATCAACTGTGATACTGGCTAGACAAACTTGATCAAGATTTCTGAACTTGTGTCCTATGTATTTCTTTTCAGACATCAGAGAGCAAACATAATGAAACAGAGCATGAAGGACATAGCTTTTCTTTTGAACCCTTAAAAATTTTCTAAGATTTTAATTTATTTTCCTAAATGAAAGTTTAAATACATTTAATAATAACAAAAAACTTTAAATTTGAAAATGAAGGATCTAGTAAATCTCCACAACCAATAATGAAGTTTCTTATTTCAATAAACATGATATATCCTTACAGATCCCATACATAGAGGAAATCCCCGAACTTGTTTAGGTAGAGGTTCTTGGCTAACAAGCTTGAAGCAGCGCATCCCTGCAACACAGGGAAGTACAAGACTTAATTCTGAAACTAGTATTAGAACTGAAAAGAGAGATGGAAGGCCCAATGTGCAGCTGCCATGCAAACAACCAACCCTCTCCCACCAACAATACCAGCCCAGACACAGCACTGGGGCTGCACAGCCTCTAGTTCTAAAACAACTTACACAGTTACTCGACTAGCTCATAAACTTCTTAATTGCAGGCTACCACAGGGAATTGCAAGAGCAAAAAGAAGAAATTTCCTTCTAAGAATTTGGTAACTGCGTGACAAAGGAAGACATGTTTGTTCTGAATGTAACTACCATTGATAGACAAAGCTGACATGGAGCTTTAAAGAGGTTACAGGAGACTCCTTTGGGCCAAGATGTAAAAATTATTAGAGTTGAAAGTTACTAAGTGCTTAGAAAACACACTCTCTTGTGTTCTGCTTTGCAATCTGTTGCTATGAGTTTGCTTCAGACCGATGAAGTTGTTCCTATAAGTTTATGAGTCATAAAGCTTAAACAACCAAAGGACACATACAATATTAGCCCTTTTTTCTAAAAACTGATAAGGAACCTTGTCGGTTGAGACTTTTTTTCCTTGAAGTGCAAGTAACAGAGAAAACATGTAGGGACTTGTTCATATGACTGGAGGTAAAAAAGATTTGGCAAATGAGCAACAGAACATCTTCTGTGAGACATTTGACAGAAGCTGGCTGGAATACAGAGAAGCCAAGAACTGGCTGGAGAAGAAACCCTGGCCACTTAAGGTCTTAAGTATGTTTTCATTATCTTGAAGGAAGGGCAAATACAATTTTTAAAGGCACATGAAAACTCTGCTTGCAGTTGAAGCTGATAAAGGTTTGTTTCAATCTTCCAGATCAATGAGAAACCATAAGGATAGCATGAAGCCGATTTTATGTATATTGACTTTCAGAAGTACTTACTAGATTAGACTCATCCTCATGAATTCCTTTAGGTAAGTCTCAGATCTTTGGAAGTTTGACATGTACAACTTTTTCACCAGATTCAATGCTTAAAATAAGCAGCACTTCTGCAATGCTCAGCATTGCTTCTCTGCCTAATAGAGTAGTCTGGGCTACCACAGACAGCTCTCCAGTCATCCTAATAAAGATAAACTGATAAAATCACTTGATGCTTATAGATGAGGTCAGGAGGCAAGAGAAACTGAGAGGCATTTCTGTAAGCATATTAGGGAAAACGTGCTAATACAGTCAAATAATGGACAAACAACTGAGCATAAACTCCCACTAGAAGGTTGCTGCACAAGCTAACTGTGGATAGAATTATCAAATAAACATTTCCTCTCTATACAGCATTACCGAGACCAGAAGCTAAATAAAAGAAACAGGCATGACATTCATATATTGTAGCAGGCATTGAAAAACTAGAAAGGCTGCTCAAAGGGGAGATGGTGTGAACTGGTATTCCCAAAGCATTGAATTTTTAACCTTCAGCAAGACAAATATACCACTGGTTTTCAAATGATGAGCAAAACTTCCAGTTTTTCTCAAAAACTACTAGACAGGTTCCTCCATATGAAGATGGAAATGAAAATTTTACATCCATAGAGACTTAACAGTGCATTTATCAAGTCCTCAATCACAGAATTACAGAATGGGTAAGGCTGGAAGGGATCACAGTGGGTCATCTTAAGAGCACGTTGCATGGAATTGCATCCAAAACTGGACAGAACATCCCACGTCAGGCCACACCAGGGCTGAGTAGAGGGGCAGAATCCCCTCCCTCAACCTGCTGCCAATGCTCTTCCTAATGCAGCTCAGGATCCCTTTGGCCTTCTTGGCCACAAGGACACACTGCTGGCTCAGGGACAGTTTGGTGTCCACCTGCACCCCCAGCTCCTTCTCCACAGAGCTGCCTCCCAGCAGCTCAGCCCTCAGTCTGTGCTGGTCCATGGGGTTATTCCTGCCCAGGTGCAGGAGCCTGCACCTGCTGGTGTTGATTCCAGGCAGTTCTTCTCTGCCCATCTCTCCAGCCTGCTGAGGTCCTTCTGCAGGGCTGCACAGCCCTCTGGGGTATCAGCCACTCCTCCCAGCTTTGTGTCCCCAGGGAACTTGCTGAGGAAGGATCTGCCCTTCATCTAAGAAACCAGTGAATCAGGGTAGAGAATTATGGGCCCAGCACTGAACCTTAGAAGAAACCACCAGTGATGGCCTTCACCTAGAATCTGTGCCACTGATTATAACCCTCTGGGATCTGCTGTTCAGGTTCAGCTAGTTCTCAATCCACCTCAACGTCCAACCTACATTTCCTGACTTTGCCTATGAGGATGCTGTGAGAGACAGTGCCAAAAACCTTGCTGAACTCAAAGCAGACAATATCCACTGCTACTCCCTAATCCATCCAGATATTTGATCCTACAGTATATCTTATGTACTCAGTAAAATTAAAAAAAAAAAAAATAGAGCTCCTCAAGAATTCCTATATCATCTTCAGTCCTTAAGTGACAAATTCTAAGGATCTCACAACTGCTGCCCAGAAGAATTACCCAGCTCCTCCTTCTAAGGCTGTAAAATAAATGAAGAATAAAGATGACTTCTGTAAGGTTTCTATGTCTTGTCATGGACAAATGGAACTCAGCCTTAATCCACAAGTTTTGAACATGGGTCTATTACCATTTTGGTTGTCTTTCTAATGCGATTACATGGAGGGTGAATACCATTTTCTTCTCGCAATGTTTTCTTCTCTGTAGTACATACTTATTAAAACAAGTTCTAATTTCCTGTCAAAAGTTACCTGTTCTTACATTTTCAATTTATCTGCGCTCATAATCAGTCTGAAGGAGACATGAAACACAGTTTAGATGTGATGTGATTTTGCCTAGAAAGAAGTTTTTCAGAATCTCTTGGATATTGTTCATCTCAAAGAAGCTCTGAAGATGTTTCCAAAACAAATGCACCAGTGATTATCTGCAGCTGCAGCTACTAATTGCACAAAAAGATTAAAAGCATCCTCTTCTGTTTAGACAAATATTTTATGAACTTTATGTCTATATACAGGCTAGAGCTGAAAGGAACATCGTATAAAGTGATGGTAGGAACTAAAAACTGGGAATGTCTACACACAGAACTTCTCCTTGAAGTAGGTGGATGTATACCTAACATTCTAATCATCTAATGGTTTACTCTTCAGGTGTATTTAAGTAACTTCTAGTGAGGAAAAAAAAAAAAGCAGTAGTAAAAATCCCAGGAGAAGTTTCAGGTGATAGATATATTGAATGGTATCTAATCTCATTTTTCTCCTGAGCACAGAGTGGCTATTGAGGGTAGAAAAGGACAGGAAGACAGAGGAGTGCAGACCATTCAGTCTGCTCATGAGCAAGGGGTCAGATGAACTGATCAATGTGTTTAACTTTCCTTGAGCACCAGGCTTTTGCCTTGCTAGCAAGCCTCAAAGATCTCCCCACAAAAGCAGGACTTTGCTACATCTTAAGCTTTTTCACTGCATTTTACTTCAGCTGAATAAAGTCTGAACATTATCTAAGAACTAGCAGCCCAGTTCCTCCAATTGCACCTGCTCTCTGCAGCTCTGCTGCTTAGGACAATGAATGGAAAAATACCTATAGTCTTCTCATGGAGAATAATCTCCTCTCTAATATGAAACATTTTAAACATCTTTTATGAGTTACTGGAATGGTAGGCAGGGCATCATGTAAACCAAATTGTGGGATTTGAATATTCATAGCCACATTAAGTTACCTTTACAGAAATCAAAATAAATTCCATCTGCTTTTTGGTCACATTAATTACACAGAAGACAAACCAGAATGCTTACATTTTCATAGAAGGAAAAAGAAAAAGGGAAGAAAATAATTAAAAAAAGGTTTGCCCTTCCAGCTCTCTACACTTAGACAGGATCAAATATGAAGACTATAATCTGCAGAACTCTCCCTGACATTCTTAGATATAGACTCCAGTTTCTTCACCAAATGACATTTAGAATTTTTTCAAACTGTCCAATCCATGTTGTCTTCTATAAACTGAACTAATTCTTTCTCACCAGGCAAACACAACAAACCTTTTAATAATCTTTCATATATGGTAGAACATTCATACTTCCTCTCTTGACACTGTTTCCTCGATTAATTAACTTGCCATACATTTTCCATCTTCTCATCTTTCTTTTCTTCTACATGCATCTGGATGTCTAAGTTTTGTGTCCAAAACAGGACACTGTATAGAGCAGACATATCCTTGAGCTCCAGGGAACCCAATCTAGCTGCAGACATCCCTGCTCACTGCAGGAGGTGACCTTTAAAGGACGCTTCCAACCCAAACTATTCTATGATTATCTGCAATGAATAGAAAACATCACTTAACTCTCAAACCACCTGTACAGTTGAACTATGATCAACCTGTTGCAGAAATTAAGTTTTTCTCTAATTAACCACTACATGAAATTTAATTTTAAAGTTACTGCATGCTTCCTTCTCCCACAATCTGTAACCTCTCACTTCAGATTTATTTGATATGATTGGTGTTTTGTTTTTTTTTTCCTTTAGCAGAATTTTCATTTTTATTGACACACAGTAAATTGTGAGTTAATCACATACAAATACAGGTGATCAAACTAATGATTTGAGCAGCAGAACTTTTATTATAATTGCTGAGAGAAGTGAAAGCAGATTAAGGTTACAGTCTTGTTCCAGCTGGGAAATCACCTGGGGAAAAAATACTATTCTGACAATTAGGCATACTTGATATAAATCAAACATTAATGAAAAAAAGAACCTGCTATTTTATAGAGTTTCATTTCAATGTAGAGACACACTTTCAGCAGTCCATAAAAAAAGGCCTTCTGCAATAACAAAAGAGAAGTTGTCTGTTGCAGAGCCAAGAGTACCAAACAGAGAGGGACAGAGCTGTTTGCAGAGAAAGCATGAGAATTTTTATGTAAATCTAATGTTTGCATCTGAGATTACAAAGAAAAAGAGGCAGTGCATCTACAGTCAGCACAAATGAGCACTAAAGAAATCCTAAAGTGTAAATATTAAACTGGTAAGAGGATTAATCAAATGCTATTTTACAATTCCAGGTATTATTACAGGCATCAATCATAGCCAAATAAGCATAAGATTTTAATTAAACTTTATTCTTTATTTCAAAAAAAGATTAAAACATCTCTTTGTCTGGCATTCTCATGCTTCATCCCAATGCTGTTCTTAGCATAACAAAGATTTCAGATCCCATGGGACCTTAAGAGTCACCTACAAAAGGCTGGGTTGAACAATACTGCCTTAGATGGTTTCTTAATTTTGGAGATTCACTCACACTATCACACATTTTCCAAGAACTCTTAATAGGTGCTCTGTCATAAAAAAGCAAGACTATTGATTTGGAAAGACAAACCCAAGTCTATACATTCCTATTATTTGGCAGGAAGAAGGACACTTTACTTGCACTATAATCTGTCATACAGCAAAGTATCATAAGCACTCCTTGAAACCCAACATCTATTGAGACTCTATTCAGTCTTTTAAAGTGACAAAAATGGCTACGTTGCATCACTTATGCTTCTTATGCTATAAGAAGCAGCAATCTATTTAATTTCTTTTGAACATTACAATAATTTATTACCATATTCTTCATGTGAGTTACAGTCAAGGAAGAAAATGAAAAGATTCCATCACTTCTGGTAAAAAATACAGAAAATTATAATTCTAGAGCAAAGGCAATCCAACCTTTGGAAAGAAAAATCCAGAGGTGCAAGCCCAAAAACTAGGTGTAGCACGTAAGCCTACCTGCAGCTTCAAAACCCATATACAAACAAACAAAACAAACAAAAGAGATTCCACAAAGCCAACCAACCAATCAAAAATATTTTTAAAAAAATACCACCTAACAGAAAAATTTTGAAAATTAAGACCTTTAAAATAGCTTTAAACAGTAATTATTAAAAATTTACATATTGCATTCACTCTGCACACATCAAGCAACAATACTTGCCCCTTGTACCTCTACAATTTCAGATGTATAAATAACCAATTACATACACTATGTCAAAATTGCCCAAGAATGCATGTATATGTCCATAAGTCATTTACCTCTAGCAACATGACGAAATAAATTCTGCATCTACTTAATTACTATAAATTACTGTAACTGAAAGATGCTAAATACACCTTATTTTTCACTGCTTCTCAAACAATACTGAAAAATCTGCTCTTTCAGTATCAAAGACCATCATGTTAGAGCTCACTGTGGAACACAATGTCATGCATTTTAAAAAGATGTGAGTTTTTTCTTTTTCCCTTCCCTTTCCCTTCCCTGATAACAAGTAGTACACTCACACACTAGCAAGAACATTTTCAGCTGGTACAGATGAGAAAAAAACCCCCCACAAACAACAAAAAAACCCCACAAAAAACTGAACACAAAGAAGGTCTGATACAATTTCAAGTCTGGCTCAGAGCTCATGAGATTGAATTTTATTTTAGAGAAAGATACAATACTGAGAATAAAGACCAGTAGTCTTGCGATGAAGCAAAATTTAGACTGTGTGCACATATACTTAAACTGAAACAGGTAGCAGAGGAAGAAACCCATACCAGCTGTATGAAAAGAGATTCCAGATGTTAAAGTAACTGACAATAACATAATTATCCAGTAATGTTCTTTTATATGCAATTACTCCTTAAAAAAAGAGGGGCAACAATGTGCATACAAGTCCTCTATAGAAATACCAGCATGCACCATCTGTTACCTCTGATGACTCTTGCACCCTTTACTGTATGTGCTCTCTGGATGTTACTTGATGAACAGAATAACATTAAAAACAAGGTGGTTTTAATAACACCTGCTTGTACTGTAGACTAACAATTTGGCAAGCATAAACCTCTAAAGCATTGTATGTACTTCACCATACTGCTTTTTTATAGAATTACAAAACTACTCACAAGGATATCAGGAAGAAGCTTTTCTTTGCTTAGCAATAAGAGCCAGATACTCACAAAGAAGGGTCTTGGACCAGATCTTTAAGGTTTATCCCACTACGATCCTCGGCAAGGTTCCTGAAGCAACTGTCACTCACTAAAAAAAATAGAAATAAAATTTAAACAAAACAAAATAAAACAAACAAACAAAACAAAATAGGAAAAAAAGGTGGAAATTTAAGAACGGAACACAGGTCTTTTGATTAACTAAAAACACTTTTTGGTGTTGGGGGGAATTTGAACATTCGTACATAAAGTCTGATTTTCACTGAAGTTTCACCTAATTCAAAGATAAGTCAACTCAATGGAAAGTGAAAACCACTATCAACAGCTTATGCAGAAATAAACTGCACGAATTTCAGGTGGTGTCCTCACTACTGGTCCACCTGGAGGTACAGGAAGTCTCAAACATGACCAATGGATGCACAGGTATACACTTATCCATTCACTTAACAGGAGAGTCTTTAATCATGCACTGATCAAGATACCTTACTTAATTAGAAACAAAGAGAGCTGCTCTGTATTCAAGTTCCTGTTATTCATGGGTTAGCAAAAATGTTTAATATGAGCAATAACCAAAACAAGTAATTAAGAGCAAAACTTTATTCAAGCAACTTATAAATGACTTATAAAGTGCATGTAAAGCAGCTAGTTACTGTAATAACTGAAACTACAGTAGATGTCACAGAAGGTTAAAAAGCGTATTAGCATGCTTTCATTTTCTTCACTAATTAAAGAAAAAAAAAAACCCAGAAGAGATCTAAACCTCAAACTCCAAATTTGTTCTCTTGGCTAAGTCTCTCAGCATATGTACCTCAATCCTAAAAGCTATCTCATTTCTCTTAAAAAACACCACAATCAATTTGAGAGGTGGAAAAAGAGTAGTGGTACAAATACTTTTAAAACTATACAATATCACTTTAAAGGAATTAGTTATTTCTGACTACAGGAAACTTTCTGAAGGACTTAATGGTTGTGATATGGAAAAATCAGTGTAAGAATCAACTTCCCTTAATGAGCAAGGTAATCCGTGAGACAAAGTTTATGAAGAAACACATTATTACTCATTTTTTAACACAGAATACAGCCTCACATTTGGTGAACAGGGACTTGTTTAAAATCATCTGCAAAAGCAAGTGTTCCTACTTCTTTCTCTCTAAATGCAAAATACTCTCTTTAATTTACATCTCTAAGTATTCATGCGCATCACCAGCATCAAGAAAATGCAAATCATTCCCAAAATACATTGTTTTCACAGATTACAACACATACAGTGACAGACCTACCTAACATACTACAAAACTGCAAAATGTTTCTACTAGTACCTCTCATTGGCAATGCATCTCACAAGTGTGAAACCTGTTATGTCTGCTGGGAAGGACAAGTATTGGAAGAAAGCATCCCAGAGGAAGCATAGCCGATGCAACAGGTACCAACTAGCCCTGGCCCTCCACAAAGCCTGCCAGTTTATGACTGTAAGAGAGGTATTTGTCAAGCACTGAAAACATTCACCTCAACACTAATAACCAATTGATATCCTAAGCTTCTCTTGCCCACCGTCTCTGAAAACAGTACCTAACAATTGCTTGCTGCACACAATCCCTCGGATGCTTGTCTCAGATCTTCATTTGAAACAACAACTACCTGTGCTAAGTCCAGACTCTCAGCTTGCTCCTTCCCTGACAACTTAATCATTGCCTCTATAACAAACTGAAAGTTACCTGTATGCAGTTCACAAGCACTTCTCCCATTGCCAGGGATGCTCTGACTGATCAGCTCGAGCCTTTGGGAACTTTTTATTTCCATCCCCACCCGTTACACTGAACCCGAGACCCTTGAGTGGACTTCTTGATTCTTCAGTTAAAGGAATTATTCCAAGATCAGCAGACTCACAAACAACTCACAACATGCTAGATTTTATGGGAGAAAAAATTCCCACCTACACTGATATTTGATAAGTTTATATTTGCTTCTTGCCAAGTTTGGCAACAAAAGAGCAAACAGAACATTTTACCTACAGTCTTGTCATAAATACTACACTATCAATGTATCAACATGTCTCCTGTGCTAACATCAAGAATAAAAATTATGCTCTACACTGTTTTTTCACTACTGACAAATCCAACATTTTAAGCATTAAATATTTAATCTAAACATGCTGCATTTCTCTAGTGTCTCCTCCAATCTCCTCATGGAAAGCAATCACAATAATAATTGAGGAAACTAGTGTCATTATCTCAAAAGTTTTTTAGAGGGGAAATGAAAAATGACAACATAAAATTATCTTATCAATAAAACTGGCCATTATTTATCTGTAACTCCTGGTGTTTAAAACACAAAATGTGTTTCAAATAAATGTTTAAAATGAATGCCTAGATTTGCCAGGGACAGCCTCTGTCTTACTTGTCTCAACATAAATCAAATATTATAACACTTTTTAAAAATAAACTTGAAAATTGCAAACCTTTCCTCTACTTAGCAGACCTTGGCAATAAAACCATTTGCTAAAAAGACTAACTCAACATCAAATATCTACAAACTTTGAAAAATGTATACACCTGGTCTCCCTGGTTTTCTTCTTTGATTGTAGGAGACTTAGAATAATGTAAAGCTGCAAACTGGTAAGCAAGTCTCTTCTGTATTGTTCTAGCTGGATTTAGAAAATGCAGATGCTTCAAGTTAACGTAAAAAATTCCAAACCTGGTTTTAACAATCAAGAATTCCAATAGTTTAGGTAATACTAACATTTGACTATAACTGTCAATAAAATGACTAGTATGGATAGCAACAGGAGAGCTTCCAGTGAGTGGAAATAATTCATTGGAATAGGCTGGAATAAGCCCTTTGTCTACATACAAGCACAGCCATGCCCCTTCACACCCTTGCAAACTCTCACTAAATAAATAAAACAAATGTTCAGCAATAAATGCAAGGTGGAAGCAATCAAGCAGAGTAGGTACTCCATTTCTCACAGCTTAGAAAACTTTAAATCAACACTGCACATGTTTAAAAAATAACATATACACTAATTGAAATGCAAGCTATTTATTTTCAGCAAGAGATTGAAACTGATGGTATGGCAGAAATATCAGGGTGACCAATGGTGCTTGAAGGTTTGAGGGAAGAAAATGTGGAAGAAAATGTTGCATCACAGCCACAAATTGTACTGCAGACACAGTTAGGCCATGCCTAACTTAGAAGCACAACCAAGGGATACTTTTGCATAGGACATCTATATGAATACAATCCCCATACAGGGTTTTATTGTCTCGCTTCAAAATACAATTTTTATTTTTTAAGCCTCCAAAACTTACAAAAGCTAGTATTTTAAGCATTGTTAAGTGGATAGTTTCCAGAGAGTTCTGTTTCTCTCTACATATACATCAAGTGGCTGAACCTCTGGTCTGCAGTAGACCCCCCCACAGGTACTTCCTTAGAGACAAGGCAAATGACAACAAAAATAGCACCCTAAAGTACATTTGCTCCAAAAAGTATTGCACATACAGTGACAGTCTGTAGGGTGCCAGAAATGTTCTTAATACACCAAATACTGGATGAATATCACAGGCATCAACTGAACAAAACATAGTCTGTAAAACATCAAGGTAAGGCAAAATCCCTAAAACATGCACTGAACAGTTTGACTTCCAAGTGAGCTGTTACATGTATCACAGCAAACAGGATTTAGCAACAGCTCCAATTTTCCCAACATTCATCCTACTTCCAGCTCCTGGTTTCTATTACTGATGTTCTGTTTCTGACCCCTGTCTAGTCTTGTGCCTAGGAAGTAACAGAGGTGGGAAGCTAATAAGGGAGTATAGTTCTCACCTGTCAATTACACAGCATACAAAATTCCCGATGGAAAGGTTAAAATCAGCATTCACACTCTAATGTGCAAACATCCAATTTACAGCAGTTGTGAAGCCTTCCCACTTGGCATTTGTGAACTTCTAAATTTGTCCATGTGACTTTTTTTTTCCTTTGCTTTCTTTAGCAGGGTTTTAAATGAAACCATACTGAAGAGAAATAGACTATTAGCCTGTTGATTTCCAAAATCAGAAGTTCTCTCAACTATGAAGGCAAACTAGTATTTTCTTCTAGAAAAGGCAGATCATAATCTGTTGGAAAATGTATCCCTGTTTTAAGTTTAATTTTTAAAATGCCTTACTATTTGAAAACCCTGTAGCTCTTTAAAAACGTCACTTTATCTCTTACTCCACAAAGAGTACTCCCTGTAAAGAAGAGACCTCTTTAGATTAAATCACCTTCAAATCTACAGCTGATAACAGTGATTTTCATATTTATACGATTTAGAAAAAATGCAACAAATAGCTATAGTTTGGTAAAAAATGCAACAATTAAGTTTACCTCTCCCATATCTAAATATGCGATTCCAGAATATTACTATTATCTGCCAGATTTTCCTCTTGGTTCTCAGAATTCAGAACTGCTTTTAGATTAGTTGTGACTACCTGTTGATAAATATCATCTTGACAACAAAAATGCTACACTCATGAAGGCAGTCACTGATGCATTATTAGTTTGAAAATACATGGACTGCTAAAACCTTGAACAGTATGCACTGAAGTATAAAGATATCTTACATTTTTGTCTTTTAGCAATAATATCTCCTAAGTTCAGTTCTTTTTCTTAGGACCTCTTCATCTACCCATAGTACTTTTGACAAGACTTTACCTTACCCCTCTTTTTACAGGCTCATTTATGTATTTAGGTTTTATAACAAATTCATTCAGCAGTTAATAAATATAAAAAATATTTCATATACTTGGGATGTTCTGAAAAGTACTGGTCTAGCAGAGTTGTATTCCAGTCTGGTTTTGCTTGCCACAAGCATTATTCAGAACTCTTGTTCCAGATTCAGGTGGTTCTGTTCCATGTATTGCATACAAACATTTCAGGATTCAAGTATTTTATTTTATGGGCCCAACCTTATACACAAGGCAGCAAGCACCTTCTTTACCTATTATACATACTGCTGACTTCAAGAAATAAACTCTGCTAGGGAAGCCCAGGATCTTAGGGTTTAGGATACAGGAAGGTAACCAAAGTTTTTCTCAGACCTCAAAACATCTCTTTAAAAGCCTGTTCTCCTGCAAACACAGAACTCCTGTCCTATAGAGCATACTTTACAGAAAGCAAAGGAAGGAGAAAGCACCAGAAGATTGATTCTCGTAATATTAAAATGATTTTAAGGTATTTCATGGGTTCCATTAAATACGAGAGATAAATAATGCTGCCTTTTTTCTCTGCTACTGTCACATTTTTCAACTGAGTGCATGTCAACCAGAAAACATACATAAACCAGATGGTACATTACAGAAATTTTGTAGCACCTTCTCCAGATCTATCAAAGAAGACAGCAAATTAATTTTAAGAGCAGCACTTATACCATTTGCATATCTGCACACAAATCTCTGACGTATTTGCAGAATAAAAAGAATTACGAGTCTCCATGCAAACTGCAAATGCTTATAATTGCCAAGAAAATATGTTTTCTGTGAGTAGCAGAAATAAGGCAGGCTGATTTCCTAAGAACTTGTGATCCAAATGCCATTTGCTATCACCATATAAATCCAGAATGGTATCCTGACAGATTAACAAATAAATACTATTATAAAAAAGGAGCTAAGGTATTGGAACAACAGAAGGGAAAGGTTCAGGTGACATACTGAAAAACAGGATTATCATAAACCAGAAATACAAGTTAGACATGTGAATCTATGATTTTTTTTTTTCCTAGAAAACAGAGAAGCAGTAATGTCACTTGTGAACCAGATGTAAAGGAGGGCTGTTGAAATGATAAAGCAAAGTAAGATCACAGGGGAAGTGAAAACTTTCTTGATTAGCTTAGCAAAAAAAAAAACATTAGATGGTATCTGCTGGTATGTTTATATAAATACAACGGCAAAACAAATTTCAGAGGGAGAAAAGAATACTATTGCAGAAGAAATATAACTCTGAGGAAATCATAAGAAATAGAGCATAAATTTTCGAAGAGTTGGAGAGGTGAGCCCTCACAAATAATGCTTCTACAAGAACAGTGAGGGAAAGGAAAGCACACAGACATGTTCTCAACAGATTTAAGGATAGATAAATGACACAGAAATTGTTCTTGAAGACCTGAAGCATTGTGCACCACAGTAGCTCATGTTGTAAAATCTGTGTTAGAGTTTCTCTGAAGGCTATGAACTTCTAAACCCCCCCCAGGGTTTCTCCCATTTTCTAACAGCAATTAAATGAGGCATTTTTTTCAGTGTATCCATTAGTCTAGTGGGTTATGCCTCTCTCAAATGATTTATCATTTAAATTTTACAGTATTTGTGCAGCCTTAGGCTACAAATTCTGCACTGGGTTTTAATCTAATATTTAACAAGCTTGAGTTTCAACTCCATCCCACTGTCACTGTGATCACTGCAGTGATCAGGTGAACTTCGGAAGAAAAACACCAAACCATTGAAGACATTCAACTTTTTGGAGATGCAGCATTAGCAACACTTCTAATGGTTTGTACCCAATTAAAAAAATCTAGTTCCTTGAAGCTACGAACACTAAGCACTTGATGGATTTTCTTCTTTGGGCTCCTCTTAGTGGAGATAAATTAATTTGTGTTTTGTGTGGTTCTAGTTTTTTTCCCCTAACATGTATTTCCAGTAAGAAGTTTGTGTTGTTCCTCTTTTCACTATAAAACCATAAAAAAAATCCAGGATGGGAAGGAAAGGTATAGAAGGCAAGACAGGGGAAGAGAAGAGTTAAAACAACAACTAAAAGCTAAGTACCTTTGAAAAGTAATATCTCATTTTAGACTTCTCTGAAATGTTTAGTTCTATCACGTTAGAACAGCTGTACTTAAAGCAGATGTCGAGAATCCTCCAAAGGTCAGTCTTTACAAGGAAGTCTTGATTGTCAGCTCTTCTGATTTCTTTAGAGGATGTCTAAGTTTTTTCAATACCTCAAAGAAGATAAAATTCTTATCTCTAAACTTAGTTTTCTTGTACGTTATTTAGTTCAGGAAAATAATGTGCTTAGTTTCTTAGTTCACAACACCTGAAATCATTTACAGCATGTTATATAGGCCCATTTTAATATCTTAAATGGATCCTTGGTTGCAGAGTACACTGATCAAGTATACAATCAGCCTCAGCTAGATGCACTTTTAAATATGACAAAGAATGCTGATGCAAGATGCTAACACATTTCACATATCTGCCAGCTTGATTAAGAACCACAAGAATCTCATTAAAAACTACACTCCATTTTCTTAATGATATATTCTATCCATAAATACTGCACTTATGTGAACCACACCAGTGACTGCTCCAGTATTAGGGACCTGTGACCACAGGCTTGCATCATTCAATAATGACAGGATTTAAGAAACTTCACATTGTGGCTTGGAACAACATCCCTCTTTGCACTGCTGCATTGCTGCACAACTAAATGCATACAGGCCTGATGATAGGTAGATAATCCTCCAGGACCAACCCACAGAGCCTCAGTGTCCTGTCTTCCTATTGCTCATGTCTCATACAGCCCCAGACACCAGAAATCAGGTAACACTTCATCCTTAAGGAAACTGAGGTATTTTCTGCACTGTTCAACATAGCCTGTCAAATGCTGTTAAAAGAAGCCACCTCAAAAGCACATAGTCAAAAAGAGCATGAAAAAATAGAAGTATATTTTGTATTTCTTGAGACACATATTGTGTGATGTCCATGTCACGCCCCAGCTGGCAGTGCGCACTCCCAGCCCAGAAAGCCAACTGTATCCTGGGCTGCATCAAAGCAGTGTGGCCAGCAGGGCCAGGGAGGGGAATTTGCCCCTCTGCTCCACTCTGGTGTGACCCCCACCTGCAGGGCTGCATCCAGCTCTGAGGTCCCAGCACAGGAAGGACAAGGACCTGTTGGAATGAGTCCAGGGGAAGGCCACCAAGTTGGTCAGAGGGACGGAGCACCTATCCTGAGAATTCAGGCTAAGACAGCTGGGGTGTTCAGCCTGGGCAACAGAAGGTTCTGAGAAGGAAACCTTATAGCACCTTCTAGTACCTAAAGAGGGCTACAAGGGAGTGGGAGAGGGAATTTTTAGGGGGCCAAGGAGTGATGGCTTTAAACTGAGAGTAGCTTTTAGATTGGATAATAGAACGATATTCTTTACTGTGAGAGTGGTGAGACACTGGAACAGGTTGCCCAGGGAAGTTGGGGATGCTCCATCCCTGGAAGTGTTCAGTGCCAGGTTGGATGGGGCTCTGAGCAGCCCAGTCCAGTGGAAGGTGTCCATGGCAGGGAGGTTGGAATGAGATGATCTTTAAGGTCCCTTCCAAATCAAACCACTCTGATTCCATGATTCCCCTAGTCATTGTTATCTATGGCTTGAGCAGATGCTATCCCTGAATCCAAACATACAACCATGCACTACAGGACCTCCAAGGAAGATTACAGGAAGGCACATGGGAAACATAGACAAGATATGGAGCTGGAGAAGATCCAGGATCAGATCAAAAGCCAGTTGTCTTACTGAGGATTTGGGGTTCATCTTCTGAGTTCAAGTAAAAGCAACTAAAGGTCATCAATAGTACTGGACCAGGGCAGTGATGCAAGATCCACAGAAATTAGTAGAAAATAGAACACTAAACGTAATAGTGAGCTAAAAAAACTGCAGAAATCCCAGGGACAGCCAAGTGCAACTCCAGACTGAATGGTGTTAAATCACATAAAGCTGTAGGACCTCAAAGCCTGAGGGTGTAATCATAGCAAAATAATGCCAGTTAGCACAAAACTCAGAACATAAATGTGTATTGTAGACAGACAACCCCACTACAGGCAAGGATCTGAAGAAAAAGACATTATCTCTTATTTTTTAGACAAAATTAGCGCCTGGGTCTAGGCTGGCATATCTGCCCCCTTCAGTTTGCTTGCTGAAGGAATCAACTGGGACAGAAGAGTCTTCTATAAGCAATTACACAATAACCATTTATTTAGCGCAACTCTCTATGCAAAGCTCTGAAGTTTTACAAACACCATGCTGAGGTATAAAAGGCATAATTTTGTACTGTTAGCAGAGATAATGAAAAGACGTTGACATTAAAATACAGTTGTAGGTATTGACTTATTGGATATAACGATGCCCATTCATGCAAAGGGATCTTTAAACTATTAGCTTTCACAAGAAAAAATAGTTAAGCAAATCAGTAAAATTTAATAATATAAAATGAGAATATGAGTAAAAAATAATTTTATAAAACTACTAATATATTTAGTATAAATAAACATTGTTTAGATGACAATGTAACTGTTTTGCTCTATTTTTCCCTAAATCTCATTATGAAGTAACATATCCATATGTTTAAAATTTTCAATTCATTAAACATTATGGGAAAATTCTTCATGAAAGTAGAAAAAACCAGTATTATAAAAAGTGCTTGCAATAATCCTTAAAAATAGGACAGTTCCTCTTTGTCCAAAACATAGCACTTCTTAAGATATCTTTTCTGTACTAGTACTCTTAAGCCTCCTTTAAACTAGTGGCAGTACAAAACACACAGTTTCAAAACAGAAACACTTTAAGGAGCGATTTTCAACTTTACCTAGGGAAAATAAAAGCAACAAACACCCAACAGCAGAAGTGGTCAAGAAAAACAAAATGCATTACAATAAATCCTACTGCTTGTTCAAAAAGCATCTACCTCCATATTGTTTTCTTTTTACAGTCAACTCTCCATTATCAGAAGTAAAATAATACCTCAGGTAGTGGAGGGAAGCAGCCCTGCAGACAGTTATTACTGAGCATGCACAACATACCAACCAACAGAGCCTGTTCTCTTCACTGAGTTGAACCCAACACTGCTTCTGGTAGGTCTTACTTGCCCAGATGCAGCAATTGATTGGCAAAAGAGCTCTGTTTGAACTGAAGAGCCTGGCTAAATCTCGACCATAGGGCACAGACACCACATTAGCACCACCAGCACCAGCTTGGATACAGCAGGACTAGCACTGAGGCACATATATGAAATCCTAATCAACATTCACTGACTCTATACACTCTAATGCCACAGTATAAGCTTAGGTCAGGAAATGCCAAGACAGATACACCTAAGCCAACTCAGCCATGCCAGGGTTATTGGCTCAGATTCACAGTGGTGTAAAGGCATCTAAAGAACCTTTAAGCTCCTGGAAAAAATACAGTCATATTCACACAAAGCTGAACTAGTCATGCTGTTTCAGATTTTTGCTGGCTTTCCAGGGCCTCACAATTATCACCAGCAGTGAGAAACTGTTTCTACAAAATGATCTGGAAACATACTATAGGTCTTTCCAGAACACCGAGCTGCCATCCACAAAAAACTGCTGATACCAAATCCCACACAGGAAAGAACAGATTCTAAAAAACAGGATTTTCAATATTGTTTACATTTTGTTCACTAATGGCAGCCATGGTGAAATCTCAGTGGGAGAAGTTCCACTCAGGTATCATGGGAGAAGAGGATATCTAACCAGAAAGCCTGTAGTTCATGAAACAACTCTAAAAGAAAGAGTAGTTTATCCCTTACCCCTAATCTAAAATCTTTCCTTTTCTTTGAGTTAAACTTTTTTACAATGTTTTGTTTATTTTAACATTATGCTTATAAACAGTGCCTATTTTAACAGCTCAGGAGCTGACCATTTTTCATGCAACTGGCTCAAAGAACTGAAATCATCAATCCTTCATCTCAGGTTCATTTTGTTTCCACATGTCTGTTCCTAATGCTTATGAACAAACTTTGAAAATGGGAACCAAAGCCTCTTGTCATTTCTTCCAGCTGGGAGGATCCTGAAAAAGCTGCAAATGTTGGAACTGAGCCAATTATCTCAGTGAGCTGTGAAAAACCTGAAAATCAGTTTAAATGCTAAGTGTTTTCATCACTCACTCATTCAACTAATTATTAAAATTACAATCTCAAATTATTCCAGAGTACTACAAGTCATGCTTCATATACCACTTGACACATAGGCTCCACCAAACCTGAAACAGAGAAAATAAAAACAGGGAGACTAAAAATAAGCTAAAAATTTATACCAGGAGTAAGCTTTACATTTATGTATCTTTGTTTATGCTCCCTTACAGAGTTGCAACAGTCAAGAAAACCAAGTCTTGATTGCCGGTCCTTGATTTCAGGGTGAAGTTTGCTGTTCATTCCCTTTCTCGAATCTTGCCATGTTTTTACAATGAGATATTTTAAACAACAATTCTATGTGGCAAATCATGGATAGCATATAAAATATTTTTTTAGTTTAAAATGTGCTTACTTTAATAGCAGGTCTAAGTCAGCAATAGAAGTGCCTTCCAGCCCTATGTAACCTCACCTGACATGAACCCAGAGAACTGTAGCCCAACATTTCCTCTGGTGAATACTCCTCCAAGTGTTTAAGCACATCTGCTTCTATCATTCTGTTTGTAGTGCACCCCTTTTGAGCTTCTGTATTTTAGCCATGCTCAAAATTTTATTCCTTATTAGCTGCAATGAAATTAGAATTACTGATGCATTAGGTAGCCTAGATTATTTCTCCTGTTTGTCTTTGCTACCTAAACATAACTTTTGACATTATCTTGCTGCTGATTTACTTTACTTTGTCTTTCAGGGACTCACAGGCACTTCTATTCTTAAACACCTTTGCAACACACAATATTGTCATTTTCTTGCTGTCCCTGTTTGCTTGATGTGAATAAATACATCATTTTTTTCTTCTCCTCAACAGGGAAAAATTTATATATTCTGGAAATAATCTTGTCACACTGATATTTGACTCCTTCTTCTTAACTTTTAGTTTCCTCTCTTTGCTCATTCCAAATCTTTAACTATATTTAACTATAAGCCTACAGCAAGCAACAAAATGGGAGAAGTCTTTAAAGCCTATACAGCTTGTCATGTCTCATATGTTTGCTTATCCAGGCAATGAATCAAATCAATCAATCAGCTGTCAGGACCATACCAAGCCATGCTGGCATTTGTAGGAGAATGACACCCCATATGAACACACTCCATGTAAATTTCTTGTAGCTCAAAAGAAACCCAGCAGCTGCCACATTTGTAACATGGCAATGCGGAGCACCCTGCCAAGGGTTCTCCCTCACTAGTTTCTGCCCTACCTGCCCAGCCAAGGCAGCAGTCCTGCAAATAAGATGAGCAGAGCAGCAGAACAATCCTGAGAGGTTCCTGTCGACAGAGTCCCCAGGCACAGCATTCCCAGGCTATCACAGATCCCTCCTGCCTGACTCCCTGCGTTTGGTGCCTCTGCCTGCTGGCATACTGCAGCACTTGGCATTACAGGCTTGGATCCAGCCTCAGCCTGTGCATGTGTGGCTGTCTCAGGAAGGCTAAAGAGGTTATGATCCATTGTCTGGGCTCATTTCTTACCGTGGTTACAGTCCTATCAAGAATAATGTTCTTGTGGCTGCTCTGAAACTCCAAGTCATTAACGTATACAGGTTTTCCTTATTTGCTCTGAGCTCTTGCTTGATCAACAATGAGGGGAAGGATGACTAGAATGATAGGATTATCATTACTTTTCACTGCACCATCAGCAATCCCCCTGGTTCACAAATGACCAACAAAATTAGATACAAATGGTATATGCCATTGAAAAAGTTTGGTGTCATTTTCTATCATTATATAATTACTTATATAATTCCTTACTGAAACCTTTGAGCTGTTATGTTTTAAATCAGCCATTTGAAGATTAAGAAAACAGAAATGGACATCAGGATAATTTAACTGGGAAAGAAGAAAACACTTCTCTACCAGATGTTTTTTCCTTTTTTTGTGTGTATTCTGAGATCTGTAACGTTATTAAATTCCCCCTTAAATGGGCTATTGAGTGAATTGGAGACCCAATGGATTGCACAATTTCTTAGTTTATTCTGCAATTCTTCTTCAAATCACTATCTAAAAGAATAATAATAAAGGTCTTAAAATTTATAGGTATGTATGCCATCCATGCAGTTTTCATGAATTCCATGAATTACTTCTGTGAATTCACACAAGTATAATAAGAAATCATAACAGAGATTGAAAATGTTCCTAAGTACCTGAGAAAAAGATCTAAATGTCTTAGTGAAAACTATCAACATAATCCCTATTAAACAAAGAAAGCCCACATTTGCAACTTCACCATTTCATTGAGAAAGGCCATTTTGCTCCTCCAAAGAACTGTTCCATCAACATGGTGCAGGTAAGCAATTAAACTTTTAAATTTATAATTTTCAATACATACATACTAAATGTGTTTTTAAAATTCTTCAGTAATAATGCCTGCTTTTGCCTATAAAAATTACTTAAATGCTGTCCCTCCATTTCTCTGCCAAATTCCCTTTTCCCCTTCTCGTGTTTCCTTCCTAGTTTTTCAACCTGATGACCAACCTCAAGTGAATTTTACAAAATTAAACCTTGTAAATCATTACAGAAAATTAGAGACATGAAAGATAGCATGATAGCACGGGAAATCAATGGTTGGAGAGAGGAAAGGAAAATTAGTGCCCTTATAAAGATAGAGCTCTTATGTATTCTAGTCCATCACAAGTCCAGCACCAGTCAGACAACATGCACATAACCTTGAATCACTGCAAACATGGGATCACCCTGGAATTACTGTGTGACTTCACACTACCATTTTTCAGCTTGCTAGAGTATTCATAATTTAGTGTTTGACTAATTCCGAAGTAATACTCAGCACAATGCAAAACAATTTCAAAAACAGAAAACACTGAAAATCAAGAACTATTTCAAATGTTTCACAACCCAAAACATGTTGGTGCAATTATGAATATCAAGTTGCTTTTCAACTGCTTAACATACACATATTCAGCAGTGCATTAAAAAACTCAGTATCAAAATGAGTATCATTCAAAGGGAAGTTAAAATGTATTATGGATAATGAGAAAAGTTCTAAATTGAGACACAAGCAGTGCTATTTTAGGAAGTGAACAGATGGCTACAGAAGAGCAGACCTAAAATCAAGAACAATGCAGGGAGTCAGAGCAGGGGGGCTGGAATGAGGTATAACTGGAGAACTTGCTTTTCCTATTTTAATGCACACAGTTTGACAAGCTGAAGATAGTACAAATCTAGTACAGAAAAAACATGAATTACATTTTTAGGTATTTTAATGACTTGCAGAGCAGTGTTGGCTATTTTGTTGTTCCTTCTCTGTACATAAAAATATTCATATGCAACCATTTAAAAAAATCTCATTACTTTGCAAAACTTCATATACTTCAATGCTGTCAGAAATATCAGTAAAACCAAAAATTGGGTCTAAATGTGGCTTATTTGCTTTAAAACATTTCTATACAAATATGTATTACAAACTTCTAAAGAATTTGCTAAAGCGAAAACAGTGCATACACTCTTTCTAAAAGAATACAAAATTTTTACCCCACTATCAAATCTGTAATTATAGTCCTCTAAAATTTGTATAAGCTATGAATGTCAATTAAATGTACAAAAACCCCTGTATGTCAATAATCTCATCTTACATTTCCAAGAAAAGAAGGCAGTACTACATCTTCTTCCATGCCTTAGAGTACAGGATATCTCAGTAGATTTAATTTAAAACCAAGTAATTCAAGTTTACTTTTCCTGAGGAAAGGCAACAATCATTATTATTTTGTGTTAGTTATTAGTTTAACTAATAACTAACACAAGAATAACTTTTTTCTTCATTCTTATCAAATAGAAGCATGAAGTATTTTAATTAGAATGACGAAAATTCTTACCAAAACCAGGAGGTCTTGGCTTCAGAGACAAGATAGCTGGCTTATTTCTCCAGCCTTTTACAGTTGTTCTGGATGGAAGAATGGCCCTCTAACATATCAACCACTCATCCCAACTTTGTGTCATCTGCAAACCTGCTGCCAGTATGCAGATTATCAGTGAAGATGTTAAACAGGGCTGGAGCTAGCACTGACCCCTGGGGAACATGTAAGACAAAATAGCTGTTGCCAAAAAAGATTTAAGAAATCTGTTCAAATTAATATTCCTAGGTGACTAAATGGAAATCTACTTCTGGAACACAAGTCCAAAATCGCTAATCCTAATCCATGAACAGTATGTAATAAAACTAACCTGAAATCTGTAAAAAAAAAAAAAAAAAATCCCCAAAGCTCTGTGTGGCATGGTTTTGAAGCCTACTTAACTTCCAGAAAGATGTCATCTGAAACTATTGACAACCTACAGTGAGTTACATACCCATTGAGAAGAAGGGTTTTCCCTTATGATTCTGAAGAAGTTGAATTGTTTTAAAAATTCACATGTAATGACACTAAAGCAGTGCAGAAAGGGCTAAACTAGCTCCCTGCTGATAAATCAAATAAAGATTAATGACCTTATATGACCACCTATACAAACATACTTTAGTCATACTTTGCACTGGATGGAGAAACCAAGACCTCCTCCAAAAGCCAGCCAGACCTGAGCTGAACTGACTGGTCTGCCAAGGTCAGTTCTAGAACTGAACTACCATGTTCACACTGACATCAGCTACCTAGGTTGATGGATGGGCAAAGCAACAAATAAAAATCTAAATATATCCAGCATGAATATTCAGTATTAGAGTCTCTGACACTAATCAGATACCTGTTTCGTAGTTCTAAAGTAACAAAGTGCTATATTTTTCCCATCCAGCTGTTTTCTTATGCAACAAGGCATTTCTCTTTGTGTCGTAGAAACAAACAATATGTTTATTTCAGCCTTGTGATTTCAGTGGCACATCCATGCTTGCAAAGAACCACCTCTACTTATCATCCTATGCTTTTTTGGGTGTTTAAGGGTTTCTCAACTACCTGCCTGTTTTCTTTATTTTGATTTTAAGTAAAGAAAAAAATCAAACAGATTTACTTCCTCAGCACAGTTTCAAAATTACCATGGTCTTGACACTTCTTGATGCTTGTGGGTAGCTGAAAAGCCAATACTACACAAGACAAGTAATTAAAAAGCTCTTATAGCAGGCATTGGCAGGCATGTCTGTGGGAGACAGCTGTGCACGGCATCCCAGCAGATGCCCCTAAGCAGCAGACAGCGGCTGCCAGAGGAAGCTTTCACTAGAGACACACCATCCTGAGACCAAAACCGACAAAATTCTGCCATTAAGCAGAGCTAAAAGAACATGCTAAGTTGAGGAGACAGCTTCTGGCTTTTCCCATTTATTTTTGGAGGGCTTCTTGGCCTCTAGGGCCAAAGGCAAGGTGATTGCAGCATGCTGTGAAGCGAGACACCCTGGGAAGCATGAAATCACTAAAACATTCACTTAGAAGGAGAAAAGATGAGTGAGTACAAATTCTAAGCTGAAAAAAAATCCCCTCTTTGTATAGTATCTTGATTACTGTAACACCTAGTCACTTTCCAAAAGTCAATTCAGTAACATGCTTTAGATTCTTCCCATTTTAATCCACATTTTTTTCCCCCAGACATTATGTAGTTTTAAGGATTTCCTAAGATTACTTTGTTCCTTGTATTAACCCTACATTACAAAAAAAAAACAACAAAAAAACACAAAACAAAACAAAAAAAAAAGTTTCCAACAGTAACAAAGAACCCAGATATTAATCTCTGCAGCTCTCATCTGAGATTCTGCTTAATAGTCTTGGATAAGCATCTGAGAAAAGCCTGTGTGTGCAAACAGATTTTATCCTTGCTGTACACACTCCACTGTGGCAAAGGAACAGTTATCAACCATACACATTATCTCTAAACTTCAGGTGAGAAGCTAGGTTTGCTGAGCTCATTCTGCCTGCATCTTCAAGTTGTTGAAGAGCCTTTTTTTTTTTAGACTTGTACAGACTGAAAAGAATGACTGACTCTCACAGCCTTCACTGCATTATTAAAACACTTTAAAGCAAACTTTCTTAAGGGCTTATGTCTAACTTTTCCAGGCATTATTAATGCAATATTATTATTTAGCTGAAAGGCAATGATTCCACAAAAGGCACACTGGTTGCCACAACTCAGCAGTTTGCCTAACAGTGTGCTATGCTAAACAACATTAGCATGAGATAAAAAAATAGAAATCACTAATAAGAAATTTGAATACTTCCAACCTTGAATGCTTAATGAGTTCTGTATGTAGAACTCAACCAATAGCACCTCTGTTCCAGATGCAGGCTCCCAAAAGTTTTTGGTGCTGACAGATTTTATAGCATCATCTTTTATTCACTGTTTTAGCCTGCTGCTGGTTTTCTCTAATCTGTTCTCTACCACAATGAATTAGCTGCTTTCTAAAAATGTGAGTTAAAGGAAAAGGAAAAAAAAACTGGAAACACTGAAACTGCTACAGCACCAAATTTGTTGCATAACAGAAAAAAATGCCAGAGTAGTGCCTTGGATTTGATACTTGTGCTTCAGAAATGCTTTTAATAAATGATTTTGCAGAGATTGAAATATTGCTTCTGTACTGTTTGAAGAGCAGCAGTAGTCACAGTAAGACTTTAAATTCACCAGAGCTTTCAGAAGGGCAAGTTCTCAAAAACAGCTTAGAAAACATAAAATGGGATACAGTTACTGCTTGTGTGGATCAATGTACATGTAATGAAAGTAGCACAACCCTCCTTAAGCTACATGCTTACAGACAGGTCTATGGATGAGCAACTGCAATAAAATAAATTGGGTGAGCCACATCACACAGTCAACCTCTAGCACTCTTTGTTTTGGACTGAGTTGCCAAAGTTGTGGAGTTTTGTTTAAATCTGTATAATGTTAGAAATAATGCAATACCTGGCAGACAGGCTTGAAGCCTTTTGCATCTGTTCACAGCTGTATCTGAGTAGCAGCAAGGGAAAGCTACTGCTGAAGGGCCAGAGGCTTTTTCATCCTCTTACCAACAAACAGCTAATCCACTGCAAAATTAAAATCTCAAATTGCGTGAGAATTGGCGAGCTGCACCAAGATTTTCACCTGGAAAGCTATCACCAGGTCTTTTGCCTGTACTTTACTCCCCCTCAGAAGAGATCACCCTCCTGCCCATGTCAAGGGAAGCAGTGTCTTGGGAGCTCTGTGGAAGACACTGTGCTTGAGGGTTTAGGGATCCTGAACTGATGATGCACACTATTGGGCCTTGTACTCAGAAGCCCACATGTTGGCATGAGCAGCACTGTAGGGAACCTGCTGGCATGGCCCAGGTGCCACCGGCGGATGACATTACAGAGATGCCATGCCAGGTTCTTAGGAGAAATGACTGCTTATTATACAAAATAAAAGGCACCGTGATAGGGAAGAGGAATCTACCCACAGACAGCACCTGCACAGCATGCTGTGGGAAAACACACCTGGGGTCCATGTGAGGCTGCATGATCAAGATGTTCCAAATCTCTGAGGGGACACAAGATTTAACTGCTGTGTTTCTCTTTTTAGTCCTCCTTATTAATGGGGCTATTGTATCATGCTGTTCATTGGCCTTTCTTAGTGAGATTCATATAGAACTCTACAACATCTCCCTCCCATAGTGCAGAATTAATACAAAAAGTGAACAAAAACAGCTGAGCTATACGGTCCCCATGTCACCTGGTTCATTTTCATTACCTTTTTTCCCCCATGCTGCATTCACTTTACAATTTCTGTGCTATCAAATTTATATACAGCTATGAATGCAACTTTAGATCTGCTATATAAATATAACCCTTATATAAGCTATACAGTTTAATATATGTATATTAAACATACATAGTTATAGATCTTTATACAGCTTAATAGATCATTAGCTAGATCTTCCTGTTATGGAAAAAATTAACAATTAATATGATTAAGTTGGAAACAGCACTTAGTATAATCACTCTAAAATAATAAGGCATTGAGTTAAATGTTCTTTAAAACCATGAAGAAAAATCACAATAAAATTATGTGCTGCTAAAAGAGAGTCTTACAACAATATACAACTGTTGATTAAATCCAGACCTAAAGTCATCACCCAGCAATTCAAAGAGTACACATTCTGCCAAGACATTTACACTATGAACAACAAAAGGGTAAATCCAAGACGGTACTGTAATGTTGCAGTAGCCTTCTCGTTAGTGTAGAAAATGAGTTAAGACACAGACTTCTTGCTCATCACAGCATGAAAAGGGTCCTGGTTTGTTCCTCTTTACAGCTCCAACTATTCACTGCCTCTGGCTGCAGCAGCTCCTTCTGTAGGTTCCCCTTACAGTCTCTGACTGCTGGTTATTTCCTGCTAAACTATGACTGCAAGTATTGGTTTGCAGACTCTGGATGCAGGATTTTACCCAGCTAGACTGTGACTGCAGGTTCCAACAACAAGCTCTAACTACAGACCCAGACTGACCTCACAGCAGCGATTCTCTCCCCAGGATCCTCCTTCCTCTTCATATCTTCTCATATCCTGATCCTCCTTCATGATCCTCCCCTCACCGGCTAACCCACTCCCTTTTATCACATTTATCTTTATTGGCTACAGCTGTGACTCATTGGGGTGAGGCTGCATTGGGTAATTAACACAGCTGTTACTTATCTGGGCAATGTCACCTGTACTCCCTTCTACACTGTAAGACTTCAGGCAAAATTCCACTGCTCTCTTCTTGTAAAGCCACATGTTGCAAACAACTACTTTCAATATCAAATGTAAACAAAATTTTGAGAGTAATCCTAAAAATATGTTAAACCCTGAAATCAAAGTGTTTATTCAATCCTATGAAACTAATTGAAGAACATTGGTGATTACAAACAAACTCAATTTTCTTAATAATGCTCATCAGAAGATCCAAAACACCTAGCACTATGGCAAAAAAATCTAAAATAGTCATGGAAGGGAGACATTAGCACCATGTTTAATTATTACAATTGTAAAAGTAAAAGGGCACATCTCAGATTAAGATAGATTTCAGGATATACAGGCTCTTCAAAAATTAAGCTGTTAATGCTAACACAGTGCATTCAAACCTGACAGAAGTGGTATCTGCAACAATAACTATGATTATAACCTGTGTCATGAAAAACACTGAAACACAATTTCCCGTAAAATAATGAATAGTTACATATCTTATAAATTGGTAATGGGGTAAAAAAAAAAAATAAAAAGAAGGCAGTAAGTTTCTAAAAAAAACCCCACCCATAAGAAGAGATAGAGGAGAAGTGGGAAAAAGTAGTACAAAAAGTGGATAAATCAAACACCAGAGGCTGTTTTTGCAGAGAAAATTCTCCCTTCTAAAGCTCCTCATCCTAAAATAACAGCAGAGCTGTTTTTCTCACTTGTATATGAATTACAACATTTATAATCTTAATTTACATGAATTATCTTCCCAAAGCCAATGGTAACTGCTCTCTTCTCTCTGTAAGACGACTCACAAAACCTGATATTATATGTTGTATTTATGATTACTCAGAAAGGGATGAAGCATTCACACAGGCACACATTCAGCAGTGCTCTAGAAATTAACATGTTGCACCTTTGTAGTATACTTCTCTTCTAATTTTACAGTCTTTATTTCTTAGAACTTGGCAGGGAAAAGGGGTAGATGTTTCCAGTCTCTCATTTGGTTACAATCAGTGGACACATCCACAGCCACACCAGTGCATGACCACTGGCCCTGCTCCCACCCATGCAGCAGATACTGTCCTCAACTAAATATCAGGAATGACTGAACAACTTTTAGAGCATTCAGGCAGAGCCTGAAATAATACTAACACAACATTTTTCTTCAAGCATGACTAAAATAACACGATTGGTTCAGAAGAAGTTAACTTGATTAAGGGTGAAATGTAAACGTGAAACAGAAAAATGGATAAATCATACGGAAAAATGAATTCTGACTGCATTGATAGTCATTTGGTAAAATTTGGATGTAGTAGAAAGTAAGTTATTGGTATGCAGCAACGCTAGCCAAAAACTACAATAAATACTGCAGGTAAAGTCAATCCTGCCCATTTGTTTTCAAAAAGAAGAAAAAGCCTCTTTCAAGTATTCCGTTCCTTCCTTGTCCCCCAACTACCTACTGTCAATTGCTTCCTCTTCTGGTATTTTCTTGCATTAAGAGAGATCATAAAGAGGGCAAAGGAATGAATACATTTGGACCCACTCCCCAAAGAAGCAGTGAAAATCCTGACTGTGACACTAAAGCTGCCTGCTGCAGAGTGCCTGCCAGGCCACAGCTAGGTGAGACAGGATGGTTTGCATTAGCTACAGCACAACAGCCCAGCAGGCATCCTGCCACACACGAGGCCAGTGATACAGCCCCATAGCACTTAATTATTCACACCTGCCACTCTTCATCCTCCTTTGCTTGTTTGCTAATTACAAATACATGAATTTTCTTAGAGTTTGAGCACTTTGTGCTTAATAAGTTCATTTTTTCTTCGTAATACTAACAAGAAATATTCCAACTTTATAGATTCCCCCTGTACACAATTCCAGACTTAGGTAGTTAGAGAAGAATATTCCAGTATTTCAACAGTTTATTGCACTGAGTATAATACCAGACGTCCAACATTTGGGATAACAACGCAGCCAGAAAAAAACCCTAAATTAATCCAATGTTTAATGAACTTTTTATGCTAATTTAATTTAAAATGATACTGCATCTGTCTTACTGTTTTTAATCTTTCTTATTAAGCCTTAATAATTAACCAATCAGGAAAGCAATTTATCAGACCCAAATACTGGCCTATGTTGCATCATGTCCAAAATCCAATGAAATCAATGTCTCTACAACACATAGAATGCAAGGATATGTGCAATTGTTTTAGCTATACTGCAGTTTTCAGCATTTCATAATGAAAATGTTTGTATTTATAGCCTTCAGTCTTTATATTCATATGCTTATAGCAAAGTCTACCGCAGTTTTGTCTTTGAAAAGACAATAAGAAACTTCCATTAACTACAATCTTTTGACTAGTGATACTCATCTCCTAAAAAATAAGCCTAGCAGATAAGCAATTAAGAGGCAAGCTTTTTAAGAGTAACAGTTATTAAAGATAGCAAAGGTTAAAAACAAGCAGACTACAAATCAACTAAGAAAAACATGGTTACTGCCCAAAGAAAATGAAATATTTATTCCAGCTTTATTGTTGATACAGTTTAGGAAGCACACATTTCTAATACACCAATTTGAAACACTGCTTGCAATACAAATTTGTTTCCAAATTCAGTATTTGCAATATATCTTTATTATTAAACATGGATGCTGTTCCTGGCAGAATGTTTGTAAAGACTGACAAAATTCTCTGTAGAAATGAAAGAAAAAGCAAGAAGCAGTGTTCAATTTGCAGAATTCATATATGAAATGGAGATAGGCTTTATTTCCAATCATGGCAATTTTATGTGCTAACTTTATGTTCACTGTTTAGTGATTTTAAAAATCAGTCCTGCTTCTCATAGCCTCGTTCATAATGATGTATCTGATGATTTCACATTTTAATTTAAAACTCAGATTTAAAGAAAATAAATAATCATTTAAAAATTACACTTTCATACAAGACTTAAAATTTTAATAGGTAGACAAAGATCATGTAAGAATGAAAGTTCAATGCAGAAATACATCACAAAAAAACCCCAAACCAAACAACCCTCCTCCAACATACAGCTTTTTCAGTTCCTGTTTTAGGATACTCCATAACTGCATAACTGCAGGTACATCCTAAACTTTGAGCAATAAATATGCATTATAGAAAAAGGAAATGCAAGAGAAACAGACATTCAAAATCTTTTTTTGTTTCAACGGTAGCAGTAAACAATTGTCACTGCAAGTCCTTTACTCACAAGCTCGTATACGTCACTGTGAATTCCAGCAATCCAGTTTTCTGAGTGCTCAGGGAAACAGTGCACTAAACAAACTTGATTTTTATTAAATTAACACAAGCTTTCCAATCTTTGACATAATTTATCTTTTTGATTTACACTAAAGACCTAACTTGAAAAACATAAGGAGCCTTTGCAGTATTTTGAAAATGGTTCTGCAAAAGCAAGACATATAAATGTATTGCTGCATCCATCTCTGTCTCTCTTACCACAAAAACTACTTCATTATACATGGCAATGATTTTCCAAGAAATAACAAGAAGGGAAAATTATTTCAGATACACGACTAGAAGTCATCCCAGAAGAGAGAATACAGTTATGAGAGCTATATTAGGGAAGTAAAAATGAGAGCTTCTAGCTGACCTTCAAATACAAAATGTCCCTACAGTTTAACAGAATTGATGAAGTTCACATCTTCCAGTTACTCATCTCATTCATCCTCTTAATCTTTGCTTGCCACAGATTTTTTTTGTGTACACGGTAGTAGCCACAATGTGCTAGCATTTTCCAGACATTAAAGAAAGGATGGCCCATGCCCCAGGGAGCTTAGACCCTGAAGACAGACAGGCAAATAGACAGAAGTCAGGAAAAACAAAATTAACAAGTCAAGATAAACATCTACATTTACTACTGGTATCACAACAAAATTGACCTGTATGCTGTGAAGGTGACAAGCTGATAGAGTGACATCTGGAGAGGAAGAACCAGCAGACAAACTCTTCTAGATTGTGCCATGCACGATGCTGCAGAGCAGAAAGCAAAACTGAGTCTGAAAAAAGCTGACAAGCAAGTAGGAAGCTTGACAAGAGAAGCATAAGCAGAAAGTGATAGTTATATACTGTCTTCCATGTTCTAGTTTACCTTTTGTCATTTAACTTCTAAGTAATTCCTTTAATAAAACCCTAGTAGCATAATAAATCTAAATCATTTGGGTTCTGTCAACATTCTCAAAACACTAGTGCCTTATACCTCAACCACACAAAATGGCTCTTTCAACAGAAAGGCCATTCTGTTTCCTTCATTGAGGATATCCATCAGAGAATGTGCTGGACTTAAAATGCAGTCCTTGCTGTGAGACTGCAAATCCAAATTAAATTTGTATCTTATTTTTCTGAACTGTTTTTTTCAAATTTAATAGGTTGAGTGTTGTACAAACATTGTTATATAATTCTACACAGTGAATGATGCAACACATCAGGTTTTCACAAAGCAAAACCACGTTCCAAGACCCTCAGAAGAGTAGCAGAAGGGAACTACATGAATACCAGGTTCCCTGTTTCTGTCCTTAATTTTTCCTCCTTAGTTGCCAATGAATCATGACTAAAGTTTGCTAACACTTCTTTTTCTAAGATTTTTGTTTGTTTGTTTCATAAATATTTAGGAGTAAGATCAAGGCTCTGCTCCAAAAATCTCTAAAAGCTGTTCAGATTTCCATAGTATTAAAAAATGTTGTCATATCAACTTCCTGTTTGAATGAATTACAGATATTATATGATAGAATCACAGAATGTCCGGGGCTGGAAGGGACCTCTGGACATCACCTGGCCCATCCCCCTTTCCTCAAGCTGCCCCACCTACAGCCCAGGACCATGTCCAGACCCCTTTTAATTTTCTCCAAGGATGGAGAGTCCAAAACTTCCATGGGCAACTTGTGCCAGTGCAGTCCCTTACAGTAAAAAAGTATTTCCTGATGTTCAGAGGGAACCTCCTGTATTAGTTTGTGCCAATTGCCTCTGGTCCCATCACTGGGCAGCCATGTGAGAAGTCAGGCTTGGACTTCTTTGCAAGTTCCTTTAGATATTTATAAAAACTGAGCCATCTCTTCTTCAGGGTATAAAGTCCCAGCTCTCAGCCTTTCCTAGCTAAAGAGATGCTCAAGATCTATAACCATCTTTGTGACCCCTTGTGAGGCTCTCTCCACTGGACCCACTTCAGGTTCTCCACATCTCTCTTCCACTGGGGAGCCCAGAAGTGGAAGCTGCACACCAAGCATGGCCTCACCAGTGCCAAGCAGAAGGGATGGATGACCTCCCTCAACCTGCTGCCAATTCTTTGCCCAGTACAGCCCAGGCACCACTCCTCTTCTTTGTCACAAGGGCGCAATGCTGGCTTATTTCACCTTCATGTCCTCTCTGCAAAGCTGCTTTCCAGTTGCCTATGGTTGTTCCGCCCCAGCTGCAGGCTTTTCCACTTCACATTGAATTTCATGATGCCTGTGTGCCCCACTGTGTGCAGTACAACCCTTTGGTATAGCAGCCACTCCTCCCAGTTTTGTGTCTACTACAAACTTACTGAGGGTACACCTTGCTCCCTTCTCCAGGTACTTATTGAAGATATTAAACAGGACTGGACCCAGTATTGACTCCTGGGGTATGCTGGCCTCCAACTAGACTTTGTGCCACTGTTGCTGGCTGTTCTTCTAGTTTCCAACCCAGTCATTAAATCACAGAAGTTTATCACTGGTCAAGCATCACTTCCACTTGGTGAAACCATGCTGACTGTTCCTTATGACCTTCTTGTCCTTCATATGCCTGGAAATTTCAACTAAACTCTCTTTACAGACCCCCTTTCAGGAGGTCAATCCAGCTGGAATACTAATGTACACTAGATAGTTGTGAAGCCTTTACAGCAGCCAAGTGAGAGAAGCATCATGCATTGGGATGCACTGAGCAATCCTAATGTCATGCTCCAAATTTCAAAAGATGATATTTAACAACAGGGAGCTGGGCTGCAGTATTTGTTCAAATCTGACCAAAGTGTTACAATTATAGACTTCCAACCAAGATTAGAAGTAAGCAGGTATGTCCATATCCAAACAAATCCATTTGTCAAATGCAGTGAGCTAACAAGAGCTGATGCTAGGAAAAAGCATGTTTCTGCACAAAAGAGAAATTAACATCTTCCTGTTCTCTGCCTTGGCTTCCCATATCTTCCTATTTCTATCTACTTTCAATGAAAGCTTTCCCAGCAGAGATCCTGTGCCATGAAAGTTCAGTTCTGATCTTAATTTGAACCACTAGGTGCTGCTGCAACACAGACAATAAATAATTACAGCACAAATTGTCCCATAAAATTATTTGGGATTTACACTGTATGTGACAAAACTAACCTTAGGACACTATATGAGAATTCTTGGTACTGTCATCCTTTTGCCATGCTGCAACAGAAAATGAGCAATTTTCAGCCTGGGGACTGATCTTCTGTTTTGCTTGAACTACAAACTTCACTGATCTGGGATTCAAAAGCAACACATGAAAATCAAGCACAGATCAATCTGTCTGCCATTGTGCTCTCCTTCTAGGCTAAGTGTATAATGGCCAGAAGTATTAAAAAGCTTACTCTCATGAGTGAGGTTTCCAGGATAGCATTAATCAAGTAACATGCTGAATATTGCTAGTCAAGGTAAAACACTGGCAGCCTGGACCAGCCAGGACCTCTCCTTTGGAACTCAAATCTCGGAGAAACCCTAGTGATCTAACTCTCCCCTAACACAACATTTATCAGCATTACTATCTTATCACAGCTCCCAGGACAAGGAGTCCCAGGATGAAGATTTCTATTTGCATTCCCTCAGGCTGTATCAGGTCTATCTGGTTGTTAGGAAGTTTAAAAATCTAATAAATGGAGAATGGGCTGCCACTGCCAGAACAGTCTGTCCAAGAAATAGATATGATTTGACAGAAATGTTATAACAATCTAACAGGTATGTAAATATGATATTCTGTGCAGTAACATTATGACCTCTTTTTCAAATGACAAACACAACACCACCACTAAATATAAGAGCTGTTGTCTTAAAAATCCCATATATTTCTAATATTTTAAGTAGTTATCTGGGAGTATATTAGCAGTATACAGGAAAAGTCTGTCATACTCGAGCACAGTCACTGTTGTTAAATTCTTTTCATTGTCAAATTTTGATTGAACACCTGGAGGTTCAGGATGAAACATTTAGAGAACTTTAATGTCGATGAGAGTACTTTTAATTTCTTTGTAACATCATGGACTAAATTAACTTCTTTTTTGGGAGGGCTTAAACTTTTCATTGATGCTACCAAGACACTCAAAATTATTCTATAAGAAAAGGGAAAACAATAGTGGATTATGCTTTAAAACCTCTTACATCCCAGTCAAAAAGTGCACAGCACACAATCATGCTGTCAATCCTGCTGCCAGTTTCCCTACAAGAAAGGGGAGGTTGGAAAACCAGCAGGTCAGCAGCTGACTGACTACACTCAGGTGCTGCATACAGCCTTGAGTTCATGTGCTGAGACATGACAAGAAATATAAAGCTGTGTTGAGAATGCATTGAGAGCAGCCCTGCCCAGAAGGGCTTGTGGGTGCTGGGGGGTGAGAGGCTGGACATGACCCAGCCATGGGCACTCCCAGCCCAGAGAGCCAAAGGTGTCCTGGGCTGCATCCAGAGCCCCGTGGGCAGCAGGGNCAGGCTGGATGGAGTCTTTGAGCAACCTGGTCCAGAGGCAAGTGTCCTTGGCCAAGGCAGGGAGGTTGAAATGAGATGACCTCTAAGGACCCATCCAGTGCAAACCATTCTGTAAGTCTATGATCTTTCCTGCTTCCAACACAAATTATTCTGCACAAAGACCTAAATTCAGCTGTAATTTCTGGTCTTATATCCATTTTTATCACCTTGTTGACCATTTTTTTGATACAATCTGAACCATTTGGCCCTGTAATTCAATTCATGTGTCAGCAGAGATGCATTGACCAGTCTGAAGAATCTGATCCACAGCTTTCTTCCCACAACAAACAGGGAACAGTTGTTTCAGGAGTGATAAATGTAGATCAAAAAAATTTAAAATTTTCTCCTGCATCCTCAGTCTGGGTCTTACAGCTGCTGAAGGACAAAGGCTTTCAGTGGAGACACCTACCCAGAGTACAGACAAAAGTTATTTCAATGGCCAATTACCCTAAGTCTTCTGTATTTCATTCCTGAAACAGATTTATCTGGCATTTGCTTATGTAGACTCCTGATCCACAGTGAGTATCTTCTAAAGAAATCCTGGAAAGGAATCTGGAAATACTGATCCAGGAGGACCTGATTACCATGCTCAGTGTAATTGCCAAGTGTCTGATTTTAGGTTTGGAGTAGGGCTCTTTTCCTTCCAATACTCTGGGACAAAATAACAGTGTTGACCTGAAGCTTGACTATTTCTCAAGGCTTTAAAAAAAGCTTACCACAGCCTAATTCTTTTAGTTTATTTTTTCTTAGTCACATCACATTGACAATCTACAATTATCTCACAATCAACACTTACTTCTTAAACTCACTCTTCTCTGCCATTTTCAGTTGATAGAAGAAATTTATTGCAAGATATCAAGGACATTAACCAGCATTGTGCATTGCAACACCTTAACCTTTTATGTCAGTCCAGGAAGACTCATGCTCTTCTACACAATATTCTGTATTATATCAGTTGTGTTTTCCAGCTATTATTGTCTGAATGACAATACTATTATTATGCAGACCTAGAAGGAAATCCTGCAAGTGTTCCACCCTCTTCTATTTGTGTCACGTTCAAGTACTTCCTAGACAAGATAAACATATAAACACAATCATACAAACTTTAAGCTTTGTGCTTAATCAATATAAAGATGCTGTAAGCAAGGGATGCTGCAGGATAACGACCTGTGGTCTAAACCTGACAAATTTAACAAAGTTCCCATGTACTACCATTACTACTGGTTTGCCTGAAGATCAGCCACACTGAATATAGATTTACTTTGCAGGAAAAACAAAATCCAGTCGACTTAACAAAAGAAAGTTTACCCTTAGTGAAATCTAGTTGCCAGTGCTGAATTTCATGCTACTTTTTGTTTGCCTCTCTGTTCTGAATTATTCTTTCATTAGTATTTGAATATTACTGCCCTTTAGTTAAACTAAAATGCCTGGTAATTCCACCCCTAGCTAAAGGCATGCATAAAAATTTATTATTTTGTAGGTATATGGCTATGTGCCCAACTTATTAAAAATCTCCACTACTTACCTACAAGACTGAATGCATAAAAAAGAATCTCTCTACTCTCCACTTCAAAAGAAACTCCTGAGATAAAATTTACATGCTTATGCTGCAGACTGCAATCATTTGGATCTTAAGTGTGTCTTTCATCATCATCCTTATTTTTCTCTAAAATAGCAAGTTTCTAAATGTGAATCAACATCACTTAAATAGTGCAGAAGAGCTCTCCTGGATCAGAGAAGAATTTGCTTCCTTGGAGCATTTATTTCTATCCTTGCCACCAACCTGCTATGAATCACTGGGCCAAGTCCTTTCACATGTGGTGTCTGACACAGGCCTCCATCTCTAAACCACTCCTAAATGGCCATTCCCTTCCAGCAGCTACGGTCATCAAGAAGAAATCACTGAAGAAATAAAATACATTACTAATATGAAGAATTTAGAAAACTAGGCAGTCTCTAAGCAAACAAAATAATACGGTTTAGACCAAACTTTAAATCTCCACTTCTGTGTTTGCCATTTGTGAAAAGGAGTAATACTTCCCTGTATCAGAGATGATAAATAAATTCCACTTTCAGACAAACTTGATATGATGAGATGAAAAATTACAGAAAACCTGCCAGCAAAACTTCTTTTAAACACCATGCTCTGTGAATGATGAAGGCGTATTGCTCACACAAAATGATCATGTTATAAAGAAATACACAGCGACACATTTACAGCATTGATGAAGTACACCAGGAAGGGAAAAAAATTACAATTACAAACTAACATGATGTTCAACCTTAAGGAGACAGGCATTTTAAATAAGACTCTTACTGAATTTCATGTGTTGAGGTTTAAAACAACATTCAACATAGTTTTTAAATGCATAATTAAAGGCTGAATAAGGTTTCTAGATTCAGTAATACATGGTGGAAGTGCATGCACATTAAGTTTTATAGCATAATTTCATTTTTTCTCTAATTAAGAAAATATACTTTGCATTATCTTTCAAGATTATAAACACAAAGATTTCCAAAGAAGCCTTGCTGGTTTTCACTAACATCCTTCTAGGTAAATATATTTCTGGTATTGACCATACTTTTACTTTTACAGATACTCCTTGTATCTTCAGTGGCAAAAATCATAGTCATTTTGCCCTGATGAAAATTTCCATACAATATTCAATTACGCATTAAATGTTAGAACTGTATGCTGCTTTATAAATCAATTAACATGACTTCTGGAGAGGCATGAGAATAAGACTGAGTAGCCTTAGTTCAAAAATACCTGTTTGCAGTTTACAAGACACAACTGAATGAAAAAAAACAAAGACTAAATTAAAAGCATTTGTTAAACACCTGTTATCTATCACCATACTATTATTTTCTCCGTATGTCTACACATCTCTTAGAATGATTATTAGAAATATTCATTTCCTGGAGTAAGTACCTATCCATGTCTTGAAAGAAATGTTCATATTAAAAGAAAATAATTTAAAACTATTCTTACAAAAAGGCAAAAATATATTCCTTATTATGTAAATCCTTAGTGGTTCCCCTCTTTTCCTAAGAGAAACCACAGGACCATTGTCCACAGAGAACTCTCCTTATCAGCTTCATCACTGTCACAACAACTTAGTGTAGCTCTACTTTCATCTCATGCATACATCCCTGGAGATCAGGACTGCAAAGGCAAACTCTGCAAAAGCAGTGCAGTAGTATTGTTTTAGAGACTACTGAGGGAGGATTTCCCACAACCAAACATATTGCCCTGTCTGAAAACAGCCTAAATACAAAGCAAAGTAAAACACTTACTTGCAATATTTCAAATAAAAACATCTTCAGTCCCTTGGTTGACAAAGAATGATTCACAGAAATTTCAGAAAGATGCTCACATCTCTGAGCTAAGGTAAGATTTAAGACTCTTCTTAATCTAAAAGCAAATCTCCTCCTTTGCACAATGAGTCAGATGTTGAGACATTTTCCATCCATGGTGCTAATGAGTCTTTCCTATGTAAGACCTGCACCCCTGCGTTAGCCGAGGATTTGACAGACTGTGACAAACACATGAGTTTGTCTTCTTTTTTATTGGGTTAAACCCCTCATTTTCTTTGTCTCCCCTAGATTATTGACCACCAGCTTTTTTAAAAAGCAGTTTCAAAACACTTCTCCTGCATTACTTAGTGACTCTACCATTCTGGAAAGAATAATTACTTTTTGAAAGCCTATGTGCAATTGCCTTCTGTAACGACAGCTACCAGAACCTTTAAAGAAATATCTTGACATCCAACTAGATCAAGCTATAAGTAAACAGTGGCTTTGCATTGAAAGAAAACAGTTTTCTTTTCTACTATGGGAAACATTCAAAACTCAGTGCAAAGTATTTTCATGATACAATTCCTAAAATTTGATATATTTCATGTTTGTATTTCATATAAAATCTTGCATATCACATAAATTGACACACTTTATACAGGTGGGATTAATACATGCAGTTATCACTGGTTTTTAATTTGGGCCAATTACCAGGAAAACCCATAACTTTTGACTGGTAAAGCAGAAATAGGCTTGAGATGATTGAACAGACGTTAATATCTATCTTTGAAAGAAAGAGAAAGTGCTCAGAATGTCTTTTAACTGTTTGTATGCTTTCAAAGTGCATATAAATTCAAAGTGCATATAATTATTTACTAAAAGTAAATAAATAAATGCCAGGTCCACATAAAAGCACACTCACTGAGAACTTAAAATTTTATTCAGTAGTTCTGAACAGCCTCAGACATAAAACTTGCTATGTTCAGTAACTTCAAAAATATGAGAGAATAACAAGGCAGCTAGCTTAGACATCTCCACTGGGTAAAAGGCAAGCATTATTCTGAAGTAGAATACATGCTCTGCATTAAAAAAATGCTAAGAAAGCATCATTTTATTAAGTATTTTGGTAGTATTATGGAAGAACCCAAATATTAATCTCTACCATTCAAACTAACATAATTATGTTATGATTTCAAAATGTTTCCCACCTACAAACTGTTATTCCGAAATACAATGGGTATTGAAAAACACACACTTTGAGATGGTAAATAGATTTTTTGAACCACATAAGAACCCAGTACCTACAAAATCTTGCCTTTTTAAAAATCCTGTTCACTTCAAAAGGAGGTTTTTCCAGAAAATTAATGAAGTCAGTTGTAAAAACAAGGTGTCAGTTTCAAAACAGCACACATGCTACTACAAAAACAGCTCTTGCCAACATCAGAATTCTCTGAAGGAGATGGCTAAGGATGGAGAGTCTTTAGAGAGGAAGAAGTGTAAACAGGCAATAACTTTCTCTAGGAACGCTACTACAAAGTCATTCACCTTCCAAAAAGCTTTGCAAAGTTTCTTCAGCTAAAAGAGGTATGAAAAAGCAATGGCCCTGCCAAAAGTAAGTATTCCTGAATAGCAAGAGGCTGTTTCCATTTTCCTTGTATAGGTTTGCTTCCATGGAGTGAAGGCTCCATAAGCAAATCTTCATTGCAGGGTATGACATGTAAACACTGCACAGGTAGAACACTGCCCAGCCCAGTCTGTGAAACAGAAACAAGTGACTGCATCCTATTAAGTGAAAACCATCAGTTAGGAGAAAATACTGGGTTTTTTTACCTCCTGTATACTTACACCCTGGTTTAATTTACACTAATGGGAACTCTGAATCAAGCATCATATCAGACATGAGAATGTCACTCAGTATGGTGAAAGAAATAAAGCTTTTTAGTTATGGGGTAGCTCAAACAGACATAAACCCATTCAGTGACTTGGACAAATTTTGTTTTAAATCATGTAAAAAAAGTGCTGTGTACACTCAGGAAAAAAATATCACCCCAATAGTTTTAAATATGTAACAGAGGTAAGGAAATGGCAAGACCAGACTGAATTATCTCTGCAGATTGTCAGGTTAAAAAAATAGTAGATGACTCCACCACCCACCTCCTCATCAATACTTTTACACTGAACGACGATGGGAGCGGAGGCAGCCACACTGTGTGTACGCTGTGTTTGCTGTCTAAAAGAAACAGCCATTGCCTTTTGATGTTTCTTACACAATAGGACTACTGCAGAATAATGGAAGTGAGACTTGTTTGCAAAGGGTTCAGCTATGTTCACAGTTTTATTTTATTTATTTATTTATCTGGGGGGAAGAAAAAGTCTACAATAAAATTAATTTCTCTAAATAGTATTTTTTTTTCTTGAATAGTTCTTCAATAGAAAAGACTTTCCCATCTATTCTAGCACAAAAGCTCTGCCTCAACAACACCATCACATCTTCCTAGCTTCCAGTCTTTTCAATATGAAAGACAAAACCGATAATCAGACCTCTAGCAAAATTTCATTGTTAAAAAACTTACCATGACTGCAGAAGAATCACTAAGGTCACTAAGAAGTACTCATTGAAGCTGAATGACAATATTATATTTTTGTAATTTACTGAATGGTTGAAAGTGGGATACATAAAAAATCCCAAATATCAAAACCACACAGACTCAAAAATTCTCATACTCTTCTAGAGCACATTATAAACACAAATAATTGATTAAACCAATTTAAAACTCAGCCAATTCAGTCAATGGAAAAAATAGGAAAAGAAATGAGAATGTGAGTTTTGATAAAGCAGCTGACATTTGCTTCAGGAATGGCAAAACTATGTGTAAGGAAAAAAAATTAACTTCATTCCTCAAAACAGCCTACTGCTATCAGACAGGTAGATCATAATGAACAATGTATAAAGCCTTCTAGATGGAAGGAATGCAGGATTTTACAAAAAAGTAGTATCTCCCCTCCCCCATCTTTAATTTGTGAAAATTGGAGAGGGGTATGAGCATTGCAGAGAGATATCGACTTTACACGTTGATAAATTATTTTTAAAGCAAAAGGAAAAACATTGTCTTGTCAGTAACTAACTATTAACTATTTTATTGGGTTTTTATAAATTGGACATACTTTTTACTAAAACTGTATAATTATAATGAGCTTTCTGCTGATCTAACCACAGCTTTATGTCAAATTTAGTTTTAGCTACCTTAAACTACTAGATTTAGGGTGTGATCCTACCCTTGAATCACCCAAGCAGAGTTAGATGGCAAATTTCTTTCCAAGTTTACATTTATAAAAATAGCACATCAACTACATGCAACTGTTTCTCCTGGGTAGGTCAAGCCTTGAAGGATAAAGCAGAAAAAGTGAAAGATGATTTTCAAATGAAAAACTGCATTGTTGGGAGCATATTTCAAGAAGATTGAAGTTTCACTTCAAATGGAACTGGATCTTCACCTGCAAGTTGGCTAAAAATTGTAATTTCTTCTTTTCACATTCATCCTTTTTAATTACAGCTTGTTCTGGCTTTTCAAATGCTTGGCCATTGTAAACCAGACATTATTTGTGTGAGCACTGCAAAAGCATACAAATTATTTACTTCTGATGGAGACAGTTATCTTGAAACAAGTGCTTCCTCATTTGTGCCTTGGTCTTGTACCTTGTTATTCCAGACACAAAACAGTAATGGTTTATTTTTAGATTTTAAAATGTATTTTTAACACTGCATGCATAGAAAACCTTGTGGGAAAAAACACTGAAAAAAAAATCCCCATAAATGATCAAGAAGAATGTGAAGTGGCTCCCTAGTTAATGCTGCATGTGAACTCTTGGTTTGCTCTCACAGTCTTGTAACTGAACAGAATGAATGATCAGTACCTATGAGATGCATGGGGGGAAACCAAACCCAAATGAACTGTACTGAGAATACTATGATAATCATAGCCGTAACTTTTTTCTTCTTTAACATCAGATCAAGAGCATTCCATAACATGAGTGCTACTGCTGTTCCCCATGTATTTAAGTAACCTTACATAAAGAACAAAAGAACAATTGTCCCGCATTAGATAAATGTTTATTGAGCTCAGGCTCTCTTCGAGTGGCGAACAGTAGACATCTCAATATAATTAAGCCCAGCATGCAGTAATACTGCTAAGGAACACTATGTCAGGATGCAATTTTTCAGAGCCCCCAAAGACCTGAAGAAGTATTTATCCTTATTTTCTCCAGTGAATGTTTTGTTTATCAAGTTCTAAACATAAAACACTTAGTATCCATAACATTGTACTGCAAGAAGCTACATTCTGTGCTGTATGCCAAGAACCATCTCAATTAGTATGAGCATGCTAAATTCTCCTTTTATTTGATGGTCCCTACTTCTTGCAGTAAACAACGGGCAGGGCAATGACCTTTCCAACACAGGGCACAGCCCCATAACACCCAAGTCAGAGCAGAGCACGTCAGGATCAGCTGCAATCCAGTGATCTGTATTTTGCCCAGCTTGGCCTTCACCATGGCCAGCCATGCCAGGAGTGTCTTCATTTACACATGCCTTCCATGATGCTGACGCAAGGAACTCTTTAACAGGCAATTATGAAAAACGCTGGACATAAAAAACAAACAAACAAAAAAAAAACAAACAACCAACTATGGAGCTAGTACTGATTAATGTTCTTGAGCATAGAGTTTTTTTAAGCTTATTTTAATGCTCTATGAACAATCATCTAATTTGCAGAAGGGGTTGCAGAACCCATTCTTAAAGCTGGGGCTCCAGCACTAGAAGTAGCAGCGAGGTCGCTTTCCTGAATCACTGAAAAATCATCAGGAAACAGTATAGCAAATTGGCAGTCTGTAACAAAATGATTATAGCCCAAAGGAGCCAGGAGAACATAATTAGTATGCATAGTTTTTAATGCTGAACTAAAAGAATAATTATTTAAACACTAGAAATTACAACACATTTTATTGATTTATTTAAAATAAAACTTGTATCTTCTGTGATGTAAGAGAGGAAATTCTCACGTAGGGGTCCCAAGTATGCTTTACAAATTCTAAAAATATAGAGACCAAATGCGTCAGGAGGAAGACTGTCTTCTGGGAAAACTAGAGGATAATCAATCCTCAAAACCCTTGATATCAAAAAGCAGAAACTTCATAAGACTCCAGATATGTTTAGGGTTCCTACTGAAAATTTCAAGGCAAATCAACATGCATCACAGATGAAGCAGCATGTCTTAAAATGCTTCCTCTTTTGACTTATCTGCACTATGAACTTACTCTTGCTAACAGCTTTATTAAGGAAAGAAATGCAGGTGAGAAATCACTAGGTGAATAAACTCAGACACAAGGTTACATTCAGTCCACACCTATTAAAATCAACTTCACCACATGGCTTCCAAACAGCAATGCTAAAGCAAGCACAATACGAAGCCTCTTTGCCTCCCAGAAGGAAACCAGTCCATTCCATACAATATTTCAAAGGCATTCACATTTTTCTCAGTCCTTCCAATGTCTGTCTCCATCCAGTAAGAAATGCTAGCTTACAGAGACAGGGAAAATAAAGTCAAAAATATGCTGTTTGAATTGTAAAGTCAGGAAGAAAACTAGAGAAGTATTTGACATCACCCAACAAAATCAGAAGTTTTCACTTAAACCAAAGAGATTCAGATTCTGAGATTCAGATATTTAAGCAAATTTCGAGGAGGAATTTTAAAAAGCCAATGCAGTGACCAGATTTTCTTTCCATGCATAACTTCTCAGCAGATAAAATATATTACAAGTGCTTGAGAGAGAAAGTGGCAGTTGAGTAGTAAAAAACCAGTAAGGTGGCACAAAAACCATCAGATGCAGAAGTATCGGAATAAATTACAATGGAAGGACGTATGAACCATAACTTTACTATGAAAAAATATGTACAAGAGATGATTTTGTTTTTACAGTGATATGTTTCAGAAATGTTTGTTTTCCTCAACATAATACTTTTGAAAATCTGATTATCTTTTTTGTCTAGATATTATGGAAAGTATAATAATTACCTAGAAAGAGTCTGCTTTGATTTTGCTTTCTGATTAAGTAACTTGTGATTTTTGTAAAAATTTTAGTGAAACTGGCCATCAGTCAGGCCTAGCAACAGTAACATGTTAATTAAAATTATCTAGCCTCTCACCTGTCAAGACCTTAAGCATGTGTTTAAAATGATGATGAGACAGCCACCAAAGATATTGCAGACACTGGGTTTAGTTTAGACAAATGAGTAAGTTCACCACTAGTGAAGTATTTAAAGAAATGGCAGTATAAAGATAATAGTTACAGATATTTATATGAAAATCCTCCCTGTCATTGTCTAAGACCAGATCTTGTGAAGAAGAAAAAAAAATTAAATTAAAAATACAAGAAGTAAAAGACAACAACAAATCACCCAAGGATTTTAAGAAGAGTTACAAAAGCAAATGAAAGGCAACAGTTCAGAAAGCAGAAAATTATCACAAGATAATCACAAGAGAGCTCATGGACAAGAAAGGGGTAAAAATTTCACAGAATAAAGGACAGCATTTTCAAGCTAATTGTTTGCAGAACTGCGCTCAGAATTTGCAATGCCTAAGCAACTGCTTGGAAATTTTTCAGGATAACTGACTGATTTTTGATTAGTTAAAAAGCTAAAGGAATTAAGTAAATTCCTCTTTCACCTAAGGAAGTGGAACAGTACATTTGGGAATATTTTTTTCTGGTTTAAGTGTTTTACGAAGATTGCTTTTTCCATCAAGAGCTACTAAATGCATATGAAAGACTCCTGCCTTTACTAACAAGGCAGAGCATCTGCTGCTACAACAGAGATTCCTTTCCCTGCAGTGAAATTTTAAAGATTTCTTCTTGAAAAACAGCAAGATGACTAATTAGGAAACTTCTCAGTACTAATGCTAAACAGAAAATGTTTATGCTCTTACAATGGTTAACACTTCACTCCCAATAGGGTGTAAAAGAAAAAAACCAAACCCCCTCCTAAAACCAAAACTCAACCAAAAATCTGTTTAGCAAATGCAAGATGGATCTTCTCTGCTGTGATTTTTAGCAACTAAGTTACACAACAAATGCATACTGGAGTTTTGTTCCAGGCCCTGAACAGAACATCGTTTGAGAGAGGCAGCTGTTCAACATGACAGCTACCACAACATCCTAAGAAAAGCAATGAGCTATAGCTAAGATATAAAATAAAGAGACATACAATGCTCACTGAAAACACATGCAAAGAACTTGGCCAGTGACTAGATTTGGAATCAAGCTGAGATTAAATCCACTCAAAAAATAGACAGGAATAAACGATTTGTGACTTTCCACAGTTGTTACCCTAAAGAATCTGATAAAAAAACCCCTCTAAACTGCAATGGCAGGACCACAAGTCAGTCAACACTTCGAGATATAACTTTAAGAATCTTCTCCTTGAAATGAGAACAACAAAACCAAAGCAAGGGGTCTGCATCTCTACAGCTTTCTTTTTCGAAGCAAAAAAAAACTATACCAAGGAAGCTTTGAAATAAGGAAACTCAGATCTCCTGGATAAAACATATTAAAAGCAAAGGACCTGAAAACAAACTCATAGCCAGTGCCTTTGAGGGGATGAGATCTTCCTTTTAGATTTCCCCTCAGTTTGGCAACTGTCATCCACTTTCTGGACTGAAACAAGCATCGTGCAGTTCTTTGAGATGTTCTGGAAATTCATCACATCTTAGCAGCCAAGCAAAGATTTGAGGTATTTTTCTGAGTCACACAGCTCACTCATTAGTTTGCAAGTGTTCATTGCAATAAACAAGCTGCTATCAGCATTCTCAGCTCTAGTGCAGCAGGCAAGTATGCAAGTATCCCACACATTGCTGGATTCTGAGCTGCACATTTTTGAGGTTATCTTTTCATTTCAATCTAGCACAGCAAGACCCACTTCAATTCCATGACTATCCAGATGGGGCACTTAAGGACTTAAAAACAAACTATTTTAGTAATGAATAAAAACATACACACACAGCATCTCCCCACTGTCAGCAAATTCCATCTAGGCATGAGAGGAGTCAAAACAAATGAGAATGTAATTATTCCTTAACTTTTGGAAGCTACTATTAATGGAATAATGCATTACATCAGTGATCATAAACTTTAATGAGGTATAAACACTGTTTACATAATATGTAGAACAGCAATATTTACTTCATCATTATTCTTTTCATGAGATGTTGGTAACTTAACACCAGTGCCCCATAAACTTATTACTCAGAATTCACAGTTCACAGCACTAAAATATCAATTGTTCTCTCTACTACAAAACCAGTTTATTAGCAAATATCACAAAAAGCTTTCTAGAATTGTTGATAAGATTTAAAATAAATAAACAAAAAATCCCTTTGATCTCCACATTTGTTTCCTTCTTAAATGTCACCATAAAACTGTGCTGCAGTTAACAGATATTACAACTGTTACAATTCTCAGTGAAACATTGAACTGTTTTTCAAATGTCAATTTTGACTAGGGAAAAAAAAAAGGGAACACAAGGAATTTTCTTCTCTCTTAGTGGGAAGGATATTTTATCAAAACTCAGTAATTAAGAAAAAAAATACAATATAAAAGGATAGCGTTGTTTGTTGTAAAACAGTATACTAAATTGTTCCTGATAACAGAACCATTAGTTAAGACTGCATTTTTTGGAAACTCTATTAATTTTTGCTACCAGCTCCTTGTGATACAATCTGCTGGCTTCACTGACCAACAGTTTTGCTGCAAATCCCCCTAAAAAGAAAAGTTGTGCCTAAATTCCAATACACTTTGTAAAGGATCAAAACAGCTGTATTTCACAAATAAACTATGATGGCAAATTTGCACTTCAAGCACAAAAGCATACCTGCTAAACTGAGCAAGTCTGCAAACCAACAGGCTTGCTTTCAAAATCCTGAAAGAATTTTTAATTTTTAGAATTCATGTACCATTTGTGAGCCTAGGCATGAAGGCAAGTTATACAGCCAAAGGATAGATTTTTTTTCTTCTTTAAAAATCAGCTTGCACTAGGACTAAAAGTCAGTTCATATTTTGGCTTTCATTACCAACGCCCCCCCCCCCAAATACCTGAATAGCCTTACTCACCTGTCTTCCTGAAATAAAGCAACTACACTATGCACTTCTTAAGACAAAATAATGAAATGTGATTTACAAGTGATACTTACTATCTGAATTATTATTACTGGAATCCTCTTCTGTTTTACCTTACTGTTGCTATATATGATTGAGAAGTCTGCCTTCCTGCACTTTTTCCCACAAAGTACATAAGGAGAAAGAGAGAGCGTATCTGTAAGGCACATTCACTGACAGTCTGGAGTTCTGAATAAAACACTGAATTATAGGGTACAGTGGAAACATTTCTATTACCATCCAGTCCTTAACTCTTAGAACTACACATACTCTTTAAATTATTTTCTTTGGTCATCATTTACTCCAGCTCTCTATACTGTATTTTATTTAAAATACTGCACAACCAAGAAGGTTCTGTTCTTACTGTGTCTTGGTGGCTGCACTTGGGCTCAATTCCAGCCTCCCCAATAGGAACTGGACTTGGTAAGCTCTGCAGGACCTTCTCAGCAGGAGAGGAGAGCTCCAAGACAGCTAAAGGGAGTGTGTACATGCCTGCGGGAGCTGAGCTGGGTGTCTGTAGCAGCACAGACTGGAATACTTGCAAGAAAAGGCTGTTGAGGAATGGCCCAGAAGAAGAGTGAGTTAAAGTGCTCATGCAACAATAGCCTCCAGCCTCCAGCACAGCATGATTTCTTTACTAAGAAATCTTTACTAAGAGTAACTGGGCTGAAGTGGGCAGAGCAAAGGCTTGTCTGTGATTCAGTGTGATTATGTGGCTCCACAGACCCTTACCAATAACAAACACCTAGGAACACCAAAACCACTCAGACCTTTCCAAGGGTACTCCTGCACCTCCTGTCAGGGCTGCAAGAAAATGGCCATGCTGCCAACCAGGTCCAAGCCTGAGCTTAAGATAAATGAGGAGGACACAGGAAACTGTTGCCACCTTAAATAGTATCATATAAAGGTGAGCTTCCTGTGGCAACATGATCAGATACACCAATTCAGGCACTCACATGATTAAGCAATTGAGGAGGAAGTAATTAGGGGTGAATTGTTGTCTTGGAAGAAGCCTAAGTTAGAGAAAGAAAGGTGTAAGAAGTGAAACAGAGGGTCAGAAAATGGTAAAACCTGTACTGAAGTATGTAAACGACATGATCACAGCTGCCTGGGAATATATGCTGGCTCTGCCACAGCCCCAATCTGACAAACCAAACCATTGTCCATATGTTGTAAAACCTGCTTCGGTAGTCAGGAAGGAGGGAACAGGAGCATTCCCTGTTTGGCAGGGTGGATCAAGCATCTTGACATCTCTGTGTCATCAGCCAGAGATACCTCAGCCTGTCTACCCAGTACATCTTAATGCTTCCACGACCACACTCCCAGTTTCCCAATATTCTGCTTTAAGGATGCCCTGAACAAGAAGTGACACCTGTGTTTAACTGCACTCAGGGATTTTTCTTACATGCATTTGTCTCATGATGTCTCAAGGCAGCAGATGTAACATCCTGCAGCAAAAATTACCAGGAACTGAATCACAAGATCTACAAGAGCATCCTAAACCTCTAAGCAAGCAAGGTGAAACCAGCATGAGTGCTGATGAATGCCATGCATTATCCATACAGCAGACAGACAAACAATAGTTTGTCCTTCAAATCTGTACAAATGCCAAGCCTACTTAAGAAACATGTACTGGATTCCATGTATATGCTGTTAACAATAATTGGTGGAAACCGACAACTGTTCTCCTGGGAGCACCAGTCCTGTGGCACTGGAAATATAAATCCTCCTTATTTGTTTTGCATTCCACCTCTGCTATACTCTTCCTCCACAGAAAAATGGATATAAATATACCCTTTAAAAAAATACTCCTCCTAAAAATAGTTATGAGCATTTATCTATAGATGGGTGAAACGGCCCAGCTGTACAGTCCAGCTTGCAAAAATAACTTCTGATATGGTGTGAAGGATCTTGACTAGTAGGTGAAAATAGAAGTATGATATTTAGAAACCAATTCTAGTATTCTGAGTAACATGGCCTAACTTCAGGGTTTAGAAACTGCTAATTTAGAAATTTAGAAATTGCTAGACATACAGCTAGGGCCTGAAAACTGTGCATAGTCTGGTTAACTGGAATAAACATGAAGAAAAGAGGCTGGTTGCCCCTGTTTCTTACAAGTATTAAAACTAGGGTGACTATAACTTCTATTAAACATAAAAAAATTTCCCCTATTAGTTTTTCTCTCTAGCTCTCCAGCTCCTCTCCCTGTCAGTCAGTGATGATACCAATACAAGCTCCGTGGGCAATAACCCAGTCACATGCTGGGCCAAAAAATTTACACAGAGTACTGTGGGTCAGGTTTTAGTCACACCAGCAAGAATGAAAAGAGGCAAATGTCAGGAAAGAATGAGAGCCCTCTACCAATCATTCAAATGTTTTAATACAGTGACATTAAGATTCATGATTTCAGTTTCCCATTAATCATGCCAAACAACAAGATGTAAAAGTGAGTGTTCTCCCTTTAAACTCACCATGAATTTCACATTTCATTCGCTGAGTATTGTCACTACTCATCTCCATGGAAACAGTTGTGCTGGGAAAATCTCACTGGTATATTGTATCACGAAGTGAATCAGACAAGACTAATTAAAGACAACTCTTTCTAAATATACACACAGCCTGCAAGCCCAGAATACTAAGAAAATATTTTCAAGATGGTCTTATAGGCAGAGTTTTATTAAAACTAGTAAGACAGTCTCATGGACAGATGCACAGGATTACAGTACACAGTACCCGTATCAAAAACTTAAACCAAAACAGTTCAAATTCTAATGCTGAAACATAATGTTGGTATATATAATATTTTTAAATGGCAAATGGCAGTTAAGATCATTTAACCACTACAAATTTGTAAATAATTACATATACAATGTATGTCACAAACCTTCCACATACGAGACTCCTACATTTTTTCCAATTCTTGAAGACATCCCATGATATTTATCACTAATAAAAATTGCAAATATACTGTAGAAACACACTCACAAACAGGAAACAGGCCCTGGGTGAGACTACAAGAGAGAGCTGCCAAGTGCTGTCCATATAGACATGCCAGCTTTTCTCTTGGATATTTCACAGCTACCTCACTGTTCTTTAAGCCATTTACTTACTGATTCCTGTGGTATTCATATAGATTCATAAAATCCACTAAATATGAAAGAGAATGAACTAAATAAAAAATCACTGTGGAAGTCTCCTATTAAATTATTTCTTTTTCAGTTTAAGTAGTCACTCAGCATATTAAGGGTTTACTTAAGGTTGAAAGATATTCCACAATTTCAAGCTGACAACCAATTCCCAAACAGCTTCATAAGCATTCAGTTTCTATTTTTGTTTCCATATTAATTAAAATTAAATTTAAAAACAATATAAAATATAGATTTGAGGGTTTTTCCTTTAATGAATATAAGGATTCATGTAGAGCAAGGAAAAAGTAGCTTTACCTAAATTAAAAATGACATCAAAGTTACAAGACATTTAAAGGTCCAAAAAGAAATACATAAAGGTAGGAGAGAGGGAAGGTGTCTTACACAAAGAACCTCTAATTAATGCAGCCTATTTCCTAATTAATGCTGCCTAATTCTTAAATGCAGCAGGACCTTGACAATATCTCTTCATACATAAACACTATCTCTTCTGGAAAGAGCTTCTTACCTGAGGCACAGACCCACCCTAATGCAATGTACTGTTTCCATGTCCTATGCTAGCTTGGACTTACCTCATCTGCCACCTTCTGCACCACATTTCATTGTACAACCTAAATGTGTCCTTACACACCTATTACACATTTTTAAACACATCCTAAGAAAACCATGCATTTAGATTAATGCATTCATAGCAGCAAAGTGAAAAGCCACCTCCAGTTCAAATTATATGCTATCAAAAATGCACTTTTGCTTCATATTAATAAAGATGATACTACAGAATACAGCATTTATCAAAAATTATAGTATTTGAAATCTGACATATTAGTCTGATGCAAGACACTAAATTTTCATATATACATTTATATGATACAAATTTTGTATAAATGAAAGCAAGTTGTTCAAGGATTACATGTGCTTCAAATTTGACAACCAGAAGAAAAGACTACTGAAAGATTATTTTTCCTGCTACCGTGTCAGAAGTGATTTAAACCTTTTCTGCATGACTGTCTTGCCCATTAAAAATTTTAAATTCCATTAATTTAAATGGCTCTTTTTATCAGCCCAAATGTATTCACTCTTTACAAATAATGCGATGAACATACAGTTTTCCAAAATAAAATAGCTGATTTCATAACTGAAAAGGAATTCAAAGCAATTACCAGTGACAAGTGCAACTATTTTGTTGCAACATCAGTATAAACAAATCCTATTCAGAAGCTTCTTAAAAACTATGCATTGGTTATCTATGCAAAAAGATGTCCAGTTACTAGGAAGATATAGTTATTGAAAAGAAAACTAATAAAACTGTATGTGAACAAAAAGACAACAGAATGACTGGCATTTTAAGTGCTTCCCATTCAATGCAAAATAAGGCATAAGATATTCAGGAAGACAGAAAATTCATAAGCACACAAAGGAAATATATTGGAATGTAGCATGATATAAGTGTGCAAACTCACAGCCAGGAACCACTAACGAAAAAGACAATCAACCCAAAAGTAGTTTGTTTGTCCTTGTAACAGTCTCAAAACTAACACGTAATTTTGGCTTGATATGGGGCATATATACTAATGTCCTAAAAAACATCAAGTTCATGAAGAAGTAAAGAACCTTTCAACTTTAGAACATTTCTGCTGTCTTCTTAAGCACTTATCATTGTACTTAAGTGACTTGTCCCAGTCACTACCAGGACTGGAACAAGTAAAGTAGAAATATGTAAGATTTTATAAAAGATGACAATTTTATATTCTTATTTAATATCAAATTATGACCAACAGTAGTTTTGCATGAGCTGCAAAATTAGTTATTTTAATTATGATTTCTGTATTTTCCGACTTTTCTAACATAAAATATTATGCATATTTACTATGTACTACAATTTGACATGAATGCATGGCTCAAAAGAGTTAGCCTGTACTCTTAGACATGAAGTCCTTAAAGAATATCTCATTTCACAGTGAAATATGAGCACAAAAGAAAACAAACAAATAAATAATAAAAAATATATATTAAAAGGAAGCCAAACCCCAACTAATGAACAACAGTATGCAGAAAGCTGTTTATGACTTTGCTATTCCTACCAGAACTCATCTATTTTGGATGCTTATGCAAATGCATCACATTTCCAAGAAAATACTTAAAAGAGCCACCTTTTGCTTGACAGAAGTATGCATCACATAAAAGTTAAAGATCTGCTTCTTTACATCCCTAATATTATTTTTTTCCCATACCTTAAACATTTTAATAAGAAATTCTCCTCGCCAAAAAAATCCAAATTTTGTAACACAACTGAAATGCTAATACTAAAAAAACCACCAAACACATTATTACAAGCCATGCACAACACAGTGTAATAATGCATCATTGTATCTCTAAAAATGAGTCTCACTAACAGTTGCACTTTTAACATTTTTAGCTGTTCAGCAGTATTTGTAGGGAGTTCCATTTTTGGTAAACACTTGCAAAAATCAACAGATTGAAAATCAGAAGCTTAAGGAAGAAAAGTGGAAAATTTTAGTTAAATGTATCTAAACAGATTTTTTTTAAAAAATTATTTCCTGCACATCCAGAAGTTTGAGATAGAGTACTATAACCCCAAACTCATGGAGTTAATTTAGAACACACAACAGTGATTCTCAAGGAAAAAAATTTAAGCAAGCAAGTGAATTGTTTCCTTCTCTCATCTTGAAAATCTTGCCCAGTTTGCCCATATAAATACTCCCTAGGAGATCAGCAATTGCAGTAGGCCAGTGCAATACCAAACAGTCCCAAAACACAACCATATTTTCATCTTATTGTTTATAGAGATCATCTAAGACCTTCAGGTCAGCATCTACCTTTATTACTTCATTTTACACAAGCAAAAAGGGAGTTCTATGCTGTTATCTTTCTTAATCCCTAACAGCTGTAAGAACCATCTTGATTTCTTGAAAGTCCTTCTTCATACACAAAGCCCATACACATCATGAGATAAAGACATTTTCATGATTAAGTGGTATCTTAAATTTTACCATAAGCAAGTTAGCACCAGCACAAATTTTCAAGAATTCTCTCAGTGCAGAATTCTCACATCTGACATACAGCTTACTTAAAACAAACAAGTAAAACCTAAATATAAATATATGTGTACACAAACACATACACAGACACAGAACCATAACAGCAATACTCTACAAGACAGAATCTGGGACAAGTTCAATGATCCACAGTCAAATAAAGGATTTTGGTTATTTCAAACTGCAACTAAAGCTTTTTTCACTCACTTCTCAAAATTATGTAGAAATACAGACATAAAAATAGGTAACTTCAGTCTTCACAATTAATCCATATAGTAAGCTGTATGTATATTTATTGCTGTCTCTGTTTTAAAAATCATGAATAACTCAATTGATTAGTTGACAGCAAAGAAGACTTCCCATTATCAGTCAGGTAACATCCTGACAGGGGCAACCATGAAGCTTCTATAGAAATACAGCAGATCCCATCTACCTTGCAAATTCTTACATTCCATTTTCTGGGTACCTAAAGATACTATGACTATGTAGTATGAAAGTGAGTTTGTTTTGTATCTGCTGTCATATTTTGTTAAGATGATGCAAAAGCATCAAAAAAACCCCAAAACCACATCCAAAATTTTGTGTTTTGTAGGTTCTGGCCCATTAGCCTCTTTCAAAATTGCTTGAAACAAAATATTATTCTATATCCTCCTCATCCAAAACCTGTTCTAAGTTACATATCTCAGTGACGAGAACACATACCATACCAAATACCTCAAAAAGTAAAAACGCATATTTTAGCTGATGCCAACATATGTATTGCTTGCTCAAAAAAAAAAAAAATTGACAGATTACAGGGAAGTGGAATAATTAAGAAGCTTAGCAAGGAAATAAAAAATGATGACAGCAAATAAACTACATAGGAAATAAGACTGACCTGTCATATCCATCAATCCTGCTTCTGAACTGGTTTAAGTGGGAAGAAAATAGTATCAATGTCCTCTTGAGACCATCTACCCCAAAAAACCTGTCAGTCATTGAACCCCTATCATGGCCAAGGAATGGAGAAAATGGTACCCAAATGGGTGTCTTAGGTAGTAGTCAGGAGCAAATGTTTCATTTCCTTCATTCTTATGGAACAGGTACTATCAAACTGAAAGCACCTTTCAGTTCTTGGGATCAGAGGTTCAGGGAAACAAAGCAATGATGAAAATGAGATGCATGCTGGAAGGAAGCAACATAATATAGCGAAATACTTTCTCCTCAAAGGACTCTTTGAACAAGGCAACAGATTGAAGACATCCCCTGGATCAGAGAACTCATGAAGAATACATATTTCTACTTGAAACATTAGGCCACATCATGAGTGGAAAGAAGGGAAGGGGGCAGGTATGACTAGCTAAACAAACAGCTAGAACAATTTCTAGAATATCAGATTAAAAAGGTATATCTCAAAAGTGAATTTAGAAGAGTAGAAAGGAAATGTCTAAACATCAAAAAGTTTCCATGGGATGCAGAGAGAAACACACGTGGGCAGCTATCTTGTTCTTTGGCAGATGTTCTCAAACATCAAGATGAAGTATTTAGTGTTTTGTGCAAAACCTGTTGAAGACAAATTTCTGGCATCAACCATGAGGCAAAACTCAATTCATTTGCAATTCTTTCATTATAGCTTCTGTTCTGCTTCAAAATCGCTTGTTTCTGATAAAAAGCTCTCAGATCCAGCATGCTTTATTGATGTGGACCACATATCCTTGAAAGAATCACCAAGTACCCAGAGCTTACACACAAGCATGTTCAGCAACTGCTTACACTTTTATCCAACAGCTTTTATATATATATCTAGATAGATAGATAGATAGATAGATAGATAGATAGATAGATAGATAGATAGATCTCCCATTTCCAGCTTAAAGATGATTTAGCTTTGGTGGGCAGCCGATCTGCCTTTCATAAAGATGAAAAAAGTTCATCACACTTTGAGTTTCTTACATAGCACACATGTTCCTAGGATTCACCATCACTAACGAATTAGTGGGCATTTCACAGTGGAGGTTTTCAAATTAAAATTTATCATCTCATGAGAGACTTCACTTGTCTGCATTTCAGATCTAAGAGAGGGACAAAGCACCATAGACTTAGACTAGGTTTTACAAGGTACATTTCTAAAATAAACTTCTCAATGGCAATTGCATACTTTTAATAATCTCAGTCCAACTTCCAAGTTTGGTACTACTGACCAACTGCTAATTATGTAGCCATATCATTTCCTACTGACTTTTCTATTTACTTTTTTTAACTATTTTTTTTTTAATTACTGTTTCTCCAAAGGGAAAACAAGAAGCCTTCAAGACCTATTTTAGGTTCTGAATAGGCAGTTTGTTTTAAACATATTTTTACTACTATACTTCTACCTGTTGTAAGCAGTCCTGATTAACTGACAAAAGCCTAGAGGTGGCCTGACTGTACCTGTTCCACCAAAAGGGAGGAGACCATTGGGAAAAAACATCCATTATACACCAAGACAGGCAACAGCCACTACAGACCATGTACCAAATCACACAATGATGCATCAGTTCTTAGCACAATTCAAAAAGTAATTCTGATGCATCTTGGAACTTCCAGTGTATTTTCAGGGCCATTTAGAGCAGCTAGGCATTGCTAGGTCACAATAATGCCAGGAATATTCCTCAAATACATTGAGAGGTAAGCAGGAAACAAAAGACACTAGAGTACAGAATTCCCTTCAACGAGGTTATCTCCTCCTGTCAGATAGTGCAGATTCTAACATCTTTGCTGAGGTATTGATCTGGCAGGGTGGAAGAGACACCAGCATTCCAAATACACAGACACCCTTCTTTGATGTGCTTCTCATGTCTGCATTACCAAGGAAGATTCCAGTCACTGATTAAGAGATTGAGGATGGTCAGGCACATGCCAGGATTGATGTGAAAGTTCTGCACCACAGAACTTAATCTTTTTCTCTCAGGATATGTGTAGAAATATAAGTCTTTTAAAACTCGATCAGATGAAGGAAGTAATTTGAAGCTTAAGGGTTTCCAGGACAAGTTTTTTTGTCTGTTAGTTTTAAGAAATTGCTTCAAAGCCAAAGAATAAAGTCATGAGTACACTTTGTAGCTTAACTTCAGCAGAAATGTCAGCTTAGACTGTCAAATTCTTGCCTCTTGCTCTCACCTTGACTATCCCTTTTGCTGTGCCAACAGAACGATTTCTGCAGCAATTTTATAAACAACAGATAAATCAAACACAATCAGGAAACCATCAAAAAAATCATGAAGGATACACTAATCTAACTTACACTGCAGCTCCATAAGCTGCTGTGCTGGCACAAACAGGGAGTTGGACTTGGTATGGGAACAAACACCCAGTAAAGGAGAGGGAGAACAATTGCTACAAAAGGAAATGTCATACTTTAATGTTCAATCTTTGTGTTTTCAATGCTGCTTTATCTTCTAGACAACTCCTTATCAAATTTCAAGCAAGAACAAATAAATTTTAATGAAGTAAGTAAAACAGGGTACAGACAATAGTCCATAATCCCTGTAATTAGGAAAAAAAAAATGGAGTTATAAAACTGACTTTACCCACTGCGGCATGTAAGAAGTAGGGTGTGATATTAAAATATGACTCAGTGACCCAGGGGATATTCTGCATAAGGTATGTCATGTATGCTTGGCAATATCAGAGCAGAAATACTAATCTCTATACTAACATTAACTGTGCCTGGTTCATATCCCTGTTGTATGATTTCTAGAAGCATTGCCATTAAAAAATTAGTCATGTCTCTGGAACAGTTTGCAGGTTGTGAAGACTAATTTACTATCTGTAATTAGAGCTTTGCCCATGTTATCAAGATGTAACATCAGGCACAGGAAAATGATCCTGGAATAGAAGGCTTCACTTGTAAAGATCTCTGGAATAAAAAGATCCACTTAGAATATTACATAAAAGAAAACAGCATCTGAAAAAACTGCAGTTATTTCAGAAAAGAAGGCAATCTAAACAAATCAGAGAACATAGCAAAGGCTGTTTTGGACTCTTCACAGTTCCCTTGAAAGTCTAACATCCAACGGTGACTTCTGTCTCTGCTCCTGCCAAGGTAATGTTCCACAAATCCGAAGTCCTCTTATGTCCCTGCCAGCAATTTCAGTGAATGAAAAAGCAAAATATCTGGACTTGTTATGTGTCTTTTTTAACATCAGAAGTTGAGAAATGGAGCTAAGGGAGTCTGTCTGCTGCAGAAGACAAGTCTGGGAATTGCAATGTTTTAAGTATACCAAGAACAGTACAAGACAAAGGCAAAGCATAGCAACAATAAAGATGGTAGAAGCATGTCAGAGATAAAATTGAGTTATTTTATGTGGGTGGGGGCAGGTCCTTATTCAAAATTATTCATATCACAAAGGCAAATGCATATGTAACTGCAAATCATCCAGTGACATACTACTAAAAATAAGATTTTTATCAGTAGAAAATTTAGTTGCCTGACCACAAGTGTCAATAAATAGCTACTCAGCATAACAAACTCAATTTACAGGAGATTTAAGAACATCATTACAGCAAACTATCTCCCTTAAAGTAATTTTTTCTTCTGCTTAGCGACACTGAAACTAGAACTCTCTCACAGCTTGCCCCTTGAGGGCTGCATATATGACCATCTTTTATACTGCATTAAAGAAATTTTCAACTCAACAATCAGATTTTTTTCCTCACACAAAAAGTATACAGGTATCACTAGTGGGATTTAAGCAGTAGAGGATACCGAGGAAGACAAAATTCAACAAAAATTCTATGTTAAACAAAACCAACCTACTACTGTTGGCTGATGACTGTAAAGTTATGTTTAAATCTCTGTTTATGTTCTCTCTGCTGGAAAGAAGATCAAAGCAGTTGTGTTGTTAGAGTCATTTTTGAGAAAGAGCACACTTTTAGCATTCCTAATTTTCTTCCACATAATATATTTTCTGGCCATGTAAATATCATGGCTCCTAGAAGCACTGTTCAGTTTCTGGCTGGGCAGATCTTTTTGACTATCTAGAATATATCAGTTGATCCAAGACTTGCCTGTCTGTTACTGGCAAACCAATACAAGAGCTTCAGTTCGGTCTAATGAAAGTCTCTAGTGCTCTCACATCCAAAGTATGCTTGTTCTATGGGTGCTTCAGGCATGGACAGGGAGTAGGCAATAGTCAGAAATCACTTTGAAAAACAAAGTCCTAGTTGCCTTCTGTTACATTCTACAAAGACAAAGCAATAGTAAATATTCCATTTATTTTAATGGATAAATAACAGTCATGTGTAAGGGGAAGACTTAGGCTTTTAGGATAACACATTTCTATTCTCAGAAAGATTGACTACTGAAGCCATTGATCCTAAAACAGAATTCAACAGTTGAAGAAAGACTATTTAGATTTTATTAAGGGACATTAATACATTGCCACTTAGAGCTGAAACATCCTCCATAATTCATTTTTCTCAACTACCAAGTTTTAAAGTCTAATGATAATTGGTATTATTCAGCTCAAACAGTAAGTTCCTATTTCTCCTAGCCTGCAGAGGTAAAATGATGTCCATGACTGACTAGAAATACAAGTCTAAGAAACTGCTTAAAACATCCTCTCCAACCCATGCACATTGATTGAAGTAGGAAGGTCTATTGTGGATATTTTTCCAAATACCTTTTACTTTGCCACAATTTGTTTAATTATAGACAAGCCATATAAAAACACTATGCCACTTAGAGTTCCATTAACAAAGCAAATCCTAAAAACATTCTCCCCTCTGCTCTTCACAGTAATTTGAAATGTGCTTATCCACATAGTTAGTGATAGGATGCTCTCTACAAGAAGATGACAAGAGTAGAACATACAAGTAGAAACAGGCAACAAAGGAGGAGAATAAAAGCATCACACACTCACAAGACTCAGGAAAACTTGCTTTGCTGAACATAAATGACAACACAAAAATATCCTATGGGTATTGTTAGTGAGAAAGGAAGTTCAGGACAACAAGATTCTTCTAGTGGATGGGTAAAAACAGCCCAGTGATAGTTATGCAGAAAAGACTGAAATGTCTCTTTTTCTCCTGTTCCATAGCTTGCTCCTAAATAACTGCAGGTACTGACAGGGTTTGGGAAAGGGTAGGGAAACTAACGCTATGGGACCAACAGTTTTGGAATACTTAGTGAGGCTGTATTCAGATCCTTGGGGCTAGAAGGCATTCACCTAAGGTGGCTGAAAAGGTTGCCCAATGTGATTATGAGATTGCTAACAGCTACCAAAAATGTTAACAGTCGAGGTGTTTGAGAGGTCCTAAGATTTAAAAAAAGGCTAATCCCTAAAAAAGGTGAAGAGAAGAGACCCATAGAACAGGCCAGACAACCTGAATTAGAAAGTACCAAAGAAGCTCACATGAAGCATGCCCGCCTAGAGTGAATTTTCAAACACAACATGGACAATAAAGTAACAGAACAGCCAACATTGTTTTACAAAGGTCAAATTACCAACCTGACTGCCTACTTTAATGATATGACTACTTAGGTAGCTAAAGGAAAAGCTATGGATTTCATGGAAACAAATCTCAGTGAGGTTTTTTGGTACCATCTCACACAGCATTGTCTGGAAGCTGAGAAGCACAGAGTGGAAGAGTAAACTGTTAGGTTAAAAATTAGGCATTCTGCCTAGATCAAAAAGTAACAATAAATGAGTCAACATTCACTTAGCAGCTTCTAAGACCAGAATACCAAGAAGGTTAATATTGGGGCCCAAATGGTTGATTTTAAATTGTTTTGTGGTGGGGATTTTTTGTTGTTGTTGTGGTTTTGTTTTTTTTTTTTTCTTTAAATGAGCACCCTGAATGGTGTGACAGCCTACACCCCAAAAAACCCAAAAAATCTGCAGAGAGCATTACAGAGTGGCTAATCTGATGAATGTCAGAGCTTCAACCCAGAGAAGCCAAGAAGCCTGAGGACTAAGCAAAACAAGAAGAAGAGCGCCCAACAGATCTGCACTTGTGACCCTGAACCCGGAGCAGCGTGCTCAGCTTTGGATCTCTAGCTGAAGAGTAATGTTGAAAAATTTGACAGGGTCTAGTAGAGAGCACCAAGATGGTCAGGGCCCAGACCAAATGCACAAAGACAGATTCTCGGAGTTAAGCTTAGTCAATCTGGCAAAGAGGATGCTAAAATGTTACCCAGTAACAACTCAATACTATCCAAAATGTAATTACAAATTTGATGGGGCAACAGCCATAAAAATGTGGCTTGGCTGTTCAGATTGAGCACAAGACCTCCAGAGGTTCTATCCAAACAATTTCTATGATTCCATATGACAGCTCGTTGTTCTACAAATTCTAGAGACAACGATGACTCATTCTTTCAGACAAAATTTTCATTTCTACAAATATAAACTTGTGTATAAGTTACTTTTAAAAACCTCCCATTATTAAAGAACTCAGTCATCCTAGGTAAATATCTTAGTAACACTTGAGCTCAGGAGATTGCAAAGAGATTTTTTTGAAAGCAAAGAAGCATGTTTATTACTTGTTAAGAGTCCTTATATGTATCCTGGTTTCACCTGGGATAGAGTTAATTTTCTTCTTAGTAGCTGGTACAGTGCTGTGTTTTGGATTTAGAACAAAACTATAATGCTGATAACTCTCTGATGTTTTAGTTGTTGCTAAGTAGTGTTACTCTAAATCAAGGATTTTTGTTTCCTGTTCTGCCAGTGAGGAGATGCACAAAAAGCTGAGAGGGAGCACAGCCAGGACAGCTGACCCAAACTGGCTAAAGGAATACCATATCACTGAAGCTCATGCCCAGTACATCAATCAGGGGGAATAATTTGGGACAGGCTGGGCATCAGTGTGGTGTGCCAATGTATTGTGCAACACCTGCTTCTTTTCAGTTTTATTCCACTTGCAATAAACAGGAATCTATTCCTATTGGGATGAATAATATAGGGGGGTTCCTGTAGTTGAGATTTAACAACAATAGTTTATCAGGGTAGGCCTTGGAGAGAAGCCAAGTAGGAACCATTATGGCATAGATTGTGCTTTTCTTGTCTTTGTGTTTTGTTTAGGGAGGATTGGCAGTCAGATCCAATCTTTAACCTTACTATGGGGTAATGGGTTTGGTGTTGGCCTTTGCTGCAGGCTCAGGTGGTTGTTGAGTTTAGGCTTCTGTTCTGTATTGTCAGTGTTACTTATGGGGGTTTGGGGTGGGATATTGGTGGGTTTTCGTAATTCTTGTCTCTTTAGCACCAGAACCCTTTCCTGAGATTTCAGGGGATTAACAGGTTCTCCCTCTCTCTCTTCCCCCATCTTTACTCCCCTTCCCATTATTATCAGTCGTAATTAATATTTTGTTTTGTTTCAGTTATTAACATGTTCTTACCTCAATCCATGTAGATGTTTGGGGTTTTTTTTCAGATTCTCCTCCCCACAGCAGGGAGAAGGAAGGGGAAAATGAGCAGCAGCTGCCTGGCTACTTAGTTTCTGACTGGGGTTAAACACCAACAATAAGGTACTTCACTAGACAGACAAACCTGAGATCTGCAAGAAGCATTAATGCGTTCTGCTACAGTATGACCAAATTCCACAGAGACCTTTTCATAATCATTGACCTTAAAATGACTTTCAAGACATGCAAAAACACATTGCAGCAAAAAAATACAACTTAGTTAACAACAGAGAAGTTACTCAGCATATTTAGATGGGCTTTTCCACAATTTAGAGCAACCAACTCTTGTATTTTAGAAGAATTTGCTTAGATTCAAATAATTGGTGAGTTGGTCAGACGGACAACAATCAAGAGGTCTGAACAAAAGGCAAGCACTATTGCGTTCCTGAAGCAACACAACATACTCCTTTACCCTGAAAATATACTGAAAACAGCTTGCAGTTCTGTCTAACAAAGCTGAAGGAATAAAGCAACAAAAAGGTACAACTGTCATCTGTTCCTTCTTATGGACAGTATTATACCATTGCATCTTACCATCTTTAAAGTATTTTGATATCTGCCTTTACAATTTTTATTCAAAAACATACCACTTCAAAAATCTAAAACATGCCAAAGGCATGCTTAGCATTATAAGAAAATTTTTACATTTAACACATGCACATCTCTCAAAACTGTCTTTTGGTATTGTCTTAGGTTGGTATTATCTTAGATTTTTAATCTAAGACAGGTATCATCTCTCAGACTAAAACTAAAATTCTATGTAGAACTCTAAAATTCTGAGCAGAACAACAGCATGTGTTTTTTTAAACCAAAGCCCTTCATCTGACTGCACAGTCTAGACTTGTGCCATGCATTCAAGTTGTCCATGACAGCACTACCCCACAATAGTAAAAAAGGCAAAATAAACCCAAACCTTTAAAACAGACTATAAAGCAAAATGAACTTTGTTTAGTCAGTCTCTTGCATAGAACTGCAAGCTGCAAGTCTTCTTGAAAGCACCAGCTCCCTTTCACACAACTACCTACAGCCTGCCAATTTTAGGACGGCAAAATTTCTTACAAAGTAAGAACCAGACCAACTTCATTATTACTGAAGGGAAAAGCATACCTTGACAAGCAGGCTGAATTGCCTGGGATTCTTGAGAGCAATGTTCAAATAAAAAATGCTGGAGTTTTGTTTTTGGGTTTGCTTTTTTTTTTTTTTTTTTTTGATAAAACATTTCTTTTGAAAATACTTAAGCCTGATGCCCATTGAATAACTGCTATCTACTAAAATTTTTTCTTTCCCATGCCTAGAGATCAAAACTGTAATAGAATGATGGTTATACACAGCACAGGAAGCTTATTTTGCCAAAATCTCAAGGCCAAGATTGGAAACAGTGGAATGAGCATCAAGAATACTGCCAAACCTTCATCCATCTATTACTAAACTGGCAAGAATTTCTACTACTTGATGAAAATAAAGCTGAAGTCTTTTACCTCCTTGCCAAAATTAGGGTGAAGTCTATAGCAGAAGGCAAGAGGCCAGTATTTAGATAGCCAGTGTGCTGGGCAACCCTGTTTTGGTTAAGCTCTGCATTTTCCTGTATAATGCTATCAAAGAATGATGCTACAGATGGACTAAATAAGCCAAGGTCTACCCTAGAGTTCTGAAATGCAGAGCTAAAACAAATACAGTAGTTCAGGTTATTATTTATTGACAGGTTTTTCAGATCACATAACCTGTAAGGGTCTGGAAAGACACACTATGCACACACCAGCCAACACAACAGGCCTTTCGCCAGATCCAACTGGGTCAAATGCCTAATCAGTATTTCACATCTTGGTGAGTTATGGCACAGATTCTGCCTTCATCTCTAATGGCAAAAGAATGTGTGGAAGATGCAAGCAATACTTGTGGCAGCCATCATTGTCACATTACATTCTCACACTGGCTGCACCTTTTTCTCCACCTTTATTGAAAAAAATTTTATATTCAAATCAAATCTTTTGCTTGTGAAAACAAAAGTTTAGTTCCCAGGCTAAATTTCTCCAGCTGTTCTGCAGCACAGAATATTTTCTAGTTTTTACCTCTGAATTTTGACCCTGATACATGACACTATTTCTAAAAACCCATGTATACTTTTAACTCATAAATATTAATGAATGTAAATGCTATTAATACCAATCGTAACTAAGTAGCACAGCCTGACAGCAGAGTAACACTGTATGAGAAATCAGGGTACTAAGTAAATAAGAAAAAAGAGCTTACAAACAGTTAGCTACTGAAGTATTTTCAGACTTTTAGCTAATTCTCACTTGCTTTTAAAACATCAACAAAATCCTAGTGTAAGTAATTTGCAGCTGCTTATTACACCTTTGCTATTTGCACTGAGTTCAGAAGATGTATGTCTGTGATAATCTGAAACTAAACTTTATTTACCATTTGGGGCGCAAATATGCTGGCTGTTTGCTCTGTAGTCCTGTAATGCAGATCACTTTCATGCTCTGACCACTGACAATTACACAGGCAAACACGTGCTGTTACTCTGCACTCCGCCAACTGTATTCACTTGCTCCCTCACCACTTAAGGCACAATCCTGTGAAGACTTACATATTCATTTCCACCAACATGTTTAATTGAAATTAATGGGAAAATTCACAACAAAATGCTAAATATGTGTAAGTCTTCACAAAGCTCTTCCACCCCTAAATTTAGGACATTTAAGCAGAATTTTTTCTAGTGTAAGTATACTTAAAATAGTATTTAAGCATCTGTCAAACAAATTAGACATTAGGAGTGCTTCCTAATAATTCTAAATATGACTTGCATTGTAAGAGTAGTTGGTGGTCCCAAGTAAGATTAGGATTTGTAGTCTAAAAAATAGACAAGACCAACACAATTAAGCAAAAAGGGTTCCATTACATAAAGACTGAATAAAGAGTGCAATGTTTTCCATTCCTATTAATTTCAATGTGACAGTTGATGTTTATTAGAAGACTCTTCTGCAAGGAGCTTAGAAAGTAACATATTAACATTTACCATTCAATTCCTCCCAAGTCCTTGCATTCTATTTCTGTCTTCAGCACCAAGTACCCAGCCCATTCTTACAGAGAAATAACACCCAGTGATTCAGACAATCCCAGGAAAGTGAACCTCATCCACAACTAAAGACCAAAGACATACAACTGTTTTCAATCTAATCTGTTAAACAATTCCTCCCTAACCCCAAATTAATAACCCTGATCTTAAAACTAAGATTACTAGTAAAGCCACGTAGCTTTTAGCATCATTAAGAACGATGAAAAAAATTCAGTTTTAGTGGCAATCAATATCAAATGTATTTTACAGAGTAAGAAAGTGTTTTCAAAATCTCAAAGAAACCAGTAGAACCCCTAAATATATGTAATTTGCCTTTTTTTTCATACTTGGGAAAATCTATGTGCTAATTTCCATAAAATTATGTAAAAATATAAATGGCATGTTACCTTGACTATAAAAATGGCAAGCAAAGTCTTTTTACAAAAATAACTGATCACTGCTACATACTATAAGGACTAGAAGTACAAATTTTATCCAAGTATAGGTTAACTTTGAAGACACTGTAATGATATGTATAATTAAAACTACTAACCCATAATTTCATTTATGCCTCCTGCAACTTGATATATGAGAAGCAATAAATAGTACAGAAGCTTTTTTGTATTATCTTATGTTAACCATCACGGCCTGCAGAACTGATTCCTACATGATTCTGTTTGTAAATGCCTCTACTGAGAAGTCTGACAATTTATTCCTACACTAATTACTAACTGACCTTAAGTAGAAGGTCTTTGCTTCTTATTGCAGGACACTTGAATTTCTTTAAGAGCCATTTCAAGCATTTTGAAAATTCAAATTTATATCATATGCCTCATATTGAAGGCATCATGAGATATTTAAAAAACCCTCCAGCAGACTGAGCGAATTAACCTCAGAAAAGCTGTATCAGTCTTCCCCAATACACTAGTAGATATGCTAAAAAAATACTAGTTTCTTTTATAGCTTCTGAAGTGTGATCAGGACAGAATCCAGACTTCTTGGGCTAAAGTTGCTATAACTGCCATAAATATTCCCTTAAAAAAGCAACCAAACACTTCCTTTCAGAGTTCTGTTACTTCAGTTTAAGTAACTCTTGCTAAAAGCCTTCAAGGTGAAATAACATCATGTTAAAAAAAAAAAAAAACAACCTCCTCAAACATACCTATCTTTTATATGATGGTTTTATTTTTTTCAACCGTTACTTTCATGTCTTGATCGGCTAATAAATAAACTTTCAGCTCCCTGATATCATGAGCATTAATTATTTTAGGTGCTATGCCTTTAGCAAGTTCATTCTCAACAGTCTTTTTTGGGCTTGCCTTCTTACTTTTGCATCTAACTTGACAGACTCTCTGATCTATTTTCCCCCTCTGCATTACATCCTTTTATTATTAACAACTTCCTTTCTCCTGAAGTTTCAACATATCACCTTTAATTTTTTGGTCTTCTGATAGTGTATCAAAGCCCTGGGAAACGGAGGAGTGAGTACTCTGCGGTTCTTGCAGAGTAGTGCTCAGGATGGCTACTTGCCAGTTCCATGCTGGGGGAAGCAGGAGCGCTCCACACTTTCACAGCTTGGTTTTCACAGAAGGGAAATGCAGGTACACAGACTGCACAGGAGATGCAAGGCACAGTAAAGGCCTTCTGAAGTAGATAAAACCGAGGCTAATACATTGCACCATCCGAAGAAGCTAGAGGTCAGCCAACTGAAGCCTTTGCTTTTGCAGCCCACATTCCAGTTCTGAGCCTCATACAATGACTTCAAACAGATCGCACAGTATCACAAACCATTTAGCTGCACTTTCTGACTTCCCTTTAGCTAGCTGCCTCAATTTATATATGCTCAGTATGATTTTTTGGGTTTTTTCCCCTTTTATGCAAGCTGAACTTGACAAAAAACTACGGAACACACCTTCTGTAATTAGCAGACCCTAAGTAAAATGTTATTTCTCCTCCTACAGTCCATCAAAATACTTCCTAGAAGCATTCACTTTAGCATCTAGAATTTTGGTCTTTGTATTCTGCACCAATGCAATCTTAACTCAGACTGCATGGGAATAATCCAATTTCTTTTTACAACTAATTTTTCTGCATGCTTCCCCGAAGAGTAATTGTAGTGGGTGAGGAAGAGGATGTGAGTGAAATGGGACATTATTGTTTGGGCTGTGTTAGGGAGAGGATGAGGGATGTGAGCATGGAAGTGACTGGAAGAAGGTATGACAAAGAAGAAAATCAAGATTAGAGCCTGATGTTGGTATAACTTGAATAAAGTAGAAAACATCATCAATCATGTAATGCTATGAACCTCTATAACACTTCTTAGAACAGAGGGGGGTTTTAGAATATCTTCTACAGAGAATATGACATTATGAACAGCATATTAAGCAGCTCTGACATCTGCCAGCTGCCACTCAGTCTTTACCTTTGACCATGGACATTGCATGGAAAATAAAAGTTGAGTGTTATTTACAAAAATAAATAGTTTTCCACAGAAAAAAAATGTTTTTCATAGAAACAAGAAACAAGAACAGTATATTAAGAAAGTCATACAAATCTTGAGTCATTATTTAAAGTTTTAAAGTGCAACGTGTTGGAAGCAAGAAAGTGTCAGCAGTTTCATATTTTGGCAACTTCAAGAAAAACATGCATACAACAAATTGCGCACGGAGACACGAGAGCTAGAACACATGGAATATAGTGCTGGATTTGCTCATTAAGTTTCTGTAAAATAAATTTTAAAAAAAAGAGTATGCAATGCTAGAGTATGGTTTATAATGCTTTACTGCACAATCATAGATCAAACCTGACATTTACTTTTGGACAAAAAAAAAGTTCAGCTGCTTATTTTCAGCTGTCTTGTGCTGGAGTACCCAATGAAAATTTTAATAGGAAACTTTCTTTCTTAAATTTAATTTTCACCACTTGTACAGAGACTCCCTTGCCTCTTCCTTCATGGTGCAATATCTTCTCATTTACAACCCATTGTTCTTTCTCATTTTATCTTGCAAGCTGATGAGATGCATTCAGTTTTGGTCACATATCTTTTGACAGCATAGTCCTGCAACTCAATACCCTGTTCTAAAATAGTGATTAACATAATGTGTCACAGCAATCAAAAGCTTAGCAGGACTGAAATAGGCAAGCCATTACTATGAAAAAGTAGAGCAAAAAGCTATATAACATATTGAATGCAAGCACTTATATCCTCTACAAATTTATTGTATTTCAGAAGAATGTTTTTTTCTGGATGTGAACTGGCAGTAAGTTTGAAACATTTTGTACTGGTCACTATTCACTAGTAAATTATAAAAAAATATTTATTTGGCTTAAATTATGTCCCAACAAAAAGAAAGCAAATACATGTTTGAATCCTCTGTGTTTCTACATGCAGTTTAGCTCATTCAGTAAACTGAATTTCCATGGGTGATGGAATAAATGAGGTGCCATTTGTCTGAGAAGGGACGAACTTGCACAGAAGTCTTTTCCTTGCTCGATATTCCTTCTATCTTTCCTTGCTGGATAGTCTAGGCACCTATAGGTGCCTAAAATTTTCCATACTGCTATTCCTCTATAAAATTTGATTGAAAATAACCAAAAGGCTCAAAAATAAGGTAACAATTCCCACTTGCAAAAGCCTCTTCCATAGGAAACAAAGCTGAAAAAAAGAAAGACACACTGCTAAGTAGACAAATAGCAAGGACTTTTTACAAATATATACATGAATATATACATTTGAGGCCTCCTTATTGATCAAAACATTACCTTTGAAACCCCATTAAATGAAATTATGGCTACAAAAGTGTTACAATTATAGAACTATAAATACATTATCTAAATAACTACTGATTTGACTATAAAATCCTGAGAAGGTATGTCTTGTTTGTGTTTTAGTAAGAAGTTACCTGAGACACAAGAAAAGGAAAAGTAAAAATGCTAAGTAACTAATCCTAATACCTATTACAACATGGTAGTATACAATATTGATTCTAGTCTGAAACAGTACTGTACTTACATTTTCCTACGGAACACCGAGAAAGACAGGAAAAAATAAATGTCCTCTGACCCTGGATATTAGTTTCATTTTTCTAGTCTAAACAGAGGAACAGAAAATGTGTCACATGCACATTAAACTATGACAGGACCATCCAATGAGAAGATTACTTATATTATTCAATTTAAAAATGGTAGACTGGAAAACAGGAATATTTCCTATTAGTGGAAACTGAAATAAGTTGAAAAGCACGCTCAGATTTTTTCAAATGAAGAGGGAGACTTGTCAGAAGGCAATATTCTCTTTCATATTAAATAAACTGTGCATAGAAGAATGCTGACTTATTGACAGCTTGACTGAGGTGCAATGGAATCAGGCAAACATTATTAACTCACATTCAGGCAACCAGTTCAAGAGGTACAGGTTAACAAGCTGACCCGACCAGGATTCCTTAGCTCCTGGTAAGTCAAATTTCCCAGTTCAGTCTGTCACACAATACTCATGTTGTCTGAAATTGAGATTCAGAAATGTACCCCACACACAGTATGAGTAAACAGGAAAAGTTCTTCAAGTTGCACCTCTACTGAAGATCAAAACAATGACATTTCCATACCTCAAGTAAACCTCAACAGATTAACTGCTTAAGAGAACAAAAACCAGTATCAAGCATACTAAATAAAGCAAGCTATTGCACTTACAGTGTTACAGTGTTTCAAAAATGTTATCTCCAATATGCTTTCATTTGTGCTCTGCTCACATGAATGCTGTCAGTCATAAAGGCAATGCTCCTCTTCATGTTTTTGGTGTAGTTTTGGGGCTTTGTTTGTTTGCTTGTTTTCCTTTGAAGCTATGAAGAGAGTATTCTGTGTAAAAGCACCTTCAAACAGAAACCCAACAATTAGCCTGCAGGCTACCTGGTCACAAAAATAAGCATGACCAAAACACCATACTGTTTGGAGACCTAGGAGAAACTGCATCCTCTGAGTAATTTTCAATTGCTTGATTGGATTTGAATCATATACTACCTCCACCAGAATTATTCTTAATGTGTCAAGCCTGCTGCTAAGAAGGAGCTTAAAACAAAAATATTTATTCCCTATAAAATGTAGAATTCCAATACTTACAGAGAGATGATTTTATTACATGTATAGAAAAGAATGCTTTGCAAAACTGGTATATCTACTTCCAAAGAAAGAGCCCTTTTTTACTCACAGCAGATCTCCACTAATTAAACCTTAAAACATAACATTGTTTTACAGGTCAAATTTCTTTAGGAAGTTTCTGTGTTTCTCAAATTCTGTGTTTTCTCAAAAGAAGTTATTTTCATATGTCACAGGCTGGAAGCCTCTGATACTCTGAGGTGACAGCCTTTTAAACTTATCATAGCAAATTATTTAATCATGCAATTCTGGCTACACACATATTCACTGCACTCATTCATTAAATACACAGTCCTAATTTTGTAAGTGAAGACTGCAGAGACCTAAAGATTTCTTACCTACATTTTGTTAATGTAAAAATAAGCAAGCTAGGTGAAGTCAGTCCCCTCTGTGCTCCATTTTCCAAATTTTGATTATTCCCACATGCCATTCAAGAAATAGGGATGTGTTAATAGCACAATTGAATTAGCTATGTTCAGATAATGGGAAGCTCATAGGCAAACAGCATAAAAAGAAGATAAAAATACTCTAGTCCACCAGAAAATGTTATGGCTTATGACTTGAAATATTTAGATTTGTACTAGTTTTTCTTCTTGTATTAGTACTAATCTCTATAATGGTAGTACTCAGCTGCCCTGTTTCCTAAGTGCAATATAAGGCTATAAGGAAAGGTTCTCTGCATTCAGTTTACAGTGTATGTAGCTGAGTGATAATGATCTTGGGTTAAAATACAGCTAATCTGAACTAACAGGTTTATAAAAACCTGTGCTCACCTTATTAAGGTGAATTTCAACAAACATTAATTGTACAGAGTATCCTCAAACACTTTCAGGACCTTCATATTCTGGGAAAATACAGAGTTGTCCAACTGGGTCAGTATTTACAGCGTACTAAAGAGTTTTCCTCTTAAGACTTGCCCCTTACCATCACTGTGCTCAGATGAACTACATTTTCTTGACAAACTGAAACCGGTGTCAAAATAGCCTCATTTAGCAAAGTGATCAGACGCTCTGTTACACAGAAAATTTGATAACAAATTTCCAAAACACATGCGACAATTTCTAAGGGCCACTACAATGTTAAACATTAAATGGTCTCTGAAAGTTCTGCCTAATTAAGTGGGCCACGAGTTTCTTTGAGGAAGTCGTTAGTATTTCTTCTGCTGTATGAATCTGTTATATGGACAAATGTATAGACTCATATAAAGAGAGATTATGCTGCTGAAGCTTTTTTCTGATAAGTTCTTTTTTTTTAACTATACAGATTAAATAATTACTTTTCCATTAGTTCTCTTTTGATCTCCAGAAAGAACATTATTACTTTGTAGACTTTCTTCAATCCAGTATTTTTGAGTACAAGATTACTTATAAGAAAGTGCTTCTGTCCTTTCTTAAAATAGATTCTGAGTGGGAGCACATGCCATCATGATGCTGCAACTCATCAGGAAATTATGATGCAGTACCATCTTATTCTAAAGGCACCCGTTAGCTAAGATATGGACAAGGTCACATCAGCACTTTTTATGTTTTTCAGGAAGAAACAAACAAACATAAAACCAACAACAACAAAAAACCCCCAACAAAACAACAAAATAACAACCAAAAAATCCACCAAAACACTAAACTAAAACAGTTGATACCAATCACTTGGAATAACTTCAATTTTTGATTTTGCATAGAACCACTGCTACCAAAAAAAATAGGATGGCAAATGATAATTGTGAAAACACTCAGTGTACGTAATTTAAAAATGCAGTGCTATCATGGAATTATTTATCTACGAAGGCAACAAACTAAGGGGAGGAGAACTGATTTCAAATGTTTTTTCTTTCTCCTTTTTTTTAATCATATGGCATGTCAACAAGGTTGTGGGGAAGATTACTGGGGAGAGCGCCCCAGAATTTCTTCCTGCTTGCTACAATCTTAAAGTATACCCAAATAATTTTTGTTATGAGAAGACACTGAAGAAGACTGCATCAGAGAAGCCATGGAAGAAAAACTTTCTTAAGTAAAACAGGCAGTTGGTTATTTTGATTTTCTTTAAAAATATTGTTATTTAACTTAAACAACTGAAAGGAAATCTGATTGTCCAGCAGCTTTATTCCTTCAAGTGTATTAATAAAGCATCTAGGCTGGGTGACCCCAGAACTTTCTAACTGTTAAGGTATTTTTATTTAAATGGCAACAAAAACCAGTGCTCCTGTGATTATCATATTCAAATACTTGATAAGCATGATGTTTTCTCATCATCTGCATGGCATCTGAATTCTTGGCAGCATGTAATGAAAGTATTTTCACATATAAGCAAAATTCAGGCCCTCAAGTCCTTTAGAAAGCATTCCAACAAACACCACAGGATTTCCCTAGAAATAGAGATGATAAATGCACTTAATTTTTCTGGTGGAAATTTTATAGAAGGCTGAAGCTCCACCAAGATGCTGTAGGATGCTCATGCGCAAGGTAGCACAGAGGTTACACTTGGGGCAGCAAACACACCCCCTGTGAAAGGATGGTGGTGGGGGCTGTGAAACAGCACTGCAAGGTACACAAGGGTCTACAGATGGCTTGGGACCACCAATCCACAACTTTTGCTGTAGATACGTACCGGATTGCAGTGAGTACCACAGAGGCAAGGAACTTGGCTTTAATTCCCTGCTAGCATATGGGGATTCAAAACCATGCATTTATTTCCCAGAAGAGCACTTTAATTAGGAAACTAAAAGGCTGGATAGTAACAAGCTTCTTGTCTGCTAAAGCTAGGTAACTACCCAGCTAAAAATTAAAATGCTGTGGCATCTGGACAATTAACAAGGATGATCACACTGTAGCCTAATAACCAGGGTGCTCAACTGGGAGAGAAGATCTAGATTCTAGTCCCTGCTCCATGGACTATCTCTGTTCCATCACTTGCCCTTTAAAGGGAAGAAAATTCAACGATAGTTCAAAATGCAAATATCTGAACCCTGTTCTTTTCCCTCCCACTGCATGGTCCAAACTACTAAAGTTTAAGATACTGAAGCATCACCACATCTATGTCTCTTTCGATCTAGCCTATAAAGTGTTACAGATACCTGTTTTTGGTTGACTATTTATCTCTCTCTTCAGAAAGACAAGATTTCTCAGAATCTGGGCACCTTTCCAGCCATGAAGCTTTTTTAATTTCACAAGTGCGTAGCTAGGGATATAGTTCCTAATAGCATGCTCCACAGAGAGAATAAAGGCAATGCATTCCATTTTAAAGAATATTTAAAGCTGCTTCTACTTTTAATACAGCATTCCCTGGAGCAACCAAAATATCCCCAAATTACTGGATCAACACAATATTCTCTGCTCAGGAAACATACAAACTCTAGTAAATCTACCTCACAAGTCTAAAACAATGACTTAACACCCTCCTCTGCCCCTGACATCCATCATCACACTGTATGTTAACACTAACCACCTTCTTGTGTCAACTGAAGCTTTTCTTCCTGTCTTTTCCTCTTTTTTTTTTTTTTTTTGCAACTTGCATCTTTTCGATCATACACTATTTTTTTGTTTGTCTTCATTCAAAAATCTTCAGCCCACCCTTAAGACACACAATAAATGTAATGTTCACATAGGTTGCTCAATATGATATATTAATTGTGAAATGTTTGTTCATTTTTTTAGAAACTGTTATATACTTTTGAGTACCACCTTAAGTTAAAACTACTGGAGCTTCTTTACCTTCCCATCTCAAATTCTTATCCCTGGAGCAAGAATGGATGCAGTCAGAAGTAAACACTCAGATGTAAGAGGAAGGCAAAACGTATCATTCCATGTATGTCATTTCCAGTAGACTAGTAGTGCCTTAGTAAATTAAGAGGTTTGCAAACCTTAATTATCAAAGAAATATATAATTATTACTTTTAGAATACTCTTTTTAAATATCATGTCTTCCCTTTAGTTTAATTGCACTTTAGGCCTCATCCAGAAAGGTAAATCTTTGGTAATATTAATATGACAGACATTGAGGAAAAATCCAAAGCCTGTTGACTCTCTTAGAGCAAACTATACAACAAAAATATACATTATATAATTCTAATATACAGATTATATTTCTCTGAATTAGCTAATTTGAACAGACTAGTGAGTTCATGTGGGCATTCATTTAAAACAGAGTAGACAAACTGTTGGAGCAGAATTTTAGCTATTCAGCTAAAAAATGCTATACAAAAGTATTCTGTTAAAAAACCAAGGAACTAAAAAGAGTAAGTCCAAGAACAAAGCTGTGTCCATGTAATGCTTTCAAGACATCTGATCTTGGTTACCTGATGTGGAAAGGCTTAGTAAGAAACCATATTCAAGCACAGAAATATCCTAAAAGAACACTCACTTTCTTTCAAAAGAGAAAAACTGAACCGAAATAAAAGTATCATGGGTGTTCGAAGAGCACCTCTCCACTCCTAAATTTCGTTTTTATAATTTATATGTAGGCCCTTGATGCAGAGACTTTTATATACATATTTAATAAATGACATGTCATTTAATACTCAAATTGATTGTGTCTTCTAGGGATGTCTCAACTCATATATTACATTATACTAGTTCTCTTGAAATTCTTTAATAACCAACGAGGGGTTTTTACACGGTAAGCTCTATTTTAAAAGTCTGGCTAGAGTAGCCAAAGTTAATTATGAGTGAATCTGAGCTAATACAAGAATCCAAGTTTATTTCAGGGCCTGGCATATCATTTGAGTGATGGCTCTTGTCCTCAGAGACTTAAAAAACTCTTTTTTTAGCAGTAGCTTATGTAGAATATAAGTTTCAAGACTACCTCTTTACCTGAGCATTTGCAAACTACTTAAGTAAAAAAAATAAATCTGCGTAATGCATAAATAAAAAATAATGTATTTTGGCAGAAAGAACTTCATGCACAGTAAATAATGTTATCAGTCACAACCTAGTATCTGAAATTACATCTAATATAGAATAAATCACAGAACTGTGCCAAGCTGTGAAGTACCATGAGCTTTAAATAGCTTTAAACCACATCCTCACTCAAATGATCTCATTTGGGCACCCAATGAAAGGATTTTCTTCAACTACACTCACATACAAAATTTTAAAAAACCAGTTTGTATCTTAAGATGTATCATCAATGCACAGTAATTGATATTAGATAGCTGTGTAACAGCCCAGGAGAACATTGCAAACATATTATATTGACTTAAGTGGAACTTACAGTTAGAATGTATACTTTTTATTTTCCTTATGAAGGAAACTCCTTGAAAGTATGGAAGGTGAATTTCCATTTCTGATTCCATTGAAGGGACAAGAAAAGGAGATGAATCACCGAAGCTTTTTCAGCAACTACAAAAAGCTAACACAGGAGAGAAGTAAAAATGCTACTTACCAATTGTAAAAAAGCCATTAGCCAACAATGTAAACAGACAAAATATGTTCATAAATGCCTTTCTTCATCCTACAGGATGTGTACCAGATGGCAAAGCCATACAGTGGGGCATTGCCTCCTTGCACTGATCTATAAATTGCCTGCTTCCTGAAGAAAGGGGGCAGACAGATCTGCAGAACAAGCTATAACATTACTTAGTGGTGCTTTTTGTCTGGTAGAAGGCCACATACAAAGGAAAATTGGACTTTTCTACCTGTCTGGCTAACAGGTAGGAAAAAAATGCAGCAGAACACAGAGACCACCCCAACAAAATCTACCTTCTACAAGGATATGGCTGGCTTGATAAATGCAGAGCAGTGCATATTGTCTAGGTTGATCTCAGTAAGGCACACACCTTTCTCTCATTTATGAAACTGCCTTTATCTCAACTGATGAGTTTCCACACTTTTGCTTCTTTAATTTTGTCCCTCATCCTGCCTGGGGGACAGTGAATAAGCCTTTGGGTGGGGGCTCAGCTGCTGCACGGGGTCAACCCACCACAATATCCTTTCGTGATTTCTTTCAATTACTTCCTTCGTACTGCATTAAAGTACATTCTCCAGATATATCCTCCTGGACAACAGACTATCAGAAAGATCACTGGCTGCAAAATGAAAGGAACACAAAAAAAAAATCTTGAAAGAAACAACCATGGTCAAAAGTGATAGTATTTACAAGTAATTATAGGCAGAAAACACAGTTTTCTCACAGCTATGCTAATACAGGAAAGATGGACTATGAGAAAAGCCTTTCATGGAGTTGCCTATGAAGTCATTCAGGGACATAAGGCAAAGTGGAAGAATGTCTTGTCATCTGTCAGATTTAAGAAAGAAAGAAAAGTAAGAAAGAAATGAGAAAACAAATGTAATTACAACTGTTGTCCTGATAACCTGATAATGAAATCCTGAGATTCCAGGAGACGTCAGTTCAAAGCAGGTACAAATAAAAATGTTCCAAGAAAAGAAGCACTTCACATTTAGTAGAAATGCTGTAAGCAAACCCTCAATCTAGTTGAATTCAAGAGGTTGACTTCTTCATCTAACACCAAAAATAATCTGAATTAAATATATTACATATTTGATCAACAAACTCTGTATCAAGACACACACATCCGAAGAAAAAAAATAAACAAGAAAACAATGCTGCTGAGAAAGATTTCAGTATAACTCGTCATGTTACATGCAACAAAAGATATTACAGTCAGTCCCAAAGGAAGTAAGCCTTTGTCAATTCACAAAAGAATAAAACTTGCACAAGAACAGAAATAACAGTAACTGAAAGGTCTTTTCAATGTAAAAAAAAAAAGGCAGAAAAGCACTAAAATGTTGTTTCCAGTATTTAGCCAGCACAATCTACACCAAATACAAAGATGAAAAGTCAGACGTAAGAAAATGACAGCAAAGGGATCTGTTGGCATCACATCTTTATCTTCCATTGTTTTTAAAGAAGAGCTAAGGTTTTTAATGCTTTGTTCTCTTGCAGTCATTTAGGCAGTAGTATGCTCAAGCATCTTGCTCCATGGTGAGGAGATTAAGGGGGAAAAGGAACAGCTGAAACTCTTGGGAATACTTTTCCACTCCTCACATTTTTTCAAAACTTTTTCTTTTTGTATTGGTTGTAATAGGAGCTATAATTAAATTCTGAAACTCCAACAAATATCAAGTAATTCTATACAGGTTAATAAAGAAAAGTAATTAAAATAAACAGAATCTAATCTAATCTCCTGAAGGAAGATGAGACATTAGTAAAGCAGGAGCAGATTCACAGATCAAGCAGACATCACCAGAAGTAGCACAATTATTTCAAAAACAGGAAGATGATCATTTCATATCCAAAAAAAGGAGAAATATCCTACAGACACACAAACAGTGTATGCTTCTGTGAGCATGATTAAGTGAATGACTGGTAATTGAGTTTTGGAGCACTATATGTAGCCTCAGGTCACTCTGAAGTTGAAATCAGCAGTCAATGGGTGGTGCACAAGGCTAGCAAGTGTAATTGTATCCACACAATATTTTCAAAGAATGTATCTTCTGATTTTGATAAAAGTACACTACAGTAAAAATACAAGTTTTGAAGGCCTGGCAACAGTATACTTCCTAAATACATGGGCTACTAATGTCTTGGCAAAAGATCAATTTTTCTCATGCGTTATTAGCAAAAGAAAAAAATCCCACTTTCTTTACACTGGCAGCAACTTGTTCCCTTCTCTACTGTGTGGGCACAAGCATTTACTCATAGTAAACTGAAAAAAATTCACTGAAAACTGGCTTGGCAAAATACTATCATCTGGATCAGTTCATATTTTGTTCACCATATACAAGAATAATTTTGCTGGGATAAATGAAAGTTCATGGACAGACAAGAGCTCTAGGTGGGATTCATTTCACCATTAATACAATGGAGTAAAAAAATAGATTCATAAAGAATTGCTAAAAGATTCAATACTTGTCAGCTTCGAATAAGGTTTGGTGAGGGATTTTTAAGGAGAGGCTATTGGGATTGAAAACATCTAGTATATTTATTTTATTACTCTATTCTTCTCAAAAAACCAATTTCCTAATTTTGCTCTTGTTAAGTTTTTCTAGTGAACAGGATGCTTGCATATACCTACAGATGCATAATCCTTGAGCACACAAATCTTTTCCCTGTTGAGCTTGTCTGCTGTCCACTAACAGCCTTTATACCTCATTTGTATAACCTTGGTCTCTACATTATTCGCTAGAAGCTGCCCTTTAAGATACTGTTTTGATTTTATGTAATGTGGTTAGCAATTCCTTCTATAGTTTCTTTTTCTGACACTTTCCATAAAATTCCATTTTTATTATTAATCCTTAACTTTTTTCCCAGCCAAACTGTTCTTTTATGTTCTGATTGCTTTTACAGTGACTACAGCATTTCAGAATTTTCTGCTATTTCAAAAATCACACTTCCACTATAGATTACACCTTAATACTGAAGACGTTACTTACATTTGCAGTTGTCCTGGGGTGACTTTGTGATGTCTGTCTCCCCAACTGTTAAGTTCTACACCTTTATGACTGGTTCTGAGAGCGAAGGGGGGAAAGAAGAAGCACCAAGTTTGTTTGCAGAAACTGCACTCACTCCTCCACATTCTGCTCGCGGACTGCACTGTCTACAGACAGACAGCGAGACAGAGCTCTCCTTTGCTTTTTAGTTAGTTTTTAGCTAGCTGAGGCAGAGAAGTTCTGTGGACTGGTTTTTTTTCTTTTTTTTGGAACTGTTTAACCTGTTCTGGACTGAAAAACCCATAACCTGGAGCTCACGCCTGCAGGCCACTGGGGCCCACAATGGCATTTTCCAGCACCGGAGGGACTGATAAGAGACTGGGCAAGCTGAGCTATACCCATGGCAAGGACTTTCTCAATTTTGCCATCTCTCTTCAGAGCGGCAAGAGGATTTATTGTTTCATATTATTCATTTTTTATGCTTGTGAACACTTCGCTTGTTTTTGAAAAAACAGTTTTTTGCACTTTTTCTCTAAGGAAATTTTTTCCTGAACCATCTGGGGAGCAGGGCTGCTTGAATTTGCTTTCTAGAGGGACCCCATTTGGAGGTCTCCTCCCAAAATTTGCCCTAAACCAGGACAGCAATTTACAAAACTCAGTTTAGCTGGCTACCCTTATCTCCTAACACTGTGTTTCGATACCAAAACCATGATCTGTACATAATTAGTAGCCATGGAGACCACGAATACACACAATATTAGACAAATACACGGACCAGCAGGCTTCTGAGCTGCAGTTAAAGACTTAAATAAGTGCACATGGTCCACTGACCACAATTATACAACTAAACTATCTATCCTCACCTTCACCCCAGTCCCTCCCCCACTTTAGGAAATATCAAGAATCTCAAAGCCTGACTTACCCAAATAGCTGATCCCTTTGACTGGGTGTTCCAGTTACCTCCATCAGTCACACAGATAACAGTCCACTCAGAAGAAAGGTAATGACCCTGTTCACATCATATGCAGGGCAGAAACAAAATTACATGAAGATCTTGCAAGCAGATGTTTTAAGTAGTTAAGACAGACAGATGTCCAACAGAGGAAAAATAAGTCAGTAGCACATCATCTGCCATTTAGTACATATCAGGCCAGCAGCCTCCAAGTTAGTGTAACAGCTAGACTGAGCTAGAGATATGCTTAGAAAAACTATACTGAGTGCAAGTAAGATGACAGATTGAATGGTGTCAAAGAAATCCCTCAAGCAAAAGGGAAATCAGACCTGGCAAAAATGCGTTACTTTTCTTTTTTTAAAAATTACTGATACACTATAATAAATGTTTATCTGTGTATGTGTATTAATTATATGTATATAGTCTTCAAGTTAGTTCTGTCACACATTCTATAGTCAAGATAATAAGTTAGAAAAAATGTTAGGTGTTTTGACTATTAAAAAATTAATACATTCATAAAGTGACCTTATGTGTCTGTAGATGTGTAACATAGGGTTCACCTTTTCCCAGATTTAACACTGCAGAAATCTAATGTTTAGCTTTTCCAGTTACCTACCATGCAACTTCTCAGATGTTCAGCTCTTTGCTAAGCACAAATGCCTAGCACAGCCTTCATATTCACCTACTACTACATGAATCAAAGATCTTTACATTCAAAATGGAAAAATATATCTTGACTTAACCTCTCCTCAAAAAAAATTTCCTGTAATAGACAAATCCTTCCCTTCCTTCATTATGGGGGTTTTTTTACTGCTTATTATTGAGCAGAGGCACTGTCTTTGCTTGTCCGGGCCTGACAAAGCAATAGTTGCACGGAAGGAGGCAACACAGTCAATAAAGGAGTGTCAAGACTACCTTGGCAATTGATGCAAGTGAACTACACAGAATTAGCACATGATTACATCTGTTTGAGCTGTGTTGAGAAACCAGAAGTCCTGTCTCCCACCTTTACCTACCTCACCTGTACAATCCACCTCCTCCCTCAAACTGGCACTCCGGAGGTTCCTTGCCAAGTTGATTCCGTTTGTTCTGGCTGCAGAAAACTAATTTCTCAAAAGAAGAGCAGTTTTCCACTAGGTTAGCCAATCAAGTATGTTTTGCACAGAGTAAAAAAATGGCAGGATAGAAGAGAAGTAAGACAGAACAGAACTGGAAAAAACTGACAATAGAGGTAAAAAATTGCCAGTCTTTCTCACCATTCATCTACAGGAGCAGAAGTCTGCAGAGCTCAGTGCTGAACCAGATCACACAACTGATTCAGCTCAGAAGGATCCTTCTTTTTTGGCAGGGTAATTTTCAGCTGTTTCTGTTCCCTGCATGCACAGCCTCACAACAGGTTATGCCAGCACAGCACGGCATGGCAGCGAACAAGAAGAGTGATGATAGAATGATGTCCAAGATTAAACCTGGACAGAGTCCTGTTGGGCTCTAAAGCAGTGGCCACTTATAGCAGACTGCATGGTACACCAGAAGAAAATTCTCTCCGTAACTCATCTTGGGATGTAGTGAGTGCAGGAAGATAAAATCCCTGAAAAGGTGCTGCATGTATTTTCCTAACAGACAAGTCACTTAGGTACGGGTCAGACAGATCAGACTGATACTGTTCAAACTAAGGATTAATTTAAACATGCTTTTTCTGTCATTTCCTTAGCTATACCTTTTATAAAAATTCTTAGTTCTTTGGCTAATTTTGGACATTTGAAATAGTTCTACATACTACTGAACTTTACTTTGGGCTACCTTAAGAGTCATTTCAAGGCTAGTTAACAAAAGACATCTCACTTTCTCTAGAGTATCCAAATATTCAAAGGTTATGTCCTCACCCACATCACCTTCACAAAATGCACAAGAGCAGTTCAAGAGCCAATATCTTCCTGGCCACCTTCCATTTCTAGGAAGGTCTCCTTATTGCTACCCACTGGAAGATCCCTCTGCCATGCACAAGCACTTCAAGAGGCACACACAACCCCTGAAGGCAAAAACCAGTGTGTCTATATTAGTTTTCTGTGCTTGGTTCAAGAACGTGGCTTTTAAGCTGTCTCCCGAGAGTCCCCAGTCACCACACTTCAGTTCACACTGCAGAGAAGAATCAAAGTGTGAAGGTGGAATTCCCTTTGGACAAAACTAAACGAGATGCACTCCACAAGTGCCACCTAATGCACTCCAACAATTACTGAGCTCACCCCACGGGTTCTGAGCTAATGGGAGGCAAAACACACTCAACAGTCTGCAGGTGAAGTCCCCAGTACTAAAATCTGCTTCTCTAAAGCAGCAGTACTTGATATCAAAGACGTCACTTACGCTGAATGAAATCACAAAAGGTAAATTAACCTACTGAATTACAGTCAAGACTTACATGGTACAGCACAAAATACTTTTTTTTAAATTGTGTACTTATGACTGAAGAATTGAGAGAGTGCCTAATTATCCAAATATAGGGAATTTCTGCATCTGTCTTGAGTTTTTTCCTGCAATGGCTGCTAGTTGGAACGTCAGCATCCAGGGGGTATTAAGTTTAAATTTATACTTTGACAGAATTAGAATATATATTTTACTATTGCCTCAAATGGCTCCAGGCTGATGTTTTCCCAACATTTGAAACATTGAAAAAGTTCCTGAATGTGCTCTAATCATTAGCTACTTTCTAGATGCTAATAAGATCTCAACCATTCATTTTAAAGTAGTTTTCCTCAGCTTACTTTGCATATGCACAGCTGAATTTACTTTCTGGAGGCTGAAGCACAGGTAGAACATTTTTAGCGGGTGTTTGTTCGGTGCAGAAAAAGGTTCCTAGGAATAATCTGAATATGAAGACCTGCTAAAATTATTCTGGAGTATGCTAAAAGCTGCTACTATTCTGGTAAGAAATACTAAAAATTATTATTATTTCACATCTAAAATTTTCCTTATGATTTGATGAGTCCTCACACCAACTTACACATAACAATAATGGAATACAAGACATGCTATCAAGGAATTAAAAGATTTTTCTAATATTAAAGATAATCCATGATGTCCCAGTTTAATGCTATACAGAAATTTGCCTCAGATGGCTTTTCCAGAAAGATGTTCCGTTCATCAAAGCACTCACAGAAAGTCAACTTGAACCCTTTTCTGACAAAACAATGGTGAAATGACAACTAGTATTTTCTCTAATCCTCTTTGATCAACTGCCAAGCCAAAGAGAAAAGTCATGTACTGAAACCATTGTGCATAAACTACAGCTATACCCTTTGGAATAAAAAAATAGGAACAGGCAGGTGAGCTTCCTTGAAGCTTAACAATCACAGGAAATTCTTCATCAGTTGCTTTTTCAGCAGTTGCTTTTAGCACGAACTTCTGATTTTCCATTTTGATTTTTGATACTTAGGAAAAAAGGCTGAGTCTCACTGAGGTGAGAAAGTCCTGCACACTGGAGACACTGGTAACAGCTTTAATTCTTACCATGCTGGAATTTAACTGCTAGATCAGACTTTACGGCTTGACAGCTCACCTTCCTACTGTGGAACTGAACACATTCCTAAAAAACAGATATCAGAATAACATTAGGTTCTGGAACAAATATACCCAACTTGAACCACATACATCTTATACTAACATGACCATTCCCAAATTTTTAAAGCTTTGTGCCTTGCCTTCTTTCCAAAGAATTATGTCATACATCACCAACCTGTAGTCACACTTACTTGAAGAAGTTATGGGATTTCTCTCAAAACTCTCAAAAATCCTCCTCAGCCTCCTGGTTTATTCTACATATCTTGTACTGGTTTCTTCTTTTCTTTATTTTGTTAAATTAATGCCATAATAAATCTCTGCATGACCAGAAGGGTTTGGAACCTCTTGTAATAGGAGGTTAGGAGGCAAAGAAATTCCCCCTGCAGACTTTTCAGTGTGCTTGATTACAGCAATCATTTAAAAAGCCTACCATCAAGTACGTTTTACAAAAACTAGAAGTACTTAGATTTAGATTCAGCTAAAGCTAGTAGCTATAGAGTTATACCTCACTGATTTACTACATCTGTCAAGGGAAAGGAACACCATTAGAGTAACTATCTAAGAAGAAATTCTTTCAGGATATCATAAAAACAGGAGAAAAACCTGGAGACTACAAAAACATTCTCCAAAAACTCCATTTTATATACGATTCGTTTTATAATACTCTCCTTTTTAAAGAAAGTATTAAATCAGAGTGTACCAGCAATGATGAAGTTTTCATCAGCAGGAGTTACAAACATAGGAACACCTGTTGCAACTTTATCTCAGCATCCCTGAAGCTTTGTGTGTATTATCTACAAAAAACACTTTGTCCCTGCACTCTCTTTTAAAAAGGTGTTTCACAACTTTTTTCCTCACTATGCCTAATTTACAGCTTATTTCTTCAAGGAAGTTGATTTTAAGGAGCCTTGATTTGCTGTAGGCTTATTTAATGTCTCGCCTTGAGTATTCACACAACTAACAAGAGAAATTAGGCTAAAAAAAGAGGAAAGGAGAAGTACGTATTCCTTTAATCTGATGGCATTTCTTCTCNTCACCAGATATGTATTTACTTTAGGCATCTCTTTGCTTTCTCCCAATTTTTTTCCAAGGTGAAGTTACTGACAGGGAACCCACAGTCAGCATTTGGTTTCTCACCATCTACGTCACCATGTCACTATTCTACATCATATGAAAGAACCATGTCAGTAGGAAACTACATTGTATCTATTTGAATACCTGGAAATCTTCCTCCACAAATGTACTGCCACCCACACTTTCCTAGGACAGGATTTGTAAGTACCTAGTAGGAAACATACATACCCATCAACATCTCCTCTTTGGCAGTCTGATTTGTCTTCCTAATCCCATGAGAACTGTTTTAAGAACGGGTAAGAAATAGCAGCATAGAAGTGTGCTGGTTTGCAGAATTCCTAACTAGTACCACATTCAACGTTTCTTCAAGAATTATTGGATTAAGACTTTACAGACTTCATCTCAGGTCTTGCTATCAATTCCTTCCTAAGTGGCCAATCTCACGGCATCAAAAGCAGCTTGAGAAGAATAAAGGGAATTTCCTTTTTTTTAAGGACAAGCGTCATTTGTGGAGGTCCTAGAAGCCTTTCCCTTCTGAGTCAGATTTGCAAGACACTTCACTGCAACTCATTTTAATTCCCAAAGAATGTGTATTATTTTTCATCCATACAACTTCCCACAAAATGATTCTGAATAAACAACTTATTTCCTAGATTTCAGCATGAATTTAAATCCTCTCCAGCATACATCTAAAAAAAAAAAAAAAAAGCACCAATAATCCCACCTCCCAACAAATCCAAACTATAACACCTGGGGAAAAAGAAAAACCAACACAAACCCAAACAAAACCACACCGTAGAATTTAACGTATACTTTAATTTCTACTTCCCACTTTTAGATCTCAAAAATCACATATGATAGCCGGGAAAACCAACAAAATATATGCATGAAAGATTTTTTTAAAGGAAAAATATTCCACATAAATTCCTTACAATATACAGGACAATGAAGAAAAATAACAATTTCATAACCATACAGTAAGTACTAAAAACACAGAAAAATTTTATAGTTCAAAGCTCAAGTGTATTCTGCTTCTTCACTTTACTACATAATAAGTGATATAATATAATTAGAAAAGGAAAAAGTAGAAATATGTACTTCTACAGTTGTGAGTGTAAGCAATTCTTAATATATTTATTTTGTAGGTCTACTTATACAATCTGTATGTTGAATACATAATGAAATGTCACAATACATCTGGAATTATTAAAATTACTGTTCTGGGTAACTCATATATAAAGCTAAATTAGTGTTGAGTCAGTTCTTGAAGGTCTTGGTATATATCAACAAAACATTTTACCGGTCAAAAATAGGTTTTGTTATACATAGCTATTCCCTAACCACTGAATCAAACAGTGGAATGGAAGTCTTCTTTATCTCACGGTATAAGGAACAGACAATGCATTTTATTCCTTACAAACCGTTGTTCTCCCACATTGTAACAGTAGGATAGAGCCCTGTTTTGCAGGATTTTGCAAAATGTACACAGCAGATTATTCTTAAGGGTTTATGCTAATTTTTTTCCACTTGATGAGTTAGGCATAAAATAGGCCTCAGTAAATTACTTTGAAAACAAAACAAGTAAACACAACATCACATACAAATCTCTCACTTGCAAAATGAAATTTTCTAAGATAACTGCCTAATTAAGTCTATTTTTCCCAAGTACTTTTTTATGCAATTACTGTTCTTTTTAAATTTTAACTTTTTTTTTTAATTGTTTTGTGATAAAATAAAATAGTCAAAAGGTTATGCTCTTTTTTTATTAATTAAAAACATCCCACGGGAAAAAGGCTGCTACCTGTTCATTTCCCTTATGGTTATTACCCTCTTGTTCTCCAAGGACACCTTTTTAAGGCATTCTGTTACATTTTCAAGAAGAATTCTGTCACACTCAACACTACAAATATAAGATCATGACAGTGTAAGAAGTGGAGAGTTGCATACTACATCTACATATATGAACAGAATGTAAATTATTTCTTTTACTTAATCCACACTTCAAGACATTATGACTATCTAACAAGAACTAAAATTTGTTCTCATGTTTAGTTATCATGTCCTCTTGTTGCATAACAATCTCGCAAATCACAGACAACACAATCTACACTTGCTTACCTACAAAAAAAATCCAGACAGCTATGGCTAAATCAACATTAAAGGTGGAATTCTCTATCTGTGCATCAGAATTCTGTATGCTAGACTCTCCAAAACACAGCCTGATGATCACATATACTGTTACTGTCCAAATAACAAAGCCAGTAGACCAACTAAAGGTTATCCCAGAACTAAGCTGGTCCTCATGAAATTCACAATCCCTAATTTTTAAGATAAATAACATGGAAAGTTTTCCTGCAGTACTGGAAAAGGAGACAAGTATAAACCTAGAGAAGTAAATGAAAACATGCTGTAATGGGTATGCTCTGAGCTGCTAAATATGAACCACAGACATGGAGCGTGGGTGAAGATGGAAGTCTTTCAACTGTATTTGGATAAGTAAACTCCAAATCAAGAAACACTGAGTACACAAGACTTCTTACCCCTGATCTATAAAAACACATAAATCTCCAAATTAGTGGCCATTTCTTATGCAAGTAGGTATTATTTCTCCCAACTACACAAGCTGGATTTAATCACTTTCTTTAGATGCTTTTAGTTCCAGTGTTTCTACTTCTCGCTCAAAAGAAACAGTACTGTAGCAAGCAACTTTAAGTACAAGAGTCTGCTGTGTTGGAGAGATTTCAGCCACCTATTTTTCCCCCTCACTGTACACTAAAAAAATGGGGCTGGGGGGGAAAGCAAGGACCTTCTTACTGTTTAAGTTTAAAAGGTAAAGCACAGATAGACTACAAAAAGGAAATGAGGCATTTTTACTGATCACATTCACGAGACTAAAGCTCATCATCACAGCCATATAAAAATTCAAAAAGAAATGCTTTTGTGAAGATGTACAGCTACAAATGGCAAAGAGGGAAATCTCCTCGTTTCTATGGATAAACTCAACATTATGACAGTCTTAGAGTTGAGAAAGATGAAAATTAATGTTACTCTGAATCCAGAAAGTTTTAATGGAAGCCCAGCATTTCTCTAACTAAGGCTCCCAGGAGAAGCTACCGCCTTTAATCTATGTTTTGAACGTAACTGCCCAGTAAGATGTAATTCTGGACAGAAGTCAGATCACAAACAAAAAACTAAGCAACTTCAATTTAGACAATTAGGGCAATTTGACAATAAGTCCTAGCACACCTAGTGTCAGTCCTCCCCCTCCTACACACACCTCTATAAGAAAGTTTCCCACAAATTCCAAAGCATGAACAGAACCACCATCATGAAGAGATCTTGTCACTTGCATGTTATTAACAAAGAGTTAGAGGAAAGTCATGAGAAGGTACCTCCTAAAATAGGAGAGAGGTGTATGACTTCTTAGTTGGGAAACAGACAGCCTGTACATTTCTACAACAGTCTGACCAACACATGGTGACACCCGAAGTACTTTGTTTCCCAAATTTCACAAGGATAATTTTGACAAAACATTCATATCTCTGAACCTCAGATCTGCCCGGGCAACCTCTTCGGTTGCAGTTCACAAGTAGATAAGGGCCCCACCAGCTCAGAAGAAAGCTTGCTTCAAAGTGATAGATTCAGACACAACCTCCATGCTCAGATCATTTCAGTCAACTCTGGAGTCTCAGACAAAGACACTGCTGTCATGTTTCACACTGCAGGGTTAAGGGGGACATCAAGGTCTGAGTTACACATTCAGAAACATTTGCCTGCTTTACTGTGTAGGCTTATGGCAACAGCTATCATTGAAAACGTTTTAATCTGTATACAGAGGAAGAAAGGAAGAACAATGTAACTGAAGGAAAATTTGCCTAAATCCCTTACTCCCTTTATGAAAAGGAAAGGCTGTACCACTTTTAAAGCAATACTGAACACAGAAAAGCTATCCTGAAAAAAAAAATAGTCTGAGAACTTTTTCCTAAACAGGGAAGAAACAATACAAAATGAGGAGCAAAGAAAGAAAATGGTGTTTATACCTCGTGATGATTTTCTCACAGACCTCCCTCAAAAGCAGGCAAACTGAATGAAGAGTCATTAGGGAAACCAAAATCTGACAAATTTTTATCACCAATATTCTGAAAAAAAATCAAACGTGCAACAAAACCTCCAGTTTTGGCCAGCTACATTACATGCTTACTGGAGAGAAAACAAGAAGAGAGGAAAATAAGAAGTTAATGGGGATGGAGAGGAAAAAACCACAAAACAGGAGCAACCAGAGAGAACCAGAGTCTGTTTTTTTCCACTGGGCTAGTGGAGAGGGCAACATCATTCAGAACCCTCTGGACGGCTCCAGTCAAGGGTCTGCTTTAGTCCCTGACAAAACATGAAAGGTCACAGATTATATAACTTTTAGCAATGCCATCACTAGTGAAGGATGACCTAATATTGATTCAACTTTGGACAGAGCACACAATTTCTCCTCTTTTCTGGCCAACTGCAACATTACAAAATTCTGTACTTAGTACACCAGGTTCAGCAACCTGACACCACTGGTAACTGATTAACAACTGTTCTGTTAGAGATATCCCAAACATGAAAGGCTTGCAAGGGGCAACCAGAGTAATTCTGTACTTGTATTTTACTAAGGAAGCACTGATGCACAACAATACATACAGAGCATGCACAGAATCCAACTTTTACTGTAAATGTGGAGATATCTCCTCTTTTTCATTTATCTACCCCATATTTCTTGTTTCTCTATGACTGTTTCCTTTTTAAAAGACAATATCCAGAACACTTAAATGACAAAGCTTTGGACATTGTTAGTCCAACTCTGTTATTCCACCACAAAATCTCCCAATCTGATAGTTAGCATCACAGCTCTTTTAAAATGTATTTTATCATAAAAGTGACATGACATCGTGACAACATAATACTAAAGCTCTATTAGTAGCTCACGTATCTGCACTACATATCAAAGGTAGCAGAGGGAAAACCTAGGTATGGAACCCAAGTGAGCAGTGTCTTTAATCTGAACACTTCATTAAACCCTGGTGCTGAATATGACACTTTCATGGTTCCACTCTTCACAAATTAAAAAACTTCTTGAAATGAAGACACACAGATTAGAATTCAATTTTCTATCTACAAACTGGTGAGGCTTCCTATGTGCATAAGATATAACCCTCTAGTTCGCAAGTTTCACAGTTTTGTAATCAGTTGTATATTTCCTCCTGTTTCAGTAAATAAGCTTAACTCTACAACTTTCTATACAGAGATTCAAAAATAAGCATGAGTGTCAATTTCAACTTCCACAGATGCTGTATACACAAAGTATTTTTCCTGACTTCGTTCTTTCACGTCAAGAAAATGTCCCTATTATGAACTCTTTTCTTATTGTTGACTTTTAACTAAAAGACTTTGACAGTTTGGGTATAAGAGAAGTTAACAAGATTTTTTTGTAAAAAAAGCCCAAGGTGCTACATTCTACATAAATCTGCACTTGAACACAGTTAAGTTACGTTGCTAAACAATAACCAAGATTTCTATTTCTCTCATCCACCATACCTCTCCTAATTTGCCACAAGTGAAAAAAGATGCATTTGTTTCTAGATGGAAACTAGCAATACATACACAAACAAAGAGGTCTAACAAGCAAAACTAAATACAGTAACTTACTAAAAACAAAACAATGTAATGAAACTAAGCTTTATGGCAAACATTACTCACTCTCGATACACTCTGGAGCCATGTGCATCAATCTCTAGAACAGATAAGAATAACAATGTGCCCAAATAACTTTTATATGTCCTCATTTATAAATAAACACACAACTTCGCTCCAAATTAATTCAACAGAGTTACTCCTTCCTAAGTAAATTTAAATTCCATCTGAATATGACCGTAAGGTGCAGTACTGATTATTTTCTAGACTGGGTATACCATGTCTAACAGGAGCGTAAATCTGTATGCCTGAGCTGATAAAACCACAAGTATATACTGCTAAGAAAACAAACATATGCCTATGATCTTAATTAGAAAAGCTAAAGGAGTCATGTTATGTTAATTGTTTAATTTCTGATCACTAAGCTATTCTAAATGTTAAAAAAATAGTTCACATACCTAACCTTTTCATTTCTACGTTTATTCCTCCATACAGCAGCAATTATTAGTTCAAGAACCAATTATTAGTTCATTTCTATGAGAAAAATTCGGAAGACTACATTTTTTCATTTGCTGTCTTTTCATAGCTGAAACAGCAGAAACAGCTAGGGGGTCCAAATCCCTCAAGTACAAAAATATTCTCTTCCCAGGTCAAAGGAGATGTGGGAGCAGAAAATAATTAAGGCTGGCCAAATATATGCTATGACATTTTATTTCATATTTACATACACACACAAAAAGGGAGCTAGGAAAATTGTAAGAAACCAAGGTGTTTTAAAACCTTTCAGAATGGTAAAATAATTACTTGCAAAAACTTTTAGCCTGGCATTCAAAACAATTACATTAAGAGGAAAAAACTAAAATTTTGTTTGGTTATGCCTCTTGGCTTTCCTCTAAAAACAAAATACTAAAATTAGGCCAGAAGCTCTTCTCAATGAAATTACAAATTATGATACAAAGTTAAAAGAGTTTAACAATGATCAAGCAGGACTTACAGTACAAAGTAAGGGTATTCTGAAACATTATCTGAATCTATTGAGAGACTAAGTCATTATTTAAATTATTATAATGCCATATGTGCCTGGAACTGCATTCTGGGAACACTTACATGTGAAAATTTTTACAACTCTCTGGTCAAAAGAAAATAGTAACCCAAGTTACACACTATGAATTTGCACCAAATATGCAAAGAGCATTCTGCTAGCCCTCCCCTTCCACTTTAACTTTTACAATAATAGGTAGTGGCACGCATGTTCTATCCTTCAGGAACAAAGGGAACAAACCCCCCATGTGACTTCTGCATGCGGTCCAACACGCTCTACCCATATTAAGGATCTGACTGCCTGGAATTTGAAAGCAACGATAAGGATTTCCACCTGTATACACCGCGCTTTTCTAGCGGTTTATCGTCACAATCACCTTGCGGCCAAGCTCTTCCCAGGAAGGGAAGGAGGGGAAGGGCTCCAGCCTGCGCGACATCCCCGGCTCCCGGCAGCGGGATCAGCACCCGGCAGAGGAACAGCGCCGGGGGCTCCCGCGGGCTCGGGCCGCTTCCGAAGGCGCCGTTCGGGTTAAACACCACTAGCGGTAATAAATAACTTCAGGGTTAACTCCAGGCCTCCTCTCCCTCAGTGTCCCCTCTTTCACTCCAAGCATCCTCCTACTCCTGAGCGAGCTCACAACGCTGCTCTCCGTGAACAGTCATGTCTTCCCAGGCTCCCGGCGAAACCTACTGAGCTTGACGCCTAAATATTTCGCCAAAATCTCTCGTCCCTTCCTTGCACAGAAGCGGCGCTGACGCCCGTATGCACTGGAACCCCTCGGGGCTCCGTTCCTGGGCGCGCCGCGCGTCCCCCGCTGCGCCGAGCTCCGCGGGGCACCGGGTACCGGCCGAGACCCCGGCAAAGGAACTCCCAGCCTGTCACACCCGTACCGGCTCCGGGAGCCCTTCTGTGCAACCACCGCAGGTCATGTGCACGGGTTTATTAAAGGATCATCCGTGCGCTATGAGCAGCAGCATCATAAATGCCCTCCTCCCTCTCCCAACAGAGAGCACACAGGCACAAGCATCCCCACCCACCCCCTCCCAATTCCCAAAGTAAAGGCCAGGGA
>VYXD01010236.1:3392366-3403816 GCA_013397195.1 Hylia prasina
ATCTAGGGCTACGACGGCGCGGAGGGGGTGCGAGACTAGCGCGGTGCGCGCGGCGCAGGCAGCACGAATCCAGCGCCGAGCGTCCGGCCCGACCCTCAGGATCCCTGATTGCTGGGGACTGACAGTTCAATTCCTGAGACTTCGGAAAGGGGGAAAAGACAGATAGCAAGGATGAATATGATCCCTGCTCTTGGTTAGCATGAAATCACAGAACCACAGTTTCGATTAGGTTGGAAAAGATCTCTGTGATCGTCGAGTTCAACTATGACCAACCTTCTCAACTAGACCATGGCGCTGAGTGCCACATCCAGTCTTCTCTTAAACACCTCCAGGAGCGGTGACTCCAACACCTCCCTGGCAGCCCATTGCAATGTCTAATCTCCGTTTCTGTGAAAAATTTCTTCCTGACATCCAACCTGAGCTTCCGCTGGCACAACTTAAGACTGTGTCTCGTTGTCCTGGCACTGGTTGCGTGGGAGAAGAGGCTGACCCCCACCTGGCTGCAGCCTCCTTTCAGGTGGTTGTGGAGAGTGAGAAGGTCACCCTCGTCTTCTCCAGGCTAGAAATACAGACATACAAATGTTTTCCCACCAATTTCCTGCAGCTCAGCGAGGTGTTACTTGTACCTTTCCAGGCCTCTTCTGTCACATGCAAGCCCTTCCCCTTTTCTTTGAGACTAAAGCTGTTTGTACACAGACAAAGCAACAGTTGTTTTGATAAAGCAACTTACTGACATCTTTTTTGTCTTATGTGGTCCTGGACACTTTCAGGAAGCAAATATTTAAACTCATTTTGAATGAATATGTGGGGAAACGTCTTCCACGTTTATTAGCACCATCATCAACTACTAATGATTACCCATTCTAAAATTCAAGTCCCCTGACTTCAGAAGAGCTTTATATTTTTGGGTATTCCTTTTGCATTTTTAGTGCTATCTTACTAATGGCAGACTCTGTATTAGTCTCCTTTTGACTATCTACTAACAAGCAATTATTGAAAGCATTTGTAATTTGCATATACATAAATGAACCACTTCAGTTTTCTCCCTAGCATACCACTTGCTTAGATGAACAACTAGTACAAAGAGAAAAAAAAAAAAAAAAAAGAGGTTGAAGAAATATCCTCTGTCTATGGGAAAGTCGCACTAGTAGCACTTTGATGGGTGGTGCACCAGCACACGATACCAGTATTTCTGTATTGGCACAGCAGTTGCAGTGTGTGCAGCCATAGAGACTGAGAATCCAGGCTCCAGGGATCTCTGGTTATGCAATGGTATAATACAACATATGTGGGTGGGTGTAAGCCTGAACCCAAAACAGCATGGTTACTGAAGATATACTGCATCGCTGGTGCTCATACTGCTGTTCCCTCACGGGTTCAGTCACTATGTGTTGAATATTCTGCTGTAGACAAGGCAAAAAGATTTTTTTTTTTTTTTTTTTTGCAAACGTATCTGAAATTATCTAAAGTGCAAGCAAATCGCTTGACATTTTGTAGCTTCCTGCAGAGGATTCTCCCATCCTACACTAAAAACAGTATTGTTTATTCAGAGCATCTCAGTCTCCCTGTGTAGCCTGTTGATTTGTTGCTCTTGTGGATGGCAAGAAGGAGGGGCAAAATTCAGATTTCACTGGCAACATTAGGTTTATTACTTCCTGATTTATAAGTGCCTACCAGAGGGATTTGTATGAAAAATTTCTTTTTCTATAGAAATGTTGTAGATGATTGTATTAAAGCAACAAAATAAGTTTACAGATTTTTAAAAATTGAGTAAAGATGCTGAAATTGATAATAGGTTGTTTTTTACTGTGATGTGAAAAGCCTTGTAAACTAGATGATAGATCCATAATAGTTCAAGAGAAGGTTGCAAATGGGATGATGTACTGCAGTCAAATTTGTGACAGAGTAAGAAAACAAGTGTGTGTGATGCAGAAGCCTTTTACTACAGGGATATATTCTAGGTAATGTGCTAGCAATCCACACTGGAGCTCATAATGCCCAGAGAAAAACAAGTTTTCCTCATCAAAGTCAATATAAAGCTAATAGTCACATTTTGTCCTGGTCATGTCAGAGTTGAAGTATAACTCAATTCAGTAACCTCTGAGCAATTTTTTTACATTATTTTGTCTGCCAGCTGGTAATTATCACTGTCCCTCCATTAACTAAAGCACTGCCTTTTCATCAGGCTGGCTCTGCCAGCCATGTTTGTTTCATGCAGTCTACTGGGAATCACTGTGGCTTTCTCAGTTTATCATGAGCGTTACCGAATTACATCTTTTGCTCATTTGGGGAAAACAGTTTGAGCAGACAGGAAGCTCCTGTACTAACTTCTGTAGTTACCTGTCACCCTGAATTTCTACAGCCTTCTGAAAATTTTTTAAAGCCTTCTGAGAATCTTTGGAGTTTTCTAACTTTTCTATTAGTCTTTGAATGTTTACATGTGAAAGTGGAGTCTTTCAAGGACTTTGTAGGAAAAACAATCTTTGTTTACATTCCTCTCCCAAGGAGAGACCTTTGGTGGACTTTTATCTCTGCCAGTGTAGATGGAGAGGTGGCAACTTCTCCCTCCAATCCAGAGGCAATCCCTGGAAAACTATAAAAACCCTCTTTGTAAATAAACTTTCTCTTTCCTGCCTCTGGAGCTCACTTTGTGTGCTGTGCCTTCATTCCATGTCCTGTTGTGACAGTTACCTATAGAAATCTTAATTTTTTTAAAAAGGAGCCTTCAGTATGATTACAAGAAGATAGCAGTTTGTTCTCATCTTTACAGTGTGGGAAAGGACAATTTAAATTCTCATTGAAAGCTATCAGAGACACTTCATATTTAGAATAAGTATTTGGTATTTCTGTCATTTTGTTGTCATGTAGGTCTGATTCTTTTTCAGTGACTCCTTAACTATAATTTCTTAACTCTATTCTGTTTTGTTTACAACTGGTTGGGTGTTTAGATCAGCAGTGGGACATGGCTCTTCAACTGTGTGCCATTGGTGCAGATCCTGCTGAAGACATAAAATAGCTGGTTTAATAAATCATTAATCAAATTTAAAACATTTTAATTTGTGCCACTGGTGCAAATCCAAGTAAGTTCAAGAGGCTAGCTGGCTCAATGACTAAGTAATAGGAGACAAAGTTGTACCTCCAGTTTACTCATGTAAATCTATAAAGAGTCAGGAAACTAAGACTGAGACCTTAAAATAAAAAAAAAAAATCCAATTCAGCCATTGTTTTAAAGTCAGTCTACTACAGGTTGTTACTTTCTGGTATGTTTAAATACTCTGTGTTGAGCTATAAATTTTGAAAAAGAATAGTATAAACATTTTACGCATAGCCACTGATATAGCACAATATTCATCACTCTAGAAGAAGGTGCAAAGGGTGATTTCTCCAAACAATCCCTTTTCTTGGGCAAGCATCTAGGGAAAATACAGAACATGCACCATATTTTAGCTATGTTAGGTTAGAAAACCATCTAAATGTGTTAGTGGCCTATACCATAGTCCATCCTTGCCACCCAAACATTGCCAGAAACCTCCTGAAAATCCTTTCTGGGTTTATACCTCCAGTCATGAGTAGGAACCCAACGTCAGTGATTGTTCTAAATATTAGTGGGAAGGAAAATGTGTTTTGCTTACAGTAACACTTAATTACTCCTTGCATTGCACCAATATTTGCAAGGTGAAATTTGTCTATTAAGCAAATAACCTATGTCTGTGAGATTACAAGATAAGAGTAGTTGTTAACTCTTCCACTTGGTAACTGATTCCTGTTTGAATAAGGGCATTTGCAGCAATGACAGGCATGTGGAAAACTCCAAAGGAAAGTTGGCCTTGAGAGACATCCATGCATACTCTCTCCCTCCCTGCCTCCTCCTACTCAGCTGCCTACTGTGGTGCAACTTTTGAAATGGCACCATATGCTCTAGGATACAACCTCACATATATTCTTAGAAACAACAACATCTGGAACAGTGAAATTTACTGAGCTTGTATGGTATGACTTTGATGGCTGTGATAGTGGCAACCATTTGAGTTGCCTCCAATTCAAACCCATTGCAGCCTTTTATTCTTTGACACTCATACCTGGTCAGATCAAAAAAACTCTTCCTTTCCCATCATCCTTCCCATAATAAAGTTTATAGCAAAACCCTCTATTCTCATTATTTAATGCACAAAATAGGTCTATCTGGCTTGTCTTTTCTTTTTCTGATATTTCAGATGTTACTGTTTTGCTGCTCAGTTGAAGAAATGTTTCTGTTTCCATGAGTCTTTGGAAAAGAATGTTCTGTAGATCTTTGTCCAGGACATGTTGGACCACTGTGGTTTTCTGTGTTATGCATGACACACAAATTTTCATCTGGACTTTCCCAGACAGAATTTCCCTTCCTAGGCAGAGAAGTTCCAGATTGAAGTATATCCTCAGCATGGTAACAAGATTTGACTCCATCTCTAGAGAGCAGTGGAGGTTCTGCAGATCCTGTGATAAGGATTATCTTTTGATTTATCATCATTATCTTTTTGTCTATCATCCATTGATCTGGTCCTACTACTTTCTTGGTTCCACCTTGAAAATGATTCACAAGATATTTTGCTATAGTTATTCTAATCTGACAAAAGTCGGCTTTTCTTGAATAGCAATACACTAAAAAAGGTTTTCCTTTCTTTTAGTGTAATTTGGAAATGGGGCCAGCCAAAGGCAATCTTGATGCTCCCAGGTGCCAATTCTTCTGGGTCACTGCAGCCCTTACTGCAGTGTACAACCCATACGAGAATAGAACCAAAGCCTTTGAGATAAGTTTGCAATATGTGTGACATCTGACTACAAATGCAGTGCCATTGATTCACTACTAGTATGGGTGCCTGACAAAAATAAATGAATCTTAGCGTGACTCCACGAGTGGTGTTGACACATTCAATTGTCTGCTTCGTTTGCTGCAAAACAGTAGCTATTTTAGAAAAGCATTTGATGAGTTTAGCATACACAAAGAGTAGACAGATTTAAAAGACATCTTACTGGAACATTCTATTTTTGAGATTTCACTTTGACAAAACTGCCTCATTAAGGACTTGGATATGAAAAGCAGGAAAATGCTTTTGGATCTCATGTAAACTAAATTCAGAATTCTGATGAGCTGAATCAGTTCTTTCCATACATTATTTTCCTTTATCTGTATTTCTCCTGGTTTCTGTATAAGAGATGACATAAAACCTTAAGGTACCTCCATCTTGATTAAGGAGCAAGATGACTCCAAACTGTATGAAATAAGGGAGAAAGAGGAAAGAGAAAGTAAGTATTTTGTACCCAAATTAAATTATAGTATTTTGGAATGAACTAACTACAAATGATCATCACATGTTGTGGCCAAAAGTGAAAAAATGACACTTGATTCTGCAGGAAACCTTGCTGTGTGGTTTGCTTTGACTTAGTTGAAGCATTAAAACTACTAGAATAGATCCTCTAAGGAAGAAAAGGATACTGTATGGCATAGGGCAGCTGCAGCAAAGGGCTCCTGCCAGCTTGGCTGAAGGCAAGTTCACCAGCGTGCATTGTCAAATATTGGGTTTCAGCTCTGAACAATATGACAGTGGCTTTCAGGGGGTTTGTACACCTTCAGACATACATAACTATTTCAACTAATAAAATCTGGGCAAAAAGCAAGTGGCCATGCCCTCTCCAGTCTTGTCAATCCTGATTTAGGTCATTCATGTCATATTTATGGTATAAAGTCGTTGGCTTGTTGTCAGATTGCATACAATGGAACACATGGCACTCGCTGTACCCACAACTTGTACCTTTGTTCTTTGATAAATGAGTCTTGGAAAGAACACCCATTATTCATGTGATAACCCCATGATTGGTGGGCATCATTCTCAATAGGTCACTCTGCACCTTTGTGGGTTTGTTTTCTAGAAGTTCTTGGCCCAGCTGTGGCTCAAGCCTTTACCTTCTTTGAAGCCTGTACCAAAGTACTGTTGATTTGTTTAAGGGGCCGAGTGCATCCATCACACCCAGAAATATTTTTTTTTGTGATTCATAGACTGTGTCTATAAAACTAGTCATGTGCACTATCTTTGATGCCTAGTCAGTGAGGGTATGAGAATATTTGATGCCTGTTCCTTTTCTTTGAGTTTGGTTGGTTTTCTGCTCTTCAAGAACAAAATCAGTACCTTATTTGCTGTTTCTGCTTATACATTTTGCATTGTAGACCAGAAAGAGGGTTGCCACCTGTGTGACTACAAAATTACCACGCGACATAAATGACAGTACATTTGCAAGCCATTTCATGTAGTCATATTAAATGCAAAAACATTTTAATATGCATCTTATGTGTATTATTAGGGTTTCATATGTTTTAGTTTAGACGGGGCTAAAAATAGTTGGATACATTTTGTAGTAGATTACTTAGTCTTGCTCTAGAACTCTTTCTTACCTCAGATTCATCTCAGATGCTTCTTAAACTTCCAATATAGTCAGACTGTTGATATCAGTTTTCTACTTCCACAGTGAATCAAAGGTCAAGCAGAAAAATACAGAGGGAAAATAAGCTTTCCAGTAAAAAACTTTCTTTTTTGTCTTTGCATTTCCATGACAGCCTTTAGTCCTATATGGACTTATCTTGCATCTGTCCTTCTGTAAAGCTTGTTTGAAATGCTGATGTAATAGCCATTGCTTGAGCATCCAGGTATATCATCATCAGTGTATTCATCCTGATGGAAGACTAGCCACTATTAGTCTGGTTTTACAGAAGGGAGGGTAACAGAGCTGCTTGCTGTACCACAACCAGCTGATGGATGCTGTGGTATTATGGTTTCCTGATTAAAGATCTGTCACAGTCTCCCTGGCTCCTGCTGAAGCAGCATATGGACACACACTTGGGTTTCATATCAATAGAAAGACAAGCCATTCAGCTGGGACCTGAAAGTTCAAAAGTGTTTCAGCTCTTCAGTCAAAGAGTGACTGAAATCTGGATTTAAATCTACAGCTCCAAGTGTGTCAGGGAGCAAGCTGTCAGCTATTCCAGATGTGTAAGGCTTCCCGGTCCTTCTTCTTTACAGAGTTTGTACTTTGAGTAAGTAAATAATTATTCTTAAGCCAGAAGGTGAATACCCAAGCATGACAAACTATTCAAGATATTAAAAAACTCATCTGGGAAAAAAGACACCTGTGTCCTAATCACAGTTTTAATCAACTTTTAATCTAAAACTGGAACAGAGACTAGAAGTAAAGTGTTTCTGTTTCCAGATCCTTGCTTCTAAGAGAACCACGTTAATGACCTAAATAATTTTTTTTCTCTCTCCCTCAGTTAACTGAAATCCTTCTCGTCCCTTTTGACAGTGTTTTTTGAAAATGTTAGCATTTCAGGTTCTAGTGTTGCTGTATCTAAGAGATGCAGGTGCATCACTTCTTCATCCTATTTCACTCTTCTTGCCCCCTCACCCTCTCTCCACACCTGATCCTCACTCCTTCCTGGCACTGCAAGCATCAGACTCCTCTATCAGCCAATGCATTTCACTCCTATGGCAAAAATCTGTGCAGGATTTAATATGGTCTGGCAGAAAACTCACTCACAGATGGGTCTGAGGAGTGCCAGGGACAGCACAGCAGTCAGTGTGAATGGGAGGAAGGGACCAGTTGAAACTTGGAAAGGGGAAACGATCTTCCTCTTTGGTTTCATTGGTTTGCAACACTTCATGGAATGACATCCCAAAACAGACCAATTATGGGAAAAAGGTGGTATTCCTGACTACATTCATCAACTCATATCAATTCTCATCAATTCATCAATTGGTGTTAAAATCATACAAAACTGTTCTTGACTGTGGAATGGATTTTTGTAATGACAGGCTGAAATTTGATTGAAACAGTTGAAAGTAATTTTGTGTCCTTCGTTGCCTAGGTCTTTTAGGGATTCTCTAAGTCTTGATAGATATTGTCAGTGACCCTGTTGCACAGTGCAGGGTAGAACATACTGCCTTAGGCTGTGAGGTGATACTGTGGCCAGGCTGCCTGATTACAGCAATAGCTCACATATAGTCTAGACTATGTAAAACAACATTTTCTTTTTCATGTCTGATAAATTTCACTGGTATCCAGTTGAACATGGGGTTAAACTGGATGTTACTGCTGCTTTTACCTCTCATAGCTGTGCTTCCTCATCCCTCTTTTGCACTGGGCTCTAGCAGCTACATGGTCACAGGGAGCAACAAAGTCACCAAATTTCACCAATGGAGTAATCTTTTTTTGGTAGTTCAATATGCTGTTGTATCAATGAGTTGGTATAACTAATGATGGCAGTAATTAGAAAAGAAAAGAAAGAAAGAAGGAAAAGGTGTTGGAGGGGAAGAACAGGCTTGTCCCCTTCATTGGCGGCATAATGTGAAACTTTACCTTTAAAAAACCTTATGACATTGATGTTATTTTTAAATGTATAACTGTGAGAGAATTATTGCTGTAATGTGAAACTGCACTCTGACTGTGTCCTCTCTAACATAGAGCTCCTATGACCCTTCTTGGCTTGAATCTCTTTCTCTTCTAATTGCCCACTCACATTTTATTGTGGGAGTTCTAATTTAGTTTTAGGATGACTTGCAAGCTGTAACTCCCTTTCACTCCACAGACCCTATAAATGGAGGATTTTGCAAGTGCTTGGCCTCTTTACTCTCCCTTAATTCAAATTCTAAAATGAGATTCTTTACACCTTTGAGCAGAACAGTCACCATCTGCCTTCCTAAATCAGTAAGGCCCACTTCAGTGAACTAGAAATCTGTACTCCACTCTTATGACTCTTGGAACCATAGAATGTTGAAAGGCATCTCTGGACATCATCTGGTCCAATTTTCCTGCTCAAAACAAGATCAGCTAGGGGAGCTTGCTCAAGGGTGTGTCGAGTCAGATTTCAAACATCTCCAAGGATGGAGACTCCACAACCTCCTTGGGCAGCCTCTTCCGTGTGCTCAGTCAGCCTCACAATAAAACATCTTTTCTTATGTTTAATCATCCTGTACTTCAATTTGTGTACGAATTTGTCCTTTGACTGGATATCACTGGGAAGAGTCTGGTTCCATCTTCCCCATCTCCCCCATATGAGAGACATTCCAGTCCCTTCATGATCTTCATGGCACTGTGCTGGACTCTTTCCAGCATGTCTGTGTTGTAGAGGGGAGCCTGGAAGTGGAGACAGCACTCCAGGTGTGTCTGACCAGTGCTGATCAGAGGGAAAGGATCACCTCCCTCAGCCTGCTGGCAATGCTCTGCCTAGTGCAGCCCAGATGCTGTTGCCTCTCTTTGCTGCAAGGGTGTATTGCTGACTGTGTTCATCTAGTTGTGCCTCAGCTCTCCCAGGAGTTTTTCTGCCAAGTTGCTTTCCAGCCCCTCAGCTCCCACCCTGTCCTGGTACCTGCAGTTAGCTGAAGGCCCCATGCAAGTCTTTAATTAAAAGATGAGGGATAACACTTAACAAGTAAGAGTCTTTTCCTTCTTGTTCTGTGGGTCATTGAAATAGAGTTAGGAGCACGATGATGATACTCTGGAGGCAAACATACTTCTATAAATACTCACAAGTAAGAAAAGCAGACTAACAGCAGCAGTTAGCTGTTCTGTGCCTCAGAATTTAGCCATTTCTGACAAAAATTATTCTCTAAATGTATTCAGGGATATATTATACATAAGTTCTAGAAGCTTTTTAGGCAAGAGTGTTTTCTGCCTAATAAAGTATTCAATAGCACTTTGTATTTCTTTAGCTGGCAAATAGATATAAATATGCTTGGTTTCAAAGGGAAAGCCTGTCTGATATGTATATACTGCATAGGATCAGGAACACTTTCATGAATAAGCCAACTGATCCAAATACAGCAATTCAAATAAATAAATGCTGTTCAGTTTTAGAGAAGACAGTACAGCAGCAGAGACAGCAACCATGGTTTTTTAATCACAAATTGTGTGATATTTTATTAGATTCCCTGCTCCTGGAAACTGAATCTCAGTTTGACTTCCAGCATTCTTGGCTGGAAAAAAAAATTGAGAAATTGACATGACATTTCAAAAATATAATAAAAATTTAAAAATAGCTCAATTTTTCCTTCAAGGTGACTAGACCAAACTCTTTCACAGATGTTGATTTCTTAGTTTTGAAATGTTCGGACAGTTACCAGTGGACTCAGATTGAAGAGGATCCTCTGCCCAGTTCTGTGGGACCACAGGCAGAAGCACTCTGTGGCCAGATTGTCTGATCCTGAACAGCATTACAGGAGTGCTTTAACTGTTGTGATGTATGATATAGAATATCTTTTGTGATAGGCATTGGCACACCATTTTCAGAGAAAGGGACTCACTGGAGATCACACAGTTGTTTGAGGGGAATTCTCCCCACCATACCAACTGGCCTGAGTAGGTGGCAGAATAACTGGTCTCAGGCTTGGCATATATTAATGGTCAAGATTATGGTAACAGCTCTAAGGAAGGGAAGCCTAAGACATGCAGTAAGACTAGTGCTTAAAGGAGGTGGCTAGTATAATTTAAAGTAAGGTTGAAAGCAAAAGACTCATTGTTTCTTAAATAATGCATTTATCATTTTCACAAGATTGGTGGCAGATCTTTTATTCTTACATTGTCATCCTTCTTTTGCATTGCATATCTGTACATGATAGTGCATGGCAGGTTTTTTTCAGTTATGAAAGTCAAAAGTCTCAGTTCTGATGGATTTCAAACAAAGAACCTAGTGTGGGCCAACTGAGAGCTAAATCCATCTTGCTTCTTTCAGATGGGTAAAAGAAATTCTATGCCAGCCATTAATTCTTACTTTTTAATGCAAGATCTCAAGGAGTTGTGTGAACTTTACTTGCAGAGGTTTCATCTACCTTTAAGTGGTAGGTACAGCTGCTGAAACAACTTTAGGAAAATGAGGCAGAATTTTTCATAGAATTTTTTGAATGTACATGTCCTCCATCTCAAAAATGGGCAAGTTCTATAAATTTCATTTTACAGTTTAGGAAACTGGGAAGGGAAAGTTCAAATGACTTATCCAATGTCATAGAGATAAATAACTTTCGAACTGGCTGAATAAGTTCAAAACTCTTCTGTTCCATTTTCGTTCCTATGGCCCGTTTTTACAGAACTATTCCATATTTATTAAAGAAAAAGGGGTTTTAAATATGCACTACAGTCTTAAGAGAAGAAGAAGCTTCCCAAATCAGAGCTTGAATTGGGTGGATTTGGGTAATACAGGCAAATCAAGATATTAATTATATGTCCACAAAGACGTAGGGTCCCCTTTCCCTCCAACTTTATAACACAGTTTAGCTGTTTCTGACTATTTTTGTTCATCTTTAGAGCAGAGGAAAATGGTGGAATGTCAATATCATTCCTTCATCCATTCACACAGCACTGTTAAAGAAAGCGAAGTTCCAAGCACTTGAAAAAAGAGAAAGAGAAAGAGAAAGAGAAAGAGAAAGAGA
>VYXD01010236.1:3403999-3448723 GCA_013397195.1 Hylia prasina
AAAGAAAAAGAAAAAGAAAAAGAAAAAGAAAAAGAAAAAGAAAAAGAAAAAGAAATTCCAAGCACTTCAATATTCTTATGAGAAGTTTTGGTTTTTAGGTATTCTAGTTCTCCTTCATCAGACTAATTCCCTTTCAAATTTTCCTGGAGAATTATGCCTACTAGTTAACATTTTGAAGTTTTGAAACCCCAAACTAATTAGACTAATGGCATTTTTCATTTGTTTCTAGAAGGTTATGGAGATCTGGAAGTGAGGAAACAGGTTATATGATTTGCATATCCCAAAGGAGCAAATAGGGAGCTGCAGAAAGGGACTTATGATACAATTGCCCTGGGGTAATGGAACCTGTGATCTGCTTGAAGGTAGAAAGGAAAGAACCAGGAGAGGAGTACAGGATTGAGAATGAGAGAGAAGAGAGTCATGGGGACAGTATGGAGATGTTTCAGTCAAAAGTCAAGAGACTGAGAAAGAGAAAAGAACATCACAACTGAAAATGGGTGTGGAGGGAGGGGTGAAGGGATGGTAAAGAAGTGAAAGTGGAGAATTCTGCTGTTGCCTTCTGGTCAGAAAGTAATGTGGAAGGGAAGCAGACAAAAGAAGATAGTTAAAATCTAGAAAATATCTGAAACTGCAGAAGAGGCTACAATGGTTGAAGACAGGGGAATCTTACCATAACAGTAATTATGACTTTGGCTCTGCGAGTTGTAAATAATATATATAGCCTCTCTGAGTGGAAGTATGTTAGTTCCTATTGATGGCATAGAGGATCTGCTTTTACAGTTACTGCAGCAGTATATGAGAAGCAGTTTATAAAGTTATCCTGGTTCTTTGTTATGCTCTACTGCTTTTTCACATTTACAATTTTCCAGATGCAGGCATCCGTTTGACACAGCAAAGGAAAAAAGACATACATAAGGATTTATCCCTCACTGATTCCTTCAAGAATTTTGATGGATTTTTCTTTCTTAAGAAAAGCCCTTGTTAGAGCATTTTAGATGAAAGTGTATGGATGCTTTTTAGTACTGATTAAACCATGCCTGTCAGGTACAAAAAGCTTTTTTAACTGATGTAGCATGGGTCATTTTGCCTGTAATTTAAGGGCAGAAACAGATTATGCTACCCATTTCTCTTCTTTAGAAGAGAAATTTTTAACAAGTCTCTGGTGTGGAGGACTGTTTGCTATACAAAAAGGCAAAGTCAGAACGTGTTTGACACTGCAAACTAGTTTTGTTCTAAGACATAAAATGAAAAGCATGATAAGGTAAGGCATGTATACAGCATTCACCCAGATCCTGGATCAGAAAGTAGTTATAAAACACGAATGATTTTCAATGAAAGAAATATTCTGAAACAACTAGCAGTGTTCAAAGTGGAGATTTTCAGAAGAGCCTTGTTCCCACACAGATCACGAGCTTGGGTCTTTAATGATGTGCCCGATTCCCAGTTCGGTGTTCAGCAGTCAGGAACCTGCTCGCTCCGAGGGTCCCCAAAGAGCGCATTGATCGCCCGGGCAGCTCGCATCAGCCCAGCGGCCATTGCAGAGATGAGCTTCCTGCTCCCTCTAGTGCAGCAACTGTGCACTCAGGCACTGCCTGATGCTGCTTTTAAAAAAGGTTCGGTGATATGAAAGAAGTAAAAGAGTAACAATTGTTGTGTGTTGATTTAGGAAGAATTCAGGAATACTGTCAAAAGAACAATATTTTTGTCAACTGATTTGACTGATGTTGGTCTTTAAAGGTGCTTATTGGCTTAAAAAGGGGAGATATCCTGGCTGAAACCAGCTCTGAATAGTAATGAGGGGCTGGAAGTTAGATGACGTATTTCTAAGGTGCCATAACTGGGGAATTGCAAGTCAGATGCAGATATGTCAGTTCCCTGTACAGAAAGTAGAGGAGAGGCCAAAGATGCAGCAGCTGGACTGGAGAGTTTCCTGCAAGTAGCATATCTGGATTTTGATTTTTGGGAAAGGGAACATATATGCCCCAAGTTAGCTCCTGTCTCTCACTTCTCTGTGCCCATGCTGGCATCACTTGCATAAGTGGAGCTAAAGCACTTTTTTATGAAGATGAGTAAATCTGCCCTCCTAGTTATTTCTGGACCATGAAAGAACAGAGTGGTAAATTAAAACAGCTTCTAACCGGTGATACAAGTGCCTGGCAGTAGCTCTAGGTTCCCACTCCATTCAGCCTTTTGAAGCCTCTGCTCTCTGCTAGTGCTGCTATCAATACCTTCCCTTTCCATAGCACCTGCAATCCTAAAAAGGGACCAGAATTTGTGGTATGACTGAGTAGGCTGCAGAAAAGCCAAGGGATCTCTAGGAAAACCGTTCCCCTTTTTTATGTTCTGGCCATACATTTTATATGGACAGAAAATTTGTATGGAAGAGGTTTGACAGAAAGTACTGATACCCTTGAACTGCCAGAAATATTTTACATTTCAAACTGAATCAATGTTATTACATTCTTTCCCTTCCTCAGGTTATTGCTTGTGTGCCTCTTTATAGTTCTCCTCCAGTCAATTTTTTTTTTATACTCCCAATCAAACTCCTGTCGTCTCCATGGCATCTGGTGGCTGTCTGTTGTGGACACAGCAGGGACAGACAGATCTTATTTTGCCATTAGCTGTGACCTCAAGGGTGATTACATTTGCTTTGCCTTCTATTTTTAAATTATCCCTTATCACAGTGTTTCTATAATTTATGTATTTACCTTATGTATTTATCTATTACCCTTCTTGAAAATCTATTGGTGAGTGCTTAGTATCATATAAGACATATTAAAAATATGTTCTGCTAAATAAATGATCTCCAACAAAGATCACACATCAAGCATTGCCAATATAGATGACCCAATTGTTACAAGATGCATAGCTCTCTCCCCAGCTACTGTCAGTAAAAGGGACTCCTTTACTCCATTCTCCCTTACAGCAGATATTTTATTACCTGAGGCACCTATTGTGTCACTTCTAAGAATGTGCCCTCAAGGGTATGGGAATATGACTCTCAGAGGTCCCTGTGCATAGCACATCACTGGGATTCACTACCATGAGGGAAACAAGGTGAGATGGGCAATCTTAATTCATCATCAGACGTGGCTTTTAGACAGCAAAACAAAACAAACCAAAACAAACCAAAACAAACCAAAACAAACAAACAAACAAAAATTTTTTTAAAATTTTTTTTTAGTTATAATTTTGTGGTGATCATCACAATCTCACTTCTGAAAAGAGAGATCTCCCATGAGCCTTCTTTTCTCCAGGCTAAACACCCCCAGCTTACTCAGCCACTCCTCACAGAACTTGTACTCCAGACCCTCTGTCACCTTTATTGCCTTTCTGCACACACACTCCAACACCTCAATGGCTTTCTTGTAGTGAATAGAAATATTTAAGCAAAGTGATTGTCCTGGAGTAAATGGTTTGGTAGAAGGGGGAGGTGGGGAACTTGCTGTCAAAAATTGCTAGTTTTTGTCTAGATCTGTTTTCTGATTTGACTGGGCATGAAGCTGCATGAACACTGCATCCAGGTGATGAGAAGAACTGACAGAAGAAATTGTTCCTTTTTAGCAAAAGTCAACTTTTGTCAGGTGACAAAGCCTTTGCAGCCATGGATGTGGAGTCCAGCGCAAGGTGAGTGTAAGTCACAAATTAATCTGTTTGGTCCTTAAATGCTTCCACTGAGACTGCCATAAAAAGTAGACCATAAATGCTATTATTTTGGTATTATTTTGATCTTTTTTTACATTGTCACAATTTTCCCAGTATCTAGCTAGATGTTAACAAGTCATTGAGACTTTGAAACTTACTAGGTAGAAGTTATTTTGTTACTTTCTTAAAAAATACTTTCCCTCAACTAAACAAGGCTCAGTGTATATTCTGCAGTTCTTTTTTCCCAGGTCATACGTCAGCTAGTGGTTTGCATAAGGTTCATCTAATATTTGAATCCTTTGCACAGTAGGTGTCATCTGGCTTAGCCAGTGAATTATGAAACATACACTGTTTAGATAGTTTGCCTTGAGCTGGTCCTACCCCAGCACAACACAGGCAATAACTCTGTGCCATTCTGAAAATCCATTATACATTTTTTTCCTTGCCACTCTCACTACCTGACAAGCTCATCCCCCTTGGGGTATTTTTAAAGCCTGAGAAAATCTTGAAAGTCCCATAAAAGATCTGTACAGTGTCACTCATTTTCTTGTGTATCCACTGAAGACTGTGGCCAAAGGTTTAAAATTAAAAGGGTAGCATACATCTGCAATTTCCAGGTGTCCCCAGAAACCTCAGGTACATAACATATCAATATCTGGGCCATGATTTCTATATTTATGAGATTCAAAATTCTCTCTGAGTTCTTTAACAAAACTAAATTGTGTTTTGCTGCCATCAGAATCCATTGTGATAAAGTGAGATCCAATAAAGCACTAGGAAGTTTTCTCTTTGAGTATAAATATTTATGTATGCAGATGGCTGTATGGTTAATTATAACTGACAAGAACAGACTGACACAAACTCAGATCCTTTGTCCCCATGGACAGATACAAGTTGCTTGTTGAAGTGTTGTGGCGTATCTCATGGGCTGTGTACTGAATCATTGATTAAATGCTGCACCATGTGGATAGCTGAAATGCCAGTGACTCTTGAGCAGGGAGGGAGGAAGGAATGTGCACTGAATAAGAACACAGAGATATCATCTGGTTTATATTTCTCGATATTTCAGAAATTGGTCAAGAGCTGAAAGGTTTCCCTTTATATTTTACTAAAGTTTGAAGAGAAACCTTTACTGAAGACTGCACAGGCTGTCTAGCTCACACATGCACACAGAATAGAATCCCTCACACAGGAAGGAGTTAGAAAAGGATTTAATAAGATAGGACAAGCTGTACTTGACAAGCACAGGGCAGTTTGAAAACAACCCTTGAATCTGACTCTTTCAGCACAGGCAGAATCCTTGAATCTGCTTATATATTGGGAAAATGTTTGCATATAGCTGAGACTTTTGAATAAGGCTTGCATAGTTTTTGGTTTGGTTTTTTTGTTCCTTTTGTTACTGTGTATTTTGTTTACAGGTGAGCTTATGTCTCTTCTGCCAGGTACATCAAAAGAAAAACTCCATTGTACTTTTGCTTTTTGCCCTTTAATAGATTTATAATGTTGCTTGAAGGGAAAAGAGCTGTTTAGATTAAATTTACAGTGCTATTGAAAATCAGAAATGTCTATTTAATTAATATATATATCAAATCAATAAAAATATGAGTAAATGTGTAATAATGTGTAGCTAAAACACAGAATTCTTCTGCATGGCATTTTTGGGACATAGAGGAGGGATATTTCCTTTCAGTACTTCCACTTGTTCTTCATGCATGGCATCATGCACTGCTTATGCATACCTTGAAATGGTAATGTTTTTAAGTGTGCTACTTTTTTTGTGGTTTTTTTTTTGTCCTTTAATGATGAAAGGCTGCATAGTTTCTAATGTGCCTGTATGATAACAACATACTACCATCATTATACATGTTTTCTGCAGGACATTCCTTTATTGCATGAAGGCTGTTAGGTTGGCATTTTTTGAATAATAGCATGCCATGTGGTCTGTTTCGGAGAGAAGTCTCAATTTTGTCTTTGAAACCCTGCTTCAAGGAAAACTGGAAAAATAAAGATCATACCAAAATATACACTAGCATGAAGTTTTTTCTGGAACTAAACCTGTGAAACTGTTTTGAAATGCCTTGTTCAACAAATATACTGCATGCATGTGTAATATAAGAGGATGTAAGGAACATGGTAGGTAATTTGCCTTCTGTATAGAAGCAGAGATGTCTACTGATCAAGTGCATAGCATTTTCCCCTCTCTTTCCCCATATATTTTATTTTGATATGTGGCAAGAGGCAGGCTCACCAATTACTTTTCTGAAACAAAATATGACTCAAAGACCTCCAAGCTAAAAATTCAGCTTGTGTTCTTAAATATCCAGCATTTTGCCTATACTGAGTTATCAATCTACATGGTTTTGGGTACAAAGAAATTGGTATCTGAGTGCTAACAAATGTACAAGTGCCTGACAGGAAAGAGAAAAATATTACGCTGCAGTTGTTGTTCAGTTTTGTAGTAATTAACTAGAAAGATGTCTCTTAAATTTTTTTGCAGCTTACTGGCAGGAATATTCCTGTATTGCAAAGACATTAATAGGTTCTTCTTTTTTACTTGTGGAAGGCTTGAGTATAATAACTTGCACCTTCAGACTCTGTTGAAGCCCTAATGGGCCTAGAGAGGCAGAGTAACTCAGGTGTTACACTCCTGCAAAATTCTCTTGTCATAAAGCCAAATGGGTTCTTAATGCTAAAAATTATTTGCAAGGATGATGAAAGTGCACCTGACTCTGTGGCCCCTATTCCAAAGCCTTTCTTGCTGCAACCTATAAAGTGTGCACTGCACACTTTATGTAAGCTGGGCTATCTGTCTTTTTGTGCCCTTCCAGTCCTTGCTGTGCTGGGTTCTTTGGGTCACTCCTTTAGGTACTGTGATTTTCAAGTCAATCTTCCATTTGTGCTATTGCTGCTAATGGGGAACCTGCTGCCATGCTTTTACTGCCTTCTTCTTGTGTTAACTTTTTATAGTCCTATCAGTCATATTTCTTTTTACCCTCCTGTGTAGAGGCAGTTCTTGGCAAAAACTTTCATTTTCTTTCTAGTCCCTATCTTCATATTCTTTTCCATGTAGCTTGTCTGTTTCTATTACATAGCTGTCTTCTAGGGCTTAGCCTCTTCTGCCATCTTTAATGTATAACCATTCCAAATGACCTGAATTCCATTGCAACTTGAATGTTATACTGCTGGATTAAGGGGCTTTAATGAGTTCATGGAATCATATTGTCTTGTGCATAATTTATTTAAATTGGAATCTATGACAGGAAATGCATACTCAAGGGCAGCTCATGTTGATATTTCTGTTGACTTTGAAGCCTCCATTTGCAATCTACTAGACTCTTCTTTTTTGTATACAGCAGTACTGAAGAAAGTTATGCACTGGGTATAGCCAAAAGGCCTTTTAAATATTACACATTTTAGGAAGATGCATTAAAATATTTCTATGGAAATTCAGAAATAATTTTCTAGCGTAGAAGATTATGCCAAAATATTTGAAGACTTGTCAGGTCAACCTCAGCTTCTTCATTTCACAAAATTGATTCTCCATTGGCCTGTATAAACCCTACACTGCTTTTAGAGCCAGCTCTAAAATGTATGAGTGTTACTACCTCAATGCTGTCATAGATTTAGTTGCAAATTACTGCTCAAGGGAAAAAGAGATAAAGGCTCACGAAGTAAAATCATTATGTTGGGTGCACCTGTTGGACTTCACTTCTAGAAAGTCAAATTCAATACTGTTTTGACCACGGACTCAGGATTGCAAATACTTAACAGCTGAAAAAGGAGAGAGACAGCTAAAGCTTTATGAGATGCCAAGCATTAGATAATAATAAATACTGAAAGTCAGGATTTAGGTTTTATATTGGAATATGGGCCATGACTGGAGTAGCAATGGCACAGGGAGTAAGGATAGATGAAACTGAAGAGCATTGGTAAGCAAGTCTGGAGATGCCAGAACTTGATCAGCAGGAGACAACAGATGAGAACTGAAGCACTGCAGCAGATGTGGGTAGAGGAAGAGCCTCTGGACCCCTGACCAGAAGACCAGAGATTGCTGTGAATTTGTTTAAAATGCATTATTAGAAAGTATAGTTTTGTAATGCCGGCAAGTGAGAAGTATCAGCTGCTATAGCTTACATTTAAAGTTTAAATTTAAGATTTTTAATCCATCCTTTTGGATGGAAGAGGAGGTGATTTCAGTCTCAAAATTGCTAAACTGGTTGTTGCTGCTCTTGTCTAGTAGCAGCAATGGAATACAGAACCTTGCATGATTTTTATTGTTTAATTTTATTTTTTTTATATAAAGCTACCTAAAAATAGAAATAGAAAACCTAACTTTAGCTTTCACTGTCCTTGTTTGGAAAATTTGGTCAAAGGCCTATGGCAGAACTGTGCAATATTCTCTGAATGAAAATAGCTGTCTTTTAGAGTGTTTGGGCAGCTCCTTTCTCTTACAGAGGGAATACTTCATACATAGTTTACATCTGCTCCAGTATCCATAAACAGTGAAATCATTAATATTTTTTATTTTAAAAAGAAAATAAGTAGTCATTAAATTTACCTGTTTTAACAATAAAACAGGTAAATAAAACATAAATAAAACATGATGCAAGATATTTTGACAGATGTGACATTAACTACATTTGAAATAGCATCATGTAGGCTTCTCTTTGGTGTCATTCCACATGAAAACATATGGAAAAGGGGTTTTGTTGTTATTTTTAAAACATAATTTATATCACAAACCTAGATTTTTATTTGTAACCCTAAGAAATTTATAGATGCCAACCAATGGACAACTACTCATAACATTATTTTCTCGCATTTGTTGGTATCAGTTTTCTGTGAATAAAAGATACTCTAAACATCCTTGGGAGATTTATCACTGTGGTTTTTTGTTGTGGATGTATTTATAATGTGCGTTATAAATGATGTGGAGTAATAGAGTTTGTTTAAACTTACCAGTACTGCTCCACAGTCTTCTGTTTTATGCTCAGAATATAGTAAAACAATGACCAAGTAAGTCACTTTACAAAACCAAAACACTTCTGTAGTTTACTTATGTGTGAAGCCTGTGCCTGGCTTGCTTGCTACTCATCTCTTTTAGACTGGCCAGCTATTAGATTTCACCAAGTAAAGGATCTTGTTTCAGCTATTTTGTGAATGCTGTTTGAGTTGCAACAATAGGGATTAAGCTCTTTTCAGAACAGAAGGAAACAGCCTCTTCCTCACTGGCCATGCAGCTCTTTTCTCACTAGAATAGTATTTAGGACATTAGCAACCTTGGGTATTAATGCATGCTAGTCAGCTAAATAAAGCTTATCTTTTATAATGGATTTTAGACCACCTAACATTTCAGTTACATGATATGCTGATTTTTGTACTTAATCCCATGACATTTTCTGCAAGAATTGGATCACAACATGAAAAGCCATTTCTAATAGATAAGTTAGTCACCATATTCTTTCTCTTGCTCTCAAAATGTTCACAATAATTTACTGTAGGTATTTGTGAATTTATTTGGAAAATATTTTCACTACATGAATATCTTGTGAACAGTTTGCTGTGAATATTTATTATCTAACATCTACATTAATTCAGTGTTGGTTAGTCATTTGACAGTTTCTCTACTGAGTTACTTTGCATCTTACAAAGACATTTCACATTCAAAGTATTGTGAAAAATCAAACTCAACATACATTTTGCTACTACTTAAGCTTTTGCTTAAATTCTCTATGGCAAATGAAAGTAAACCTTGATTATTTCAGAGCTCAGATAAACATCAGTGGCACTTTTCTTATTGCTCAGGCAGCTCAAGTAATTGCAGTCTTCTGACCCAGATTCTCCCTGCAGACTCAGGCCAATACAACCTTCTTCACTTGGTCTTTTACACTGCTGTGTAAAGTCCCTATGGGCTGTGAAGGAGTTGTCACAGTCCACTCCAGAAATGGCTTCATTGCAGCAAAATACATTTATTAAATCCTTTGGGATCTTTCCATTTAGAGCCCTGAGATGTGAGATTACTTTCACATGCTTTGTAACTAAAGAATACAGTCAACCACTATTAAGCCTAAGGGTATTACTTAAAACCAGGCATTTACATATGGATTTATATAGTTAAAGAGAAAAGCTTTATTTGTCTATCTTTCTGTCACCTTCTGGTTTCTGTAAAGTTAGTGACAGACATGCCCTTAACATTTACTAAAATAAATAGGACTTCAAATTGTTGTATTTAATCATTAATGCTTTATAATTTTGGCTCTGTCTTGTCAGTGCTGCTGTGTTTTTGTAACTATAAACACAACAATTCTTTCCTTACAAGGTGTTGTGAGGGTTATGTAATTGTTTAGAAAATACTTTGATATAATCAAGTGAAAGACAATTACAGGAGTGCAAGGCATTTTTAAGGTGATTTCTCTAAATATTGTTCATGGACAGAGGCTATGCTATAATAAAATTTTTCATGGACAATATCTTGAATAAACTTTAATTGAATCTACTTTGAATTTTAATTTAATTGTTGGTATCTGAGAAAAAGTTCATATTTAGGAACTGTAGATGAGATATCCAGTGGTGGTATCCAGATAGCTGTGAAGGATTTCCCCTGAAGACATGATAGAACAACAGACTCTGTAGTGATGATCGTCTTTGTTTCCAAGGTGGCCAAAGTCAGCCAGCCAGCACTGCTGGTTTATCTCTGTGCAGTTAAGAAACCTTTCTCTTGGGACAGGAATGTGAAATCAGCCATGCCTTGGAGTTGCTTTTTAGATGTTGGAGGAGCCAGTAGGGAGGGCAGAGTAAGGAATTTGGCAGCAAAGGGGAGGGAGCAGAGTACTGAAGGGCAAGACTCTGGTGTTGCATTTTCAGTAGATGGCTTCCAGAAAAGAATAACTGAGACAGAAAAAGGCATCTTGGTTTTTGAAGTCTGGAGTAGCTCAGGATACCAAAGGGTGCTCAGACGCTCTGAGAAAAAATTTTCTGCATACAAAATGAAATCTGGAGCTATTGATTACGTTACATCTGAAATTTGTCAGCAAGAGCATTAGAGAATGAATGTATCAATGTTCTTGTAAACTCACTAAATATTTTGCATTTATGAATAAGTCTCTTTTTTGATGTTGTCAGTTGATATATTCACTGCCTTTTATTGTCATATAGGAAGATTGTGCTATTTTGATGAAAAGATAATTTATGAATCAACCTGCATCTCATACATCTGCAGGACATCAGAGCATCTCACAAAGATTATTTTCACATACACACAGACATGTGATTTCACTCATTTTGGTTGTTTTACTATTTATTATACAACTGCAGCAGCAATTTTGCCCTCTGACTTACTTTTTATCTATAACCATTGGGTATTCTCCTCCTGGATATTGCTGCTGCTTTGCTTTAATAGTCTTTAAGAGTCAGAAGAGGGACTGAAGAAGATACCAGAGCAACTTATGTTCTCTTGGCCGATTTTTTTCCTGTGTGAGGAAAAAATGGCTGTTTTAGAAGTTATTCAGGTGACACGTTATTTAGTAGATAGAGAATAATATGGTGGAAATTTTTACTGAAGTTTTTGCATATTAAGACTTCCACTGGGCATCTTTCTGTGACCCTGCAGCTTTTTACATTCAAATTCTCCACAAATGTTTCTTCATGCCCGTGAGTCTGAATGTATCTGGTGTTGGGGGTATTTTCATAGGACATCCCCATAAGGAACTGACATCCAGAAGGTGACTTTCCAGGTATTGAACATTAATACACAGTGTTCAATACACTTATAGTTCACTTATATAGCATTTGTATACCTCTTCTTATGGATACTTTACACAATATCACTCCCACACCACCACTTCCAGTGCTGCCTCAAATCCCGTTTTGCTTGCCAGTCCCAGACAATATACAGCCTTTGGGAACAAATGCAAAGATGTGTAGTTGTCAGTGTTTGATGACTTTTCCTTATATACCCATCTCTTTCCATTTTGTTTTTCTCCATGCAGTTTAATTCCGCCATTACAACTACCAGTTTTTCCCAACCTTTTCCTTTCTCCACATACAGAAACTCAGAACTGGAGCAGACTCCTAGAACATTTTGTCCTGGGGCAATTTCATCCAAGTGCTTGATATTGCTGGGCAGTTTGGAGTCGTAATTTGAGAGGACCACCCTCAAATTTCTTGAGTGGATGAGGAGACATGAGACATTCCCATCTGTGTGAGAGACAGAATCTCTCTGAGTCTCTCTCTGAGACACTCAGATCAGAAGCAGAAAAGCTGGCAGCAAAGTTAGTGTGTCTTGTCAAGTTACCCTAGTAGAGCCTATCAGTGTCAGCTTGTGCACTGAAATAGAAGCCTCTTGGTAACTAAATATATTAAAACAAAATAGGTAAAAAGTAAGGAGCACAATTAAACTCATAAACCTACCATTACTCAATTTTAGTTCAGTCTGTTTTGGGCCAAGCATTGTTTTTCAATGTTTCCATTAATTGAACAGCTGTGTAGTTCATTAAGCTAAGAAAAGTAGTTGAGGTGAAGATTTAAACAGTTTAAGAGCTGCAAGTAATGGAAACATTACGAACTGGGAAAAGCAGAAGACAAAAACTAAAAAGAAAATAAAATGAAACAAGACACACGTACCACTAATTTTCTGCTTCTATACTGAATAGCTTTCCCTTATTCCTTTATTTTTGTTTAAAGAATTGCATTCCATCTGGCAAAGAGGTGTATCTTCTCTTTTTATGGCTGATGTAGTATGAAAAACATTCTAAGCCAACATCAATATTTTACGAAGTTGAACTAAGACAGCATGTGCCCCCATAGCTTCAACTCTTGTTGCTTTTACCAGAATATGTGTAAATTATTTGAGAATGTTTTATGGCCAGTGATTTTATTTAAATAAGAGCTTGTGCAGTTATTGATGCTTGGCCTGAGCTGGTTTCTTGGGAGCTGTGCATGTTCACTGAAGGGGAGATAAGACCAATAGGCAGCTATTGGCAACGAAACAGAAACAAGGAATCCTTCTCATGCTGTCAGTGAAAAAAAGACACACTTGAGCCTCTGGAGGCTGTGCCCAGCTGACCACACTGGGGACAGAGACAGCAGCTATATATAGGTGTGGCCCGGGGCTGCAGGGGACCACTCACAGGCACACTGGTGCTTCTCAGAAGCCAAATAAAGCTGCTGCTGCCTGCGTGAATCAGCTGGTGAGTCAGCAAAGCCTCTGCCAGGAGAGCAGCAGGTGCAGCAAAAGGGACCCTAACTGGGTTTCCTAAGTAATAGCTTTTTGTTGTGCCTTTTGTGTTGCAGAAAGTGAGGAAAATGTGCATAGTCTGCTGTTTCACAGAGTGATTTCACATTTAACCTGGCAAGTTCTTCAAAAACATGAGAAAAAAAGAAATGACTGAGAAATGTTGTAGAGCTATTAGGAATGTCTGAAGGCATTTGAATAGTCAGACATGGAAGGTTAGATGAGTTTGGTTTTTGAAGTTTGGAAACTGTTGTCAGAGAGATGTAGGAGAATCGACTGGAGCGTTCTGGAAGCATTTACATCCAGGGCAGATGAGAGAGACTGACAGCTAAGAACAGATTTATGTGAGAAAGTTGGTTTGGGGGAAAGCAAGATTTTCCCCAAGGCAGATGGTCATGATGCTGGTTTTTCTGTATGGTCAGGTGGTCATTGCAGAAGGCCAGCAGTGCTCTCCATGTATTTGTGCCTGGGTTTGGCAGGTGCAGAAGAGGAGGAGCTTGCCTTGACACATGCCAGGTAAAGAGGAAGCAAGGCCAGGTGTGTGGGACATGGCAGCTTCTGCAGCCAGGGTGTGAGGAAAGGAGCAGGAGGTGCACATCTCACTGGGGAGCACAGTCTCCTGGAGCCAGGGGAAGGGTGGGCAAGCAAGCAAGCTGACAGATCTGAAGCAGGATTATGACCATAACTGGTAAAGAAACGCTGATGTGAATGACTGGGTTCTTAAATATGTCTGTGAGAACAGGGAACACTGTTTCACTCTCTCTCATGCACACGTCTTCCTGAATTATCCCACGCATGTCTCTGCGTGGAATAAAAACATACCCAAGACAAATCAAAAGAGCTATGACTTAGGACCTTTGTTCTCTTTGATTTAGCAACCCTGAATTAATTTCCCAGCTTATACTACCTCAGCTGCTGAGAGGTGGAAGTGATATTGGTAACCAACATTCACCTCCTCAGAGACAGCCATAAGACAATAAAAGCAGAGCCATTCCTTCTGTAAACATCTGCTGTCCTAGCAGACCTCTCATAGCTTTGATTCTAACAGGAACCCAGAAATAAAAAAACTCAAATAATTAATTTTCATGGTGATCCACAAAAATAATAAGAAAAATAAGAGCTGTGCTGTTGTACTTAAATGATTGACCACAACAGCTGTCCTGCCAACCTGAGAGAGCCCAGTCTAGATCCCATAGCTGTAAACAGCAGTGATTCCCCTGACCCTTGATCCCTTTTTTCCTCTTTGCTGTTCATAGGAAAGCAGCTAGAGAGCAGGCAATTGTGGCTGGCAGTGGCCAAATGTTCTCAGCTATTATTTTGTCAGGATGCCCAGCTGCTTTCCTCAGCACACTGGACTCACTGTGCATGAGCAGAGTAGTACATGGGCACAGCTTGTCCTCTGCCTCCTAGATCAGAGAGTGGGAAATAATTGCCCACAAAGGGCAGAGAATCACAAAACCTCCTCTCTCATCTCTTTTCCTTGGTCTGGGCAGGGGAGGTTTGTTGAGGACAAACAGAGTAATGGGCCCATGTACCAAAAGCAGTGGACACAGTCCCCATGTGGTGAGCTCAGGCACATGGTAGAGGGGGCCAGTATGCATGAGGTCCATGGCCCTGGATCCTCCTGGATAAACAGTCAATATAAGTTAACTGAAAGCTAATAATTTGCTCTTCCTGTGGCAGTGGTTGCAGACAGATGGGATTGTCTTGCTTATGAGTCATGTCATTAGTGAGTATTTGAGTGTTAGCAGCCATTTACTGAGGACTTTCTCAACCTCATTAAACTAGACCTAGGACTTGCATAAACATTTGGGTTTACTGGAAGCTCCTAAGAGCTTTAGTTGGCCCGAAGTGGTAAATTAATTCAAAGCCAAAACCACCTTTCAGCTGCAGACAGTGTCATTTGCATTCAAAAACAATGTTGTAAATAACACTCTTCCAATGTTCTTTATGAGCAAATGTGTGATATTATTTTAACTGAAAATTTGGGAAGCCTGCCCAACATGAAGCAGCAAACCATTTCTGTCTGAAATAGATTATTCTTTAAAGCTCTGAAGAGTGGAAAAAAATTTATTTTCTTTTGAACAGCTGGTACTAACAACATAGCAGGCAAAAAATTACTTTCTTATTTTTAGAAGAAAAATATTACTAAATAGTCTGTAGGCTTGAAAAAATAGAACCAAGGTCTCCAAGTATTTGAATTCTCTGACCTGAATATATATATAAAAATAATATATTTTTTCTTAATTCTGGTAAATGCTTTAATAGCATTATTATTATTATTATTTGAACAATATTCTTAAGGTTTTGAGGTTTTCTGCTTGCTGACTTGTAAAAAGCATGATGTTTTATTTGGCTTTGAGATTTTAAAGAACACAACAAAAACCTTGGACAAATTCTGCAAAGCAACTAAGAGATACTAAAGCCTGAGCTTAGAAAAGTTGTGGGAAGTGCATGAGAGTTGAATAAACAGCTCTTAAATTGTTATTTTGCATGAGGAAGTAGAAAAGAGCAATTAAAGGTGGCAGGGGATTACAGCTGAGATTGTGAGGTAGGAGAGGTCTGAGATAATGGACACAGGTAAGGGAATACTGACAATGGATACTCAAACTGCGCCTTGTCCTTGGACTAGAAGTCCAAGTTGTCAGCTGTCCATGGACAGTCTACCTGAACTGCTGTTGGGTTTAAACTGGAGATTCAGAGGTGCCAGAGCTGTTTGCAAGCAGAGCTGGCCCAGGTCCCCAGGGTGGGTTAGCTCCCACAAGCACCACAAAAGCACAGCACAGCTGTGGCCCACGCTCTGATGTTTGATGAGTTTCACTCAGTAACACTATGGCACAGATTAAATCCATTTCTCCTGCACAATATGTAACCACCCAACCAGGGGGCTCTTATTTCTTCAGCTTATTTCCATTGCACTTTACTTTCTTTCTCTAATGAGGCAGCCACGCTGTCCCCCAGACAGTGCTTACTCTGCTGTATACTGCATCATCTCCAGAGCAAAAGTGCCTGTGGAGGAAAAACCAGGCATAAATTAATTTTATGCCATTTATTTTTCAGATGTGTATTTGCATGTTATATGTATAGATGAAGTGAACTTTATAAGGGATTTAATCCAGTTGCCTGTGGCCCAGTTCTTGGAAAAAGCATGCAAGTGGCTGAAGCATGCATTCAGGATCTGCATTTACCATGTTTGCAGTTTAAGGCTGGCCTCAGTCGTATCTGGAGAACAGCATGTGTTCCAGACACTGTCAAAGGCAGCAAACTGCTGAAAAAATCCTGCCAAGGCAACAGCTGAAGCAATGAGAGCTTTCAGTTTCTTACAACTCCATTTAACTGTGTGCTTAGGAGCAACTCATTAAGTAGCAAGCAACCATGTGAGGGGATGCCAAGGATTAAAGGAATCCTGTCATGAGATAGTGGTGACATTTGCCTGCTGCTTTCCAAGTGACAGTGCTTGCCAAGCCTGGGGGAAGCCAGTGACAGCCCACAGTAGCAGCATCAATTTAAGCAGCAGATTGGCAGGAATGGTGCCTGCTTTGAATATGAGTGCTTGAGCCATGCTCATGGTAGGTCCACGTGAATCCTGTCAGGAGAAAGAAACCAATTATCTTTTAGACCCATTGTCATGTGTGTGTACACATCCAGGTGGATCTAGCTCAAACAGGTCTCTTGCACTGACACATCAGTGCCTGTAGTGGCACAAAGTGACAGGCTATTGTGCTACTACTGTCTCAGAAGGGAACACAGGGAGCAGTTCTCTCCCACTTCACATGTTCCTATGACTGTTGTGACCTGATGGAAACACAGAGCAGCTCTGAATTTCCCGCCTGTGGGAGGCTGGAAGGCATTCAAGACCTCAGGACCAGAGGTCTAGACTCATCAGAGCATCATCAGCCCTCTGGGTGTCTTCCCTGAGCTCTCTGAACCCCAGGATTTCCAGCCTTCACTACCTCTTCAGCTGTGTGACTTTGCAGAAGCATACTGATGTCTGTGGAGCCCACTGGCCATTCTAATAGTCCTGCTAGCACGGTTATCACATCTCATCCAGGATGACTGAGAGCACTTGAATGGACTTCAGCACAATGACAAAAATTTTGCAAGAGGTTTCTTTTTCTGCTTTTGGTTTTTGTTGTTGTGGGTTTTTTGTTTTTGTTTTTTTTTTGTTGTTTTTTTTTTCTCCTGAGTACTGTGCTACTACTACACAGAAAAGCCTTGCTGAATTTATGAGCAATGTCTTACTGATGTTTCTTACAGCTAGCCTCAGGAAAGTAGAGCTTTTTTAGTGTTCTTATTGAGATGTACTGCTCCAGAGAAACAACCTGGAAAGGCCATGAATGCTATGCAATGACATATTAAAGAGCAACACTTCAATTAATGAATCCCTATTAACAGCTCTAATTCTAATAGCTTTCCAACATTCATAGAAATCCCAAGCCTTCTCCTCCAGTTGCTGTTTTTATGTACTCTCAGTTATTTTTAGGAATTTCAAACATTCAGTCCCAAAGTCCCAACATTGTGTAAAAGGTCCTTGTTCTTGCTTTGTGCAGCAGAAGGCATTAATTTAGCTTAGAGCAAGAAATCTTGTGAAGAATTGTAGGCTGGAAAATAAAACCAAATTGCATGGTTGCTCTGAAAGGGGTAACAAGGTCTTTGGAGATTATTCTACCACCTGGAGAGTGAAAGCAGCTACTTGAAACAGTATGTGCATAGCACAACTACAACCCCCTTTTTTTCTTCCTGGTACCTATTTTTCCTCTAACTTTTCTATCCTGTTTCTTTCATCTTTGCCTTGTATTCTCAATGATGTGCCCAGTGGTGTTATATTGGTGGAATTGCATAAGCTAAAGTAGTTGCTAGAGAACAAGCAAGGGGAGCTAGTTTCCAGCTTCCACAGCTCTTTCTGTTCTGAAGTCTCTAAAGCCCCTGTTTTGTTTTTTCAGCTGGTCAATACAGATGTTTTGAGCTTTAGTTCGAATTTTCTGTATATATGAAACAGAGATAAGAAAAAAGAACACATTTTTCCTGTAAGAGCAACAAAGAATTTTCTCTCCCTCTGTAAAAGCATTAGAATAGATAAGTATTTGGGTTTTAAAGAAACCCCAGAGTATTGCTTTGGTTGCTCAGATAAGAATGATTTATCTTCTTAGATAATAACAAAAAATCAATGTATAATGTTGGTTTAGAGAGCACTATCTTCTGGAAGTGGGAGACAACTCATCTTCTGGGTGACAGGCAAAATTAATATGGTTTCCACAGTAATAATTCCCTTTAATTTTACATAAGAGAGAAGGCAGTCTGTGATTTGTTTTTCCATTTGCCATAAATTTCATTTGATTGAGAATGGCTCATGGTCACTTGTCCCAAGCTAGCACTGAATTTGTATAGTTACTCACAACAGCACTCCAGCTGACAAACTGAAGCTGTATTTCAGCTGCACTTCAGTAGTGGCTTTTATTCCCATTCAGGAATTAACCCCATCTGTCTTCATGCAGCACTTCAGTGAGGGCTAAGATAACTCCAGGATCAAGATAATACCTTGTACATCCAATCTCTTTTCAAACACTTCTGAGTGCAATTACAACACATCCATCTTTGGTTGCAAATTCACCAACTAGGCATCTAAACACACACAATGGCAAGCATATATTTTTTCAAGAATTTTTTACTTATCTTTATTAGACACAAGCTGGTCCAGCCTTGCTTTGGACTCAGGCAACATTTTATGATGAAGGCTCAGTACCATTGCTGTGCTTATTTCAATCATTTCAGGATTCTATTAACAATATTTCACAGAATCACAGAATGGACAGGTTCGAAGGGACAACAGTGGGTCATCTGGCTCACTGGTGATCCTGAAGCACATTGCACAGGATTGTATCCAGGTGGTTCTTGAATATCTCCAGTGAGGGAGACTCCACAACCTCCCTGGACAACCTGTTTCAGTGCTCAGTCACCCATACATGAAAGAAGTACTTCCTCATATTCAGGTGGAACTGCCTGTGCATCAGTTTCTGGCCATTGCCTCTTGTCCTATTGCTTGGCACCACCAAGAAGAGCCTGGATCTGTCCTCTGACCCTCCCTTCAGATACTGAGACACATTGATAATGTCCTCTCTCAGCCATCTCTTCTTGAGGTTGAACAGGCCCAGCTCCCTCAGCCTTCCTCATAAGAGATGCTCCCTTATTGCCCTTCACTGGACCTGCTCCAGGAGCTCCCTGTCTCTCTGGTCCTGACGAGCCCAGAACTGGACACAGCACTCCAGGTGAGGCTCACCAGGGCTGAGTAGAGGGGCAGGATCCCCTCCCTCAACCTGCTGCCAGTGCTCCTCCTAATGGAGCTTAGGATCCCTTTGGCCTTCTTGGCCACAAGGACACACTGCTGGCTCAGGGACAGTTTGGTGTCCACCTGCACCCCCAGCTCCTTCTCCACAGAGCTGCCTCCCAGCAGCTCAGCCCTCAGTCTGTGCTGGTCCACAAGGTTATTCCTGCCCAGGTGCAGGAGCCTGCACTTGCTGGTGTTGATTCCAGGCAGGTCTTCTCTTCCCGTCTCTCCAGCCTGCTGCGGTCCTTCTGCAGGGCTGCACAGCCCTCTGGGGTATCAGCCACTCCTCCCAGCTTTGTGTCCCCAGGGAACTTGCTGAGGAGGCATCTGCCCTTTTGTCCAAGTCATCATTCAGCAAGAAACAATTTCCAGTAAACAGGGAAGGATTATGAAGTTTGTTGTGAAGTTTGTTTTGAAGTTTGATCAGTAGTTCAAGATTTCAGTGTCTAGTGATTACATCATACAGATTTAGAGCTGGAAATTACTCCTTAACATGAGCTTCTAAATACTTTTTAATTTCAAATATTCTTATGGCTCAAGTTTGTCACAGTCACAAGCTGCTGTTGTTTATAAAATCATAAAAATAAATTCAAATAAATATTAAATAAGGCCATTTCAATAAGAAAAACACAATTATGAAAGAAAAATTTCGAGGTGAGAATTGCTTTCTAATTCTGTCTTTAGTTCAAGGAAAGAGAAATCTTTTTCCTCCTATCCTGAACAATTATCTCTGATATGAAAGTGTGCTTGTGCTGAATGTACAATAGATAGAGAATCCTTTCAGGAAATATCAGGAGGAGACACAAAATGACCTGAAACTGAACTCTTCAAATAAGAAGCAAAATAATCTGTTAGATGCCAAGAAGTCTACATGGAGTCAGTAGTTCATTTGTCTTCTGTACTTGTTGTTCAAGATACAAAAAATGGGATCTCTTCAACCATCACTTCCACAGTATAAAAACAGATACAAAATTAGAAGTATTCTTAATTGCCACACAAGTGGGGGTTCTCCATCATTTATTACATCTTCACAACTCAGACATAATGGGGTCATATTTGCAACTCATACTCATCCAAGTGTTTGACCTCATTACTTTTCATTTCTGTTATGAATGCCTAGAAAAACTCTGACAAGGAGGTTTTGCCAAGTTCTGTAATCCCAGGGTTTGAAGGACTTAATGCCTAGCATCTTTAACTCTCTGTTACATCTTATAGTCCTGAACTGTGCTGCTGAGTCTGCCCCAGGCCCAGTGATCTTTGTGCCTTTTCAGTATGCACAGTTGTTCATCACATTCTAGTATCCTACAGGTTTACACTTAACTCCATAACTGATTTATGTGCAATTTCAACATCAAATACTCAATACCTCATTTTCCCCTCCAATTATCATGTTCCCTCTGCCTTAACATGATCACAGTTGCAAGTCTCATGCCAAGGTTTCCAATTGCTTTTGTTATAGGTAGTATGAGTTGCATCTTGCTTTATGTACTACCAGTATCAAGCTTTCTAATAAGATGGACTTAGATTAGCTCACCTGGCCACCAAGTATCCAACAAATACTGTCTTACATGGTCTACTCCAGTCATTTTTTCTCCCTCCTTCAACGCAGATTCTTCTTCATGATCCAATATGCTTTCTTTAAAATATGTGTATACATGGTACACATCCATGGGCACATACAAGACTAGAATCAGCTGCAGAGCAGTATGTTTACATGTTAATAAGCAATCACAACTTCTATTGCAAAAAAGGAGTTGGGATAAATTTGAGGTTGGATCAGATTTACAAGGTTTCACACCGACCTGGTAGCAGTCTGTTTTGGACTACTAGAAATAAGTTTACAGGAGAAATGCACCTTATAAAGGGGAAAATAGAATAACATATGGCAATTTCATTATGAGTATAGACTGAAAGAATCCCTTTGAAATATGTTTTGAAACTTTGGTTTGGAGGTGTTTGGCCTTTGGAGCCTATGAAAGGACAGCACACAGCAACAAGCAATCATTATGGAGTCTGACATGTCTGATGGGCAAGTTTCTGTAGAATATTCTGCTCCTGACAAGCTCAGCAATAAAGCGTGGAAATTATATCAAGTGGTACCCCTGCAGATGGCAGCAGTACTTCAAATTTCAGTGCCACAGCCCTGGATGTGGTAGAAGCTGAGTCAGATTCCCATAGTGAAGGTACTATTGACTGTCAGGCTCCTAAAGTGATGTGTTGCTACTCCTCAGGAGGTTAGTGATGATTTTGTCAGTTGGAAGAGGGAAATTTTAATATTTGCCAAGCAGCAGAATGATGTTCCTGAGCCTTGTGGAATCCTTCTTGGTTCCAAGCATAATCAGCTCTTACCCTGCTTTATCTCAAGTACTGCAGGTGTTACTTTAAAACGAATTTATATCCTTCAAGCTAGCAACAGCATTTGACTTTGTTGGTTTGGAGGAGCATAGCACAGTAATAACAGCAATGCTTCAATAATAAATTCAGCTGTAGCAAGATGTTGCTGAAAAAAATCCTTTCAGTGGCAGATAGCTAGCCCTAACAATTGCAGGATGAGCAAACAGACCAAGATACCTCTTTATTCATAGCATGCAAAAAAGGTTTGAAGTGCTATAATTCAGCTACCTGGAACTTTCTGTGCTCTGCATGGATCCTAAAGGGCTTGAATTTAGATGTAAACAACTCCCCCTCACACTCCCCTAAATTGTTACCATTAAAACATTGAGATTAAAATTTTTGTTAATGTTAATAAAACATTAACATAAGAAGTTTTCAGTCAAAGCATGCAACTAATTGGGGTTTGAGGTTTGTGTAGAGCCATGTCCTTATCTACTGCCAGCACAAGCAAAGACAAGACCAGCAGTACATGCTGGGATAGCCCTTTTAGCAAGGTCCAAACCAGGTATCTACTTTCCTGTAGGAAGGACAAGTAAAGAACTGTATTCTCCCTACAAATCTGACAAGCACCTGGCCCAAAACCCTCAGTCTGTATAAAATGCTGCTAGCTCAGCTCCACACCTGCAGCTTCCCAGTCCAAGCCTGAAAGTTCTGCTGAACAATTAAGGCTGAGAAAAAGTCTAACTCCCAACATTCCTACTTCCCAGTGAGTTGCAGAGACTTCACCTGGACGACATAGTCCCAGCCACAGGAGTCTGTCAGGCAGAGACCCAACATCCTTGTCCATGTGCCCACCCTGGCGGCCAATAAGCTGAAAGATGCCAGCAAGTAAAAGTAACACAGATTTCTGCAGTGGTTCTGGAGAACCAAGAATTCCTGAGTGAACTACCTATAAGGCATGATGTGAAAAACATTTCAAATGACCTGAAGTTACTGGTAGTTATCCATATATACAAGCTTTCCAAGTCCCAGCAGCCTCTGAGGCACATCTTGGCAACAACCACTTCATCCTCCTAAATTGCCATGGGCAGCTTTCATGGCTGTCTGTTGCTATTAGAGAAGAAAAGACTGTTTCAGTTGGAAGGGACTACAACAATATTAGTTTTCATTCAGTTACAGATAATAAAAGCCCTGCAGAGCAGTACAAAACAGAAGAAATTAGGGTTTCATCTCTGCATCCCTGACAAAATATCCCTACTTATTTAGAATATGAATCACTTTCCCTTCATTTTTCCAGCTCTGTTGACATATCTTCGGCTTTCATGATTGCATAGGCTCTTCTTTCCTCTGTTGTGTCTCTCATTTTTGTCCTTCTATCTTACTAGAAATAATTTAATAAAATAAATTATTTATATGTAATTATGACAGTAGATCTCTCATCATTAGAGATTAATAATAATTAATCTATAGTTTTTATTTCCTATATTTACCTATTCATATTTCTGCAGTTTCTAACATTAAATTTTATGCTACAAACAATCCAGAAATATAATGAGCAGTCAACATCATACAAATAAACCTATTCAAGCTTACATTTCTTTCACAGGAGTTCCTCTAACTTTAAGGCAAGGATTAGGACCTAATTACTTTTATTATTTTATTTCTATTCAAGATTTTGGCTGTAAAATGGTTGTTTTTTCATCTACCTCTGCTGCCACTAGCAATGAGCTACTGTTTTCACAAATGCATTGCTTTATGTTACCTAGTGTCTTTTCATTTTAACCACAAAGTCTTTGCACAGTAAGCACCATGGCATAGCTGATCCTTAGTGGATAGTTGCCTATTTCAACATCATTCCTAGGGTTTAAGCCATTGCTCAGCTTAAATCAGAGGCATAAATGCATAAATGCATTTATGCAATAAATGCAATAAACAGGAAATCATTTAACATCAGCTTAAGTAAAACATGGACTGTGAAGTCTGAACTTTAGATTGTTGTGCAGATTTCTGTAGGACAATTTCAAAATTGGATGGGATGGATTTCTGGAGTTTTTCTGAAGATTTGTGTCTGAGGCTGTAAATTCTGCCCACAGCTAAGATCTGATCAATAAACAAATAAGTAATTCCTAGCCCAGTTTAGACTCAGCATTTTTGTGTTCCATCTCCTGCCCTATACTATTTATAACATTGCTGGGTGTTTTGTAAGACTGTGCTTCAATAGGAAGGGAAACTATCCCTGTAAAGCCTTGGGATTCATCAAATGAAAGGTGCTATGTAAGGTGCTACTGCTTATCCCGTTTAATATATTGTGAGTTGATGAAAGAAAACAAGAGAGTGATGGTTACCTCTCAACATAATATGAAATTTGCCTTAGGTGGAGACACTATTTGCTGAACACTTCTTTCACCCAAAGAGAAAAACTAATGATGGCATTTGCTGTTTTCATAACAACCCAGGAGAGTGCTGACTCTGACAGGCTGCTACTCCCAGATGGCTAAATAGCTAAGGAGAAGTAATGTGAGAAACAACTCTGCTGAAAATAGCTCCAGCCATCATCACTGAAGCACATGGACTCATTCCTGCCATAAGTATGTTTCCCCTGCAGCAAAATCCCTCTTATTCCCCTCTCATGGAGGTACTTTGTTGCTCAGGCCCCCTTTAGCATTGTCACTTCTGTGTTTTTCCTTTATTCCACTGTGTAAACCACAGGACAAAGGGGAATAGAGGAGCTGTCAAAACCAATGTGCCATTCTTCTGCTGAACTACTGAGCAAAGGGGATATTAATAAAAAAACCTGAAGCCCAGGTGTTCTGGGAATTGGATTCTGAACTCTGTTTCTGGTATATTTCCATTCTGGAAGTCAGTGAGAGAGAACAAGAACTGCAGTGTAGCTACCTACAGTGCTGGAAAGATAGGCAAAAAAAAGAGATAAAGTCAAGAAGAAAGAGTTACATTGGAAGTCTACCTGGGATTAGTAGTACAACCCAATGGAAGACCTCACCAACATACATCTGCAACACTTGACTCCAGGCAAACCCATGTACTACTTATGTAGTCAGTCTACAAGTATAGAACCAGATGAACCACTGGTTATTTTGATAAGTGGAAATTTACTGCACATGGACACTTGGATAGTGTAGTATTAGTGAGGGTAGCTGATAGGCTTACTGTTTCATAATCACCCAAATTTTAGCACACACTAAAATTATTAGAACAAAACGAAAAAAGGTTAATATCAACATAACGGCACCAGGGTGAAGCACTAAGTTGAAAATTCCAGTAGCTGTTGGTGACCATCCAAAAAGAGTGTCCCACCATCAGCATTCTCCATCTTTCTTCACCTGCTCCATCACATAATGTATTTCTCCCGTGTTGTGATGGGCAATAATGAAAGAGCCTTTTGTCCATTTTCCTAGGCTTGTTTCAGCAAACATCTCAGGTCCTCATGTTATAACAGTTTCTTTACCAGTGTGAGGTTCATGCCAAGGGGAGTAGGCTGTAAACCTTGAATCAGAGTATAATTAGATTGCATATACTATCCATTTTACAGCCCAATGAATATTGCATCTTGTAATAGCTACAAATCTATAAGCACAAATATTAGAGTGATTATTTGTATCTACAGTAATATTATCTACAAGCAGAAAACCACAAGTGGTTCTCCTACACGTACATCCTTTACCAATATGCACAAGTAGGTTTTTATTAGGATGAATCTAAAAATAACAAACATTTTGCTAAGTATCAAAAGAAATGACTTGAGCTTTAATGGTGCTACTTTCACAACTGAATCCTTTTTGCTCTCATGCTATGCAAACATTGACATCAATAGTCTGCCATTTAGTTCCATCTTTTTGGGCCCATACTCCATGCTCCAGTTCCACTGTGCTTTAATCCTAATGCAGTGACCAAGTATATTTTATATACTGAAGTATTGTGGATTGATAACACAAAAACTGTGGCTGTGCTCCAGATGGGATCATAGGTAGAATTGTCTAGATACCAGCAGGATTGGGATTTATTTTCAAACTTAATAATGTTATCCCAAATTACCATTTGAATTTTAACAGTAAGGTACTCTTGGCACCTTCCCTTGTGACTGGACCTGTCATTGACTGCATCCACAGTTGATCTTGGATAAAACTAAGACCTAAAGAAACATTACTTCAAACTATGCTAAGTGCATCCGTGATAAATTGAGGATCTTTTTCATTAATTCCCTCCAACCGAGTTAATATGTCCATTAGAAATTGCTGATTAGTTCCCAAAAACAAAAGGGAAGATTATAGAGGGTGTTTCAGTTTATTTAGGTCACTAGTTATTGTGACAAGTTTGCTCATTAATACCTCAGAGTCTATGTCATTTAGAACTCCCAATCCTGTTCCCAGAATGCCAGTCACACCCCTTCTGGTTTGCCTGGAAGATGGGAGTGCTTGTTTATACAACCATGCTATCCATCCTGTATTGGAGGTTTTCAGGAGCAAACTGGTTGGAATGTGGAAACATTAGTCTTCATTAACAGTTCAACTTACTTGAGGGACCATATCGGGTTGAATAACAGTTGCTGTTGACTTGTAATTTTGATTAAGTAGGGACAAATGTTATACACACAAGGAGACTGTTCAATAGGAGGCCGTTGTTAAACGTGGCTCTTCAACAAGAGTTTCAAATCGAAGGCCCAAGCTCAATCAATAGTTGGGGTCTGTTCAAAGACACAGCACAAGGATTGGATGGGATATTTTCAAGGTATGCCAGCACTTATGCTTAAAAGAGCAGATATGGATGTTGTGTTTTTCCTTCAGCATAGTTTACAACACTTATTTCCTTGACATAGCTTACAACAATGTGACAACAACTGTTGTCAAGCATTTAGTGTTACTTTGAATTAGGCATCCTATTGAGGTGATGTTGCCTTTCATTCCCTTTAGAGATGGGAATGTGTTGACTTTCAGTCTTACCTGTGATGATCCACTCTAGCTTATAAAAGAGGATGCTACATTGCAGTGCCATTGCAAATCAATTAGGCCAGGTATAGATATGTCTACAAGCACATATTCATCTGTCCACAGCCACCCCTTTGTACATAAATTTCACACTTTGTGCTCTACAATTAGGAAATCAAATGACAGTTCTACACCCTGTTTGCCCCATAAACAAAATGCAAGCACATGCTGCGTTAAAGAAATTGTAACAGGATTTCTTGTTGTTACTTGGTTTAGTAAAATCAGTGTGGTATATTTTAATTTCAGTGAGTTTTTCATGAGTAGTCCCATTGATTGCTCTGCACGCTATTTTTATTTTTTCCCCAGGGTTTGCTCATAGCGCTGATATTTCAGAAATATCATAGTTGTCATGAGTTCCTTTTCCATCCCACCCACTCATGGGTTATAATTAATCTTCATGTGCAACCACAATGGCAAGGTTCAGATTGGCCTTACTGTTGTGTGGAACCCCAACTCTTGCAGTGTCTTTAACATCAGCTTGGGACCATGGCCATTTGGTACCTTGATTATGAGCCAGGAGGAATTGCATTGTCATATTATGAATAGAATAATATAATAAATCCAATCTATTGATTTTCTATCCTCAAAATTGAAGTTTCCAGATAATTATGCACAACAAGAATAGCATTACAGCCAAAACTAATGACAGTACTCTTTGTAGACATCCAGGGTTGGTGTAGGCTAATCCAACTGCCAGTGCCTATGAAGGACTCACACTAAAAGTTTACGGAATAACTCTTTATTAATAGAAAATTGTGATGGGTAAAACTTTGAGGATAGTCAATGGTAATATCTGACTTCAAAAACATAGCTTCAGGAATACAGACCTGCTCTGATCCCTACTAGAAGCATTCAGCACATATAGATCATGGTTTTTATCCAATAGTCACCCCTATGGGTAAGAAGACAGGCCCAGTCTGCCAGCCGATCCCAGTAGTTACAATGGAGTCTTCCCTGAATTTTCCCCATTCTCAACTTAGTGTTATACTATTTCTTTATGTTTAGGTGGAGCTTGAATGACTCTAGTCATACAATACATTTGTTACTAATTGGTTTAAAATTCTGCTGCTTCACTGCTAAAAAGTCAATAAAATATAGAGCACATGCTCAGTGAGGGGTGAGTAACTTTGGGATGGAGGTGTGCACTCCAATTACAATTAGGTTCTAATGAACTGAGTTCATCTGAGAAGAGGGATTTCCTCACAGCTGTTGGCTCAGCAGCAAGACATCTTGTCCTCTCTCCCCGGCTGACAGGTGCTATGCAGTTCATGAGCTAAAAGGCCCAGTTCCCCTCCTTGCAAGACTCTCCATAGAGCCTGGCCAGTGTCTCCACTCTGCTCCACCCTCCATTCCATCCCCCTTAGTAGGTGCTATGGTTGTGTCTATGGGGAATCATTATGGATTAGGTTGTGAGCATGCCAGGGAGCATCAACTATATTTTATCCTGTGATTTCCATACCATGACACCTTCTGGTAGGACATGAACAGAGCCTTCTAGATTTTCTCTAATTTTACCCCCAGCCATCTTTCCACAGTCACAAACCCCAGGACCTCCTACAAAGTAAAACTGTGCTGTGATAAAGAAATAGAACAAGAGCTGCCTGAGATGGAAAGTTATCCCAGTAAAAACCTTTTCAGCCGACAAAAATGGATAAAGCAGACAGGGAACTTAGATTATTGAGTGGTTATTCTGCAGTAGTTACTATACTGTGAAAGTGAGAAGACCTGGGTATCAGGAGTAATAAGAAATTCCAGATGCTTCAAAAAGAGCCATAAGAGGAAACCAAAATAGCCTCCACTGTCTCTGAACAAAGAGCTTCTCTTAATTCTGAGAGAATGAAAAAAGCTGGCAAGTATGCCCAGCAGCACTGAAAGATCTGAAGATATTCCTGTGAAAACACCTGTCAGTATGGGCAAAAGTGATTAAACACAGCTAGGTCTGAGACAAGCTTTTCAAAAACCTGAGCAGTCAAATTTTGCAGACTGGTGTAAAGATGGTTTTTCACAGTTATATATGCATATTATCCTGACTGCTATTCAGCATAGGATACCTGGATGCAGCCCGAAAATGCACTGCACTCAGAGTCAAGAAATAAAGCAGAAATGGGCTATTATTCAGGGAATAACTTTCTAACTGACATTTTCAGGGGTTTTAAAAGTGCCTCCTTATGCTCAAATTACAGTTGCCTCTCTGTATGAATGACTGTGTTTTGCCACAGACACTTTGAAAACTGTTGATGGAAGGGAAATTGCTATCCTGGTAGACTGGTTGGGGGCTGTTTTTAAATGACTATTAAGAATTTATATTGCTTGGTGCAGAGGCTGTATGCAAAAATTGTATTTTGGCTTATGAGTTAGCCCAGGAACTGAATTTACAGCCAAAGGATAAACCTGCTTCAGGAATAAGAAAGAAAAATCCCTTAAGTTATTTACAGTGTACATTTCCAAGCCAAGAAACACAGATGAGCCTGATACAGGCCATCTGGCATGCTACAAAAATTGTAAACATTATTACAGAAAACTGTGCACCTGGGGGACAGTTGAACCTTTTGAAGGGGCAAATGGCTTCCCACCAAATACAGAGATAAAAATCCCATTGCTGAACTGTTGGCCTGATCCCCACCTGAATTTTCTCAAAGTTGATGGGCTAAAAGCTCCAGAATGAACACATGCTCATTGAAATGGGAACAGCTTAAAAATTGAATCCATGTGCTTTCTAGGTGTGATAATGGTCAAAGCTGGAAATCTGATGAAGATCTAATTTGTGCTTTTAAAGCTGTTATCTGTCACATCTGAGACAGCAGGGTGTGGCTGAACCACATAGTCAAATTGATATGTTCATCCATTACCAAGTATTCATATTTTCCAAAATTTCCTTGCATCAGCACTCCTAGGATTTCTGGAAAGAAAGCAATGAGGGCACATAAGAGAGAGTGAACAGGTTGGGAAATAATTTGAGTGACTGAGCAGACATTATTTCTGAGTAAAAATACTCATCATGCCAAAGTGACAGCTAATATTTACTAGCTTAAATAACTAGGAAGTTACTAAAATATCCAGTGGTGGTCATAGCTGCAATATCTCTGACAGAAATGTGCAGTTGATGGGGAGAAATAATTACTGCACAACTAGGGGATAAATCCACTTCTGCATTGAACAAAATATAATCCAACTCATGCAGGGATATACAAATGCATTTTAAATACTGCAATTTTGTCTCTTACAATCAACAGGCCCATAAATAGGCAAAACTGAGAAGGTGGCCTGGTGCAGTGCAGGCACAAGTGTGCTGCTAGAGACCCACTGAGGTTGTACCAGGGGACAGAGTCACAGAGGGAAGGAAAGACTGGGAGGAACGTGGTGCTGACAAAGCTCTGGCCAGACAGAACAGAGGACAGAAGCTGTAGGAGTCCAAGGCCCCTGGGAGCTCTGCTGCCCACAGCTCATATCTTCTCAGCCATGCCTCAGCCTGTTGCTGTCCCAAGGTTCCTTGAGGGATGCAGTAACATTTATCACAGCTGTGCATTCCTTCTGCTCTTTCCTTTTCCCAGTTTCTCCTATAATATTAGCTTGTTTTCTATGCCCTTGCCTGGTCTAGAGGTTCCCCCTTGGCTGCATTTTCTTTGCTCTTATCTCTGCCAGTCATTGGTCTAAACTTTTTGGGACTAGAATCATACAATATAAAAATTCAGCTGGAATGGATTTCCAGAGATCATCAGATTTAGCCTCTTGCTCAAAGCAGGGCTATTTATGGTCAACTTGCTCAAAGACATCTCTAACAAGGGAGATTGGACCACATGGCCAAAGAAGCAGCATAATATTTGATCACACTTATTGCAAAGAATATCAGAATTTCCCTTGTGTGGTCACTGACTCTCAACCTGTACTGTTTCACAGGAAGAAACTGATGCAATCTGCAAGTCTAATACATGCAAATAGATAGTTTGTTTGGTATTTTTTTAAAGTTTGATGAACCATTTTATAGAGCCTCACACTGATTTGAACAACAAATATATAGTAGAGGAAGGAGGAGAAAAATATGGCATATCCTTTCTGCAAGTTGAGCATAGTTACTTAAAAACTTGCAGAAGACTTTAGATATAAGGTGAGAATCTATCTAAACTCTTTGCAGAGCCCTAGAAACAAATTAGAAACGTGGGAGGGTTTGTTTTTTTTTTGTCTCCAAGTGCGTTCTTTAGCAGAGTATAGTGCCTTAGGCTGCATCAGAACTTCAGTAAGGAGCAGAGATGAAAACTTCCTCCCAACCTCCTTCCTCGTGCACTGGCTAGCTACAAGAAGTCAGGGAAGATGGGCAGGTCTAATACAAGCACGTCTGGAGACAAGGATGCTAACTGCAGTTTGCTCTGGGGGATGATTATGGATTTTGATGGGAATAATGAGTGCCAATTTTAGCTGACATACTAGTCCTGAAGCTTCAGGTAAAGATTTTCACACAAAGCAGAACTTGGAATTTGATTTTGTGGAAGCACAGATATTCCTTGCTGGTGCTGAGAAGTGTTGGCATTTTGAAGCAGGTAATTAAGTGTTACAGTCACTCTAGTGACTGCTATGGTGAATTCTTAAAAAAAACATTAAGTTCCTTGCACTGATATTTTTAATTTGCTTGTATGTTCTTGAAGCTCAGATCACCTATTTACATGCCACTCATGTTTCTTTTCTCATTTCAGGGATTATCTGTCCTAGGAAATCCACTTGTTGAAGTTTTGAAGACAACCACCACAGGCAGTCTCAAGAAGAATTAGGTGCACACAGGACAGTTTTAATCAGTCAGTGAAAGCTTTCAATGCGGCTGAATTTTAAAGACCTAACAACTTTATTTTAAAAATTTTTTTTACTACTGAATGGCTCTGTTGCCTCAGAACAGCTCCCAGGAGGATCTGTTATGTGATCTTCCTGGGCACAGGCTGGTAATTCCCAGGGTCCTCCTTTCTACCCTTTTTTAAGATTGATGCAATGTTCCCTATTTCCAGTCACCTGGGACTTCACCTCACAGCCATGACTTTTCTAATGCCATGGACAGTGCTTAGCAACTACATGAGTTTATTCCCTCAGGACTCTGGGATGCATCTCATCAGGTCCCATAGACTTATTTATATATGTTCTTCAGGGTGTTTTTAGTCTACTTTGAGCACTGCCCTTCACAGATTGACAGACAAAGTTAACAGAGGCACAAAACTGCCAATAAAAGTAATTCCTCACCACCTATCCCCAGGCACAGAGCTCTGGACTTGGATTTTGCTGAGACCTTTCTTCCCTCTAATTACCAGTTTCTGGGGTATCTAATTTATGAGAGCTTCCTGGGTCCCACCCATCTAAGATCCTGATTGAGTCTATTGATTCATCCCTTTATTACTTCATTCATTCCTCTGAGATCTGAGGTACATGCTAAAGGCCTGCCTACTTGGAAATTAGTCTGAGCTCTGCATCTTACTGCAGTTAGGTTAGGGGAGTACACAAGCAATAAATATTTAGCAGCTCGTAGCTATTTCAGCTTCTGTTGTCCTCAGTGGTGGGTTGTCAGTGTTCATCCCTCAAACTCTTTCAGAGTAAGGTGACTCCCAGCAACAAGAGCGCTGCAGAGATCATCCACATCAAGAAGCATTTGCTGAAGTTTCTTGCCCATGCTAAGGGCTTGTCTACGAGTGGAAATTTACTACACTTGGACATTCTGAAATGGCTCTTGGTGTGAATCTAGGCTTGTAATAGCTCTAGGCTTATACCAAAGCAGTTATTCCCTAATGCCTGTCCTAATTATTTTAAGTACAGACGAACTGTAGCAGCAGCTCGGCCAGAAGCAGCAGCGAGTGTGCTGGAGTAAACAGGGTGCAGACAGCTGCTGGTGTTTTATAGAGGAGGTCACAGAGCCCTGCTTTGAAGTTGGACTGCTTTAAATGTTAGTTGCTGCCTGGAGCACTGTTTACAGTAATGCTCCCTGCTCTGAGGTGAACTGCTATTAGCAACAATGGAAAATTCTAGTTGAAGAAAAAAATATTATCAGACACAGCTAAAGAAAAACCATTAAAGGAAATTACAGTAGCACTTTTAGAGAAACACTGTTATTTGGCAGTGATGTTTGTGAAGATTAGTAACTACTTAGATTCAATTATGCAACCTCAACTATTTATTTCAAGGGCAAGGATAATTTTCCAAGTGTAGTTTAACTACATACATTGTTTAAACAATGTTTACCTGATGTAAATTGTATCTTTAATGGCTTCTTCCTAGTCTATACTTTTCCCCCCTTTCTAGATTGATGTCTCTAAGTCCAGATGCCTCCTTAGCAGGGAAGGGCTACTAAGCAGAAGGCAAAAAGAAAGATCCCTGAAGTTCTACTGCTGAGCCTTCCCATCTCCCAGAGCTCTAAATTCAAGGGGTCAAATCCAGTCACTTGTCTGGGGCCCTCAAAGAGCCAGTGGCTGCTAATGGGCCAGGTTGTCAGGTGACACTTCAGAATTTATTTTCTCAAAATACAGGCACTGAAAATCTCCATCTTCCCTGTGCACAGAGGGGCTTGTCCTACAACTTAAGTCCTCTTTACCTTTTCATGCCAGACTTTGTTTTGACCCTCACAGTGAATTCCAGTTCTGCTCTCCCTGAAAGATTATCCCACTACTTGCTCTGCCCCCACGCTGAATGCTGTACTGAATGTCTACTTTTGAATCCTATACTTTTATTGCAACAAAACCCTTCTGAAGATGTGGAGTTTGAAAGTATTAAATTACAAAGCTGCCTTCTTCCAGTTGATCTTTCAATAAAGAAGCATACGTTGGAGAAGCAGAGCCAAAAGAGAAAGTTGTACTTCTACAGGAAAGAAAGGGATGAAAGGTTATACCTGAAATCTTGGAGCAGGAAACAAAGAAATTTGAAGTCCATGAGGCAGTTTGGAGGCCTCAGAAATCCAAGTCCCATGATGGACAGTGTTACCCTGCATTTGGACATAGGTTGTGACGCTAAACTCACTTTCTTAACTGAGTGCTATCCAAGCCAAGGGGGATTTAAAATCCTCTTTCCCCAAGGCAGTATTCAATTTTCACCAAGTAAGACACTTAATTACAGATGCAATGTTATTTTTAGAATCTTTCAGAAATCTATTCAAAAATGTTGAACAAATTCCAGAACAAGACCTCCTAATAAACACAGAATTTTCTTTGAACTGCTCACATTTCTGAAGACAGCTTAAGCAGATTCAAGCCCAGGCATACCTACTGATATGTATAGACCCTACATACAAGCAGAAAAAAAAAAATCAATATTCCTCAATTAGGATATTATATGTCATATATCCTGAGTGTTTCTCTTTTGCAGTGTGCTGTAAAGTCTCCAATAAGTAACACAGAGGAGTCCTACAGAGTTATCCTAGACATGTAAAGCTTAGTTTCCATGGTTGAGCAGAGAGCTTTTCTAGAGTTAGGTAAGGAATACATAGAAGTCCAAGCAGACTATAGGTTGCTCAAGTTTAAAGTGCCCTGTGACAAAGGGCTTTGGCATCTCTTTTGCCCTTTAATTTCAGAAGGGTGGAAATTATATTTCTTTGGCACTATAAAGCCTGGAGTTTTTTGTTAATGCCTGGCCTGTTCTCAGCTCCTGACCCAATCTGGCAATATAAATCAATGGAATCCTTGTGCCAGCTCTGTACTGTTTGATGGTTTTGATATTCTTAGAGCACTACATCACCTGATCTGGCACACATTGGCTGGAATAAGTGAAATCTAAGCCAGAATGATGATTTGGAGGGGCTTATCTTCAGTAAATGGAGACTGCAGTTGTAGCTCACCCTGTTTGCAGCTGAAGCTGCCTCTGCCTGCCTTTAACCACTCACAGCTTTGCTTCCTGGGTCACAAGAGCCCAATATCCCTTCTGACATTTTTTTCCTAGCCTGACGCAGCTGGGGTGATCCAATGTTAAACATTCTATGCTAGCACAGGTCATTTTGGCTGAAGTTGGTGAGGGAAGCAGTATTATGGGTAGATACCAAAGGAAAGTAAGGATAGGAAAAAATATATATTGAAGAGCAGTACTTGTTTATCTAAGACCTAATATGCTATTTAGAGGAAGAGTAGCTGAAACACCAAGAAATACAAAAAGAATTACTAAGTGGGTGTTCAAGGTTTAAGCTGTTTTGCACAGAGGAAGAGCAAGACTTAAGGTAGCTATTAAATTTCATCTACTTTTATTTTTACAATTGATAGATTCCTTGCATGTTAGCTATGGAGCTTACAGGACAAAATAAAACCACTGTTATAAAAGGTTACAGAATCTGTGACATTGCACATTATAGAGACAGGGAAATTGTACAGTTTTTCTGGATCTCCCACTAAGTATCATCCCCTTGTACTTAGAATTCAATACAGTTATACAGAAGACAGAAGGTCTTCTACCCATACTACTAGAATGAGAAGAGCTATTTTGGAAGACTGACTCTGAATGAACTCAGGATCCTATAGCATGCCCTAAAGGGGACCAAAAGTAACCATGTATCATCCAACACAACTATGGTGTTGCTACTACCACAAAACAGGCAAAAGAAAAGAAAACCTAGTACCTAGTTCATAGTTCAGTGATCCCACCTTTTGCAAAGTTGGTTAAATTCTAGTCATAATAAAAATAATGTAGCCTTGCTAGAAATTCCTAGATACAGCAGATAGAACTATATGCATAGAATTTGTGTAAGAATTTACAAAAATTAACACACATAAATTTTAGCTTAGGATAGGTCCAACACTTTTTTAGTGTGTTCATGTTTAAGCCTGATTGGCTAAAATTAGAATAAAATGCACTAAGAATATTAGAAAAAACATGCTTAGGAAACACAGAATATGGTTCTGTTGCTGCTGTCACCTTTACTGCTGCTGGTAAGATGCTACTGCTTCTGCTTGCACCATGGGAACTTTGCTGGCACAAACTGTAACAACCTCCACCTTCATGACACTGATTTAGCCATGCAACAAAAAACCCTTTGTTTTTACAACTACCCATCACCTTTGTCTTCAGCAAGGACGCCCAAAAAAACTTGACAAGGTTCCTCTCCATGTGAATTCTTTAAATTAAGACAAGATCTTTGTGGAAGTATATCAGGTTCTGGTAGAAGTTGTAGGCTATCCAGAAGAATTGTTTAATAAGAATTATCAGACTATCATACATGAAGTATGACAAGATTATCACAAGTCTTCCATCTAAAGAGTTTCCTTGGGTGGGTTTTGGTTTGAAGTCTTTTTAGGCAGGGTGGGGATTTAACTGCAGAACCACAGAGTATCTCCAAATGTCACAGCCCTGGGGACTTGCTCTATGTGACGTACAAATATCAGATCAATCAGGTACTTGTCTCTGAAACAGAAACAAGAATATTAATGGAACTACCATTTACACCACCCAACATTAAACAAGCAAGACAAGACCTGCCTTCACTGCAGTTTAGTGCCTAGTACAGGCCACTGAGGAAATGCACACAAGACAATTTTGATGTTGTAATGCATTTTCTTAGCAACCACACAGAAAAAAAATTACTTTACTTATTGTAGCCTGTTAGTAGTAAATAGTGAGTCACTTTGCTCTCTCCAACTGAAGCTTCCTTCCCTTCTCTGGCCTATCATCTAGGTTTATTCATTTTCACTCTGCATCCAGTGGTTCTCTCCATTTGCAATTACCACAGGAATTACCACAAATCAGGCTCTTTTCAGCAAGGGATTGAAGACTTAATACAAAATTGGTATTTCATTTCCATAGCAGCAGCCCAAGTGTATTTTGATAGGGGACTCAAATCCCTTGTCAGGGAAGGGCATCAGGCTGGGATGGCAACAGGGCAGTAATAAACACTTCCCCCAGCCCCCAAGAAGGGTACAACCATGCTGTACCTGAGCAAGAAGAGCCAGGGTACCCATGGCCAGCAGTATCAGGGTCACTTAAAGCCCAGGACAGCACACAGACACTCCAGCTCCAGCAAGGTCTAAACCCCCATCCCCTGAGGTTTAAATGCAGCTCCACGGCCAAAAGGTGGCTGTGGATGGGTGGGGGCCCATGTGAGGCTAACTGGGGTAATCAGTGTAATCAGTGCCTGCTGACCTGCTCAGAGCCCTGTCCTAGTCACAGCCCCCTCCAGCTCCGGGGGAAAGAAAAAATCCCATTTATGTGTGAAGGGAGTTAGACATGTTTAACTAAACTTTACACTTTAGTGCAGCTTAGGCATAAAACCATTTCTGAGGCATCCTGATATAGATATACTTTTGGAGGTTATTGTCATGCTGAACCTCACAAGTGAAGAAAAATAAGAAATTAATGCCACATTTGAAAGCTGAAAATAATTAGACATCACTTTTCTTCTACTGATTGTTGTCTTCATGTACCTGTCTCCCTGGTCATGGTTGTAATCTGCCACAGACTCCAAAAGGACTGAGCACAGGGAAAAAATAGTCATCCAAAGGTAGGCAGCTGGCCCTGAGATGTCAAAGGCAACTTTCCAGCTGCCTAAATAAGATTCTCCAGACTTTTAAGAAGCCATCCAGCTCTATGGAGCATGTGTTGGTGTTTGTGCAGTGTCCAGTGCATGACTGTTTGAAGATAAAATGCTTGATGTGGTTTGAAAAAAAAAAAAATCAGAGATTTATCTGTGAGCAGTTTTATCAGTTTAGCCTTAACTTGGAAAAGGAATTACAGTTCTGTGTGAGGCACTATGTTGAATTTTCTGGTTGAGTCTTTACTGAGCGAGTGTTTTTTTGGGCTGAAATACTGCTGCATTGACAAGTTGACTTGAAACATAGCCCATCTGCCTCAGCAACCTCAGGGGAATTTGCTGTAGCTTGAAGCTAATCTTTGCTCACTTCTTTGAATAGCATTGTCAAGATGAGCTGACCCTCATTTTCTGCCTTGGAGACAGATGCTGGCTAGTAATGCTGCATAGAATTTGCTGTAGTGCATTACATAATATCTGCAACAAAAAGATACAGCCTCTAAACTGAATAACCAGTAATTATGCTAACAGTGACAGATAATAGATAAATTATAATGAAATAGAGAATCCATATAGCTATATAATCACATATAATCCATACTTATTCATATATCTCTGATAATATATGGATAATGATATAGATCAATAGCACTATTGTATATAACAATGTATAGATATAATTCTGATAATCTCTATCATCATCTATTTTATATTTAGGTAGAGAGCTAAAGATAGCTATATCAAGAGATATAGATACGTATATACAAAAATTGTATTTGGAAACTTCTTCAGAGTAGTGGTTTCTGTAGCATTCTCACCTTGAGTGAGAATACCACAGCAAATATCCTGTATACAAGAATTTCTACCTCTTTTTACCTGTATAAATCATTTTGTCTGCTCCTAGGAAAAGAATTAGAATTTACTCCTTTTATCCTAACTAAACTCAGCACACTAAACCTGTGTGCTGAGTAAGAAAGTCAGGACATTGGTGGGTTTTATAGATTCTAGCAGCTCATTCACTTTAGTTAAGCTAAATCTGGTAAATCACTATATTACTAAGTTTCTGAAGAGGAATGACACATTATACTACTCTGGCAGTTCTGCCTTGGGCAATAGCAATCACAATGGCTTTTTAAAACTATCTAGAAAGTCTTGTGAAGATTGATATGAAATTTTATGCTCTCACTGGTTTGTTTATTTTACCCAGCCAAATGCTAAATTTGAACAACCTTGTGCTTGTAAGGCATTCTGTCTAACAATCTGAGGCGTAATATTAATTACAAAACAACTTTGAGACAGTCACAAAACATCATAAAGGATATTGGAAAGCTTTGTGTAAGGACTGATACATCATCTCTGACCTATCAAAAACCTTTTGAAATTTGAGAGTATAAATGGTTATGGCTCCATCTTTGGAGAAAACAGGAGCATTTGAACCTCTCTTCTGCAGCATTTTGCTTGCACAGGAGGTAATTAGATTGCAAGAAATTGGGTTGCACTAAGTCTTATTAAGACTGTCAAGAGAGACTGGCAAGCAAGGCAAACTTTAGTTTCTTGGGCATAGCAAGAAACATCTTATGCTGCAAAGCCACTGACCTGATTGCAGGTTTTGATTGCTAAAAGTGAATTGGTTTTGACAGCTCCCCTTCATCCTAGCAGGTGATGGCTTGGGAGGTGAAGGCAGGTTGCTAATTGCCCTCTGACAGTGCTGTTTGGCAAAGCTGCACTGTCTTTGTGTCAGCAGAGAGTGTCAGCCAGAATGGCAGCTTCTTGCCTCCAGCTTTGAATGGGGGTTATGTACAGGTGGCAGAATCCCAAAATGCTCTTTTGCCAATTTAATAGGCCAGTAAGGATTCCTGGTAACACTGTTTCTAGAAAAAAGATACAAGGAAGGATGTAGGACATGCCTGCGCAGACAGTAAGTTCCTGTTTGTTATTAATTTTTTTTCATAGTGGTGGCTCAAAGAGACCTCAGTCAAGAGAAGTAAACTCTCCTTTTAGACATGCAGGTGTCCTCCTTCAACGAGCAGCCTGAACTAAAGGTGTCAACTGATTGATTGTCTCATAGGTTGGATATTGTGTACTCAAGCACATTCAGAATTTCATTTAAAAGGAAACCTTTCAGTTACTGAAAAGATAATCTTGTAGATATACACTCACTGCCAAGTGACACAGAGTTCCCTTCCTAAAGCTGCAAACTAGATTAAATAGACACTGAAAGCTGTGAATCTCTTATCCCTTATTTAGATAATTAAATTACAGTTACATGCACTATATCCAACTACCTCCATGTAGTAATATCATTCTTAAGTAGTAATACTGTTTAAAAATGCTACTAGTGTATATAAGGTAGGTCTAATATTGCTTTTCCTTGATTTTGAGTGCAGTGGGAGACAGTAATTTGCTACTGCAAATTGCATCATCCCTAACTAATATCAGGTGAAACAATCATTACTCTTTGGTTTAAATATTTGCTCAGAGAGAAAAATTCAGAAGAGATCCCTAACAAGAACCAATTAACTAAGTACCTCTAATGAGTTTCAGTAACATCCTAAAAATTATAAGGGCCTGCTATCTCATGGGAAAGAAGACAGAGAAGAATCCTTTTGCAAAGCATAAATCTCATTTTAAATGAGATCATAAACATGCTGACTAGCTAACCTAATTTTGCTTCTGCATATAATACTCTGTGCTTTTCCTTGCTTATAAAATTTTAACTCCTATTCTTGTCATCAATAGCAGTATTTAGTTTACTTCTAAAGCAAGAGAAGCCATTTTTGCTACCATTGTTGCAAGAGAATTCTGCAGGATAATATGATCATATTTAAAACAATAGGAAACTAATAAGTCTAGGGAATAAACACTTCAGGGGTAAGTAAAATGTTCCACAATTTAATCAGTCAGTACATCTGCATGGAAAACACAGTTTCTAACCTGGGCGGGGAAGCCAGAGAGGAGAAGTTTTAAAATTACCAGATCAAGCTGACATTCCAATGCATCTCTTCAACTCTTTTGTTGTGGCCGTTGGTACACTAAAATCTACTAAGTGTGATACTTAGGAAAAACAACACTGCATTAATTCAATTCTTTCATTTATCATTCTCAAACTGTGGTTGCTTTTTTGAGTACTTTTAAAAACCTTAGAGATTTTGACTTTTGTGATAACACACTTCATACTTTTTCGGATTTGGCTTTTACTTATTATACTTGTTCTACTTTTTTCCCCCCTCCATGCTTCTATCTTATTTGTTCCACAAATATTATTTATCTGCCTTCCTTCCCTTGCTTCCTTTTCTAAGTGGAAACAGATGCACTACATTTTAGCTTGATGATCACCTCTGCTTTTATTTTTTCTGCTTTGAGATAGCACTTATGGGATGAATCAGAATCTGCCTGGAGAATGATGTCATTTAATTAACAAATAAGGTTACTAAATTCCTCGTGTGATTGAAAAAGGGAAAGGCAGAGAAAGCAAAAATAAAAGTTTTGTATGGAGCAGTACAGCACTTGTGAGACACAAGCTGGCGACATGCCCTCTCGTGGTCATACTGCTACAAGAGCAATGCCTTGTTTTAATTAAGAGCAGGCTACTGTTCAGCTAGTACTTAAATATTTTAGTTTAGTAAGACTGGTTTGAAAACATGTCAGAGCCCTAAAGAGAAATACAGAGGCCTTTATCAGATTCTTTGATGCCCAATGCTATGTACTGAATCATAAAGCACAATAAGCAGACTTGGAAGACCTAAGACACAATGACAATTTCTTTCTAAATGTCAGGTGTCATTTCTGCTCTGCAATTGAATGTAGATCAGAAACACAGATTTAGTCTGCAAGTATTGTTGATTAGTTCCACAACTGATTCTGATTGAAATTAACAAGGTATTCTTGTTTTCTAGGATAAGGTACTCTGATTTAATTAGGAATATGCAATTATGTTACTCATTTGGATAGGTAGTGCATTAATTTTAGAGACTGAACCCAAAATTGCCCTTACAAGATGAAATAGCTACCTCCATTTAGCTTGAGCTAGGCATCACCACCCTCAGTCACTGCAACTTCTGCCAGAATCATAGTCCCTGGCTGTTCTTGCCACAAGTGTGCTGAATGATGCAGAAAGCAGCACTACTACTACTACTGATATTACACTACTAATTAAAGTGCATTTTAATCCCCTAAAAATATCATAATAGCATTTTCATTCTCTGTGCTTACATACACAAGAGAAGACAGTTTTGTTTGCAAGGTAATATCTCCAAAAGTGAATACTGATGTACATAACTTCACAGAGCACCTTTTGTGCCCATTATTCAGGAACTTGGCCTTTGTAGTCACATAAAGGAAGTTGCGGCAGTTGAAACGTAATGGCCTTTACACTAGAAAGTGTGCTAAAGGTTATTAAAAGACAAACACCTAGGCATTCACAAGACAAATTCAGAAACTCTGCAGCTTCACTTTTGTCCATCCCATGTGAATTTCTTCCAGGAGAACCATATCTTTCTTGTAAACAGGGTCCCAGTCTAGGCACAGGAATAGTAGCCCTACTGCAGTCTCCCTCTTAATATTAGGGCAATATAGCAGGAAGAGTTCCACTCAGTGTAAAATCCACAACAGCACAATGCTATTTTCAGCCTATAATTACCCACTTATATGATCTATTTTTCTTGCTTGAGTTTTTTAGCCAATGTTTGTCTGTCAGATTTCTCTCCATTTCCCCCCCCCACCCCGAGCTTATCTCCAATCTTCAAAATTACTTTGATTTCTGATTCTGCCATCCAGCTTGTGTTTTTTCCATCAAGGTTTAAGCTGAGTCATTACATCAACCCATGTACCATCTTCACACAATGTATATTAAATTATTCAAAATTATTGCAGCCTGGGGAACTCCAAGCCGCCATTGCTGGAGATCATGACCTCCCTGCCTCAGTGAAGTAGGAAACGCCTTGAGTCATAGTCTCAGTACAGCCTTTTTTTTTTGTTCTCTTTAAAAAGTGTTTTCTTCAGGCTGGTGTGCTCCTTCCAGCTTACCCCTGTACATCTGCTCACCATATGCACACCAGCACTAGTGGCCTGGTGACACTACAGCCTGGGGAGTCCTGGCTATATCTACTGCTGCCTAATTGCCTTTCCTGCCAGCAGCCTGAATGGCAGGAGAGAAGGGTTTAATACATCTCTTTTTCCATGTCAGTGCCTCTGGAAAATGCCCCCAAAGCAATCTTATGGCTATTTTTAGCAGCTGTGAAGCTTCTTATGTCTTTACAGTACAAGACAGCAGAGCAAAAACTCCTTACTTCAAGTCTGAAGTGAGAAAAATTATCATAATACAAACTGTCAACTAAACCAAACTTCCATTTTTCATAAATACATCAGTAGGGCAGGTTGCTGTCAGTGTCTGGATGAATGCAATTACTGAATACTTCTAAAGAAAAATGTCCTTCTGTAGTTTTATTACTATGGATACCTTTTCCCATAGAGTAAAACAGTTCAGACTTACAAATCAACCAAAAAGATTTAGATAGATGGATTTAAAATAAGACTGGAAGGTAAGTGCATAAAACTGTTCCAGAAAATCCAGGTCATAATTCATATATCTTTGATTATGCACTTCTAAAGATGGGAAGTGCTCATTGAAGTTAATGAATATTTTGGTGCTTTATCAACTTGTGGATCAGTGCCTTGATATAAACACAGCTGGTGTGTGTTCAATGACATCTTCCACTGCTTTGCCAGTTGTAGGATGTTATTTAATGAGAGCTTCTGATATCAAGTTAGCTTGAGTCTGACAGAAGTAGATTATGTAAGGACTTTGCAACAGAAACATACACAAAATAAGCCTAAAACTTTAAAACTTCTTCCTAAAAAAAATGCAATTTAAACATGAAGTAATATATTACATAAGTCATAAAATATCATCATACTTATAAATTGCACATGAAATTTGTGGGACATAGTTCATCTGTGACAAAGGAGTAATTAAGATTTATATTTAGTTTCACATCATAGTACATCAGCTTGATTTGATTTTAAAATTCTCTTAATACATATTAATATTTGACATCTATCTAAGTTGTCCATATGTAACTTCAATGGAAACAGTGGCCCTGCCTAAGATGTTGCCATGCTGTACCACATGCTGCAGTGAACTGGATGCAGCTCCAGCAAACAGTGCAATGCTTTTTCAAAAGAAAATAAATTAACACCCTGGGGTTGTCAAGATGGCCAGGACACTCAGAGCATTTCAGCAAAATTTCAGAAGGCTCTAAGCATCAGCACTCTGTTACCTGAAAGTCTCTCATTCCTTTCCTCTTTAGTCTCCCAAGGGCAGCTCCACACAGCTCCAGCTCTTTCTCTGAAGTTTTCTCCCTTCCTCCTCCAGTTCCAGGTCGCTCCTTCCTGTTCCTAGCATGGCCACCTAACTCTGTCTGTCCCTTTGCACAACCTCCTGTCCCTTCCTCCTCTCAGCATGGCCAGCAGACTCCAACTGACCCCTCCCAGCTAACTCACTCTTTATCTCACCCATAGCTGGGCGGGCAAGGCTGTTCCCACTCTTGGGTAATTAACACAGCTGCAATATATCAATGGCAAGATTGCCTTCAGCACCATCTTTGTCTCTCCACAACCTGTCTCCCCACAACACACCTACTTATGAAATCTCTGAAAAAAAATACAGAATTTACTACATCTCATTGTTAGGCAATATAAGAAAAGTATGAAAAATGCCTTGGATTGGGGTTTAAGTGGCTGCAGTCTGTTATCATGACAGGGTAAATACATTAGATATTTGTTTTAGGAGTACACAAAACAAAGGAAGGGATGCTGCCACTGGTAGAATCAGCTGACATTAGAAGTTTCCTGTGCTGTGGGGCTCCTGGCATCCTGTACAAACGTGCTGCCTGTCACCTTGATGCTGCCTCACAAAGGCAGGCCTACTTATTTAGGTTAGTATGTAAAGGTGAAGGAACTAATGCATCAAAGGTGACGAATAAAACTCTGAGTGCTCTGACTGGGTGACGTGAAAAAGAAAGAAAGCTCACTGATAGTTGATATGTAAAGTGAAGAACTAAGGCCAATTCTGATGGAAAATTTAGTCTCTACTGAATTCTAAGGCTAATATGCTGATATTCATGTTCTTCATGTGTCTAGGTGAATTGACTAAACTGTCTGTTTAGTCCCATGGCCCTTGTAAAGCAAATAAAGAGAAGGGAGTAGCTATTTTTATGGGCAAGAGACAGTATCAAATTATTTTAATATTACCCGTGGCAGTTAGTGTTGGTTCTATTCATCTGAATGAGAACTTTGACTTTCAGGGAGACATGGGAAGTTTACACTGAGTGTGTTTGAAGATCCCACTGACAGTGTGACTGTTCAGAGTGAGAAATTATTTATATGTATACTTTATCTCTGTTTCTGCATTACTCTCTTCTCTGGAAATGCAACTCCAGTTACATTGCCAAATTCCTGAAACTCTGGAACTGATGATTGTAAATTAAATTAATACATCACCATTCACAAATAAGTCTTCCTTAAAATATTGCATAGCCTCAGTATGATAAAACATAGTGTAGCTGTTCTTTCTGTTTTCTACTGGCCACAGCAACTTCTGAGAAAACACTAATGAATGACTCAGAAAAGAGGAAAATTAAGTTTCATCGTGTGAGAGGTGAAATATGGGAAACATTTCAATAAGGCAGTATTCCCTTGGCAACTTCTAAGCTTTTCTGTC
>VYXD01010236.1:3449086-3468629 GCA_013397195.1 Hylia prasina
AACTAAGGCCAATTCTGATGGAAAATTTAGTCTCTACTGAATTCTAAGGCTAATATGCTGATATTCATGTTCTTCATGTGTCTAGGTGAATTGACTAAACTGTCTGTTTAGTCCCATGGCCCTTGTAAAGCAAATAAAGAGAAGGGAGTAGCTATTTTTATGGGCAAGAGACAGTATCAAATTATTTTAATATTACCCGTGGCAGTTAGTGTTGGTTCTATTCATCTGAATGAGAACTTTGACTTTCAGGGAGACATGGGAAGTTTACACTGAGTGTGTTTGAAGATCCCACTGACAGTGTGACTGTTCAGAGTGAGAAATTATTTATATGTATACTGTATCTGTTTCTGCATTACTCTCTTCTCTGGAAATGCAACTCCAGTTACATTGCCAAATTCCTAAAACTCTGGAACTGATGATTGTAAATTAAATTAATACATCACCATTCACAAATAAGTCTTCCTTAAAATATTGCATAGCCTCAGTATGATAAAACATAGTGTAGCTGTTCTTTCTGTTTTCTACTGGCCACAGCAACTTCTGAGAAAACACTAATGAATGACTCAGAAAAGAGGAAAATTAAGTTTCATCGTGTGAGAGGTGAAATATGGGAAACATTTCAATAAGGCAGTATTCCCTTGGCAACTTCTAAGCTTTTCTGTCTAATGCAGAAAACCAAAATGATAGTTTCAGCACAGGCACTGGAAGGTATATGGGGTGGGACAGAAAACAGGCACAGGTACAATCTGATTTTAGTCATCGTTCTTATAAAGTAATAATCTCTTTATTCTCAGAGCGAATGCCTGACTTAAGTTTGCTCATTTGCTTCCGTAGTTAGGAACTTTACTTTCTCTTCCAGAGAAACCGCAGCCGAGGTTGACGTGGCGGTGAAGTTTTCCCTCTGGCCACTAGATGCTCGCACAGCCCCACAGCTCTGGATGCTCCCGGCCGCCAGGCAGGAGCGGGCTTTTTTACATTAAAAACAAAACAAACAAAAGCCTTAAGCTAGAAAAATACCAGGGGAAAACTTAAATAAATAAATAGATAAATAAATAAATAAATAGGTAAATAAATAAATAAATAAATAAATAAAAATCAGGAATTTCCAGAATCAAGTTGTGTAGGTTATCTTGATTTGGTCCATGTGTGTGCACGATGCACTCATTAAATTAATACTCAGACTTTTTCTAAAGAATGGAGACCACATTTGGTGCACATAAAATGTTATCTGTTTATTTTTCTTCACATCAGCACATATATTCTGCATTATTTATTGTATAAACCATACATGCTCTGCTTTCAATATAGAATTTTGTGTATCTCTTGATACCATCTTCTGTGTTCACAGTATCTTCATTTTTTGCCTGTGGTTAATAAACTTTTCGCTTTTCTGGACAGCACCTAGAGGGCCAGATGACGCTCTTCTGATCTTCTGGATAAGAAGCTGAGCCACAGAGGGTAAACCTGACATTTTACAGGGTTTACATCAATGCAACTATTTAATCTTATATCCAGTGTAAGAAATAGAAATCAGTTCTACAAACTTCGGTGCTCTAGAGCTCTAGAGCATGCACCCTTGTGTTCGAAGCCCAAGCTGGTTTTGGTTACTGCAAGGGCTCAGTACCTTTGCAGGAAGCATCCCAGATTTGGGAGCTAGAAGGGACAGCAGTGTTTGTCCCTCTGCGATGCTGAACAGATGGGGCGGAATCTGTTTCTCCAGAGAAGCCCCCAGTGGTCTTGGGTAGTCCCTTCCAGCTTTCCTTGACGCCCGTGCCCTGGCCTGTCTGTCCGGGTCCTTCAAATGAATCACAGCACACTTTCCGGACACAGAGGCTGCTCTCCTTACCTAATTCAGCGCTCTCGCTCCGAACCAGAGGCGTGCCCGGCGTAGGAAAGCGAGCGCGGTGTCAGCCCCCTGCTGCACCACGATCGCATCACCGAGGGGCACTGTTGCCTTTGGATAAAGCGCCAGCCCTGGGATTTAACCAAATGACGGCTCGGTGTGTAAAGGATCTCTGTCCCCAGCCCTGGCCCTACTCAAACAAGCTGCCCTACTCCATCAAGACTGCAGTACCCTGATTTCCAGGAATGTGTCAGAATTAGAGAAGTAAAGCCTCGTACTTGGGCTTTTTGCTGAGATTACCTCTTACTAACAGCTGTGAAATCGCCTCCGAGCGTTATCCACTGGGGACTAACAGAGACCAAGTCACTTTGCATTCAGCGAGTACACGGTATGATTCAACTGATCTGAATAAAGGTAGAGGTAACAAGCAACATCTCATTTCCAGGCTCTCATATATTCATTTCTCAGAGACACCAAACCTTGAATTTAAATAAAACCCTGATTTATACATATAATTTCAAACTCCATGAATGCTGCAGACAACTTCAGGAATCAGATCCTGATCTTGGTTGCTGTGATTGTAGAGTAAAAAAACACCAGTAGCTTCAACAGATTTTTATTAGATTAGTTCAATTTGTGCTGAACTACCACAAAACTGGGAAGGTCCTGGTCATTGCACCAGAAACAAGATTGCAGAAGGCTTTTCCATTTAATGGCATTTCTGCCAGTTTGTACTTCTGGCCTGAATATTCTTTTAAAATAGCTCTCTGAAGGCAATTAAGGAAAACAAAAAAATAAGGAGAATAAAGAGACTGTCATTAGTAATCCAAGAAGGGTTTCATTTCTGAGAAAGGATTAACAATGAAGACAAAGAGCAGAATGAGAAGGCAATTGCTGTTGTCATTATCAGCAATTTCTTCAAATTAAGTTGGCAAGTCTTGTATTCAGTGTGCAACATTCGTTGTGGATTGGCATTTGAAAAGATTTATAAGAATTAAAAGTAAGTCTTTAGAGCGAAGCAGCAGCAATATGGTCTTGGATTGTGACCTTGGGTAAATTCCATCAGGACTCCAGTGCAGCTCTAGCCATGTAATATATCACTTGGTCCTGGGGAGATCCTGTAACTTTTCCCTGTTCTGATCCCTCAGGGAAAAGTTAAGCACACGAAGTTTTTTGCAGACCAGGCCAAACTTTGCTTTCTGCTTTGCAGATCTGTGTAGAAACAACATAGCAAACCTCTGCAAAATTAAATGAGCAGCCCAGTTTAGAGTGAAGGAAATATTAATAATAGTATTAGGGTGAAAGAAGTTGAGCTGGGAATTTCCTTCTTTGCAATAGTGAAGAGCTTCACCATGTAACAGTGAGTTGTGATAGGGATGGCTGAAGAACTTCAGCTAAATTATATCACAATAGGATTTGCTTGGTGGGGAGCTCACTCCGGTGAATGAAATGTCACAGAACATGTGGAATTTCTAAACAAAACCCAGTAGTAACCAATGCACTGTGGTGCACTACCAAAACGGTTTCCTTCATCTTATATCGTCAAGCAAGAATCATCAAAGAGATGGGAAATGTCAGGGCGTGGCCTGTACCCATCCTCCATGATTTAAGATACTGCCCCAAAACAATGGGCTGGTGGCTCCTCAAATCTGCCTGTCCCTGGCTTTGCCAAGGATGCATTGGAATACCTTGATTTCACCCGGTGCAGAATTAGAAAACTGCATAAAGCATCCCAGGTTGTGGGATTAGTTCAGATCATGCCATCAAGAAACCTGATGTCTTTGTCTCTGTCCTTTAGCTTTGCTTAGCCAAGGCCACAGCGTTCGCAAAACAAAAGGAGACCTTGCTATTGTCATTCAGCCTCACATTTGCTCCTTGCAGCGCTTCTCTTGGCATTTCCCACCATTCTTTCGCGTCCCGCATCTCTGCTGCTCCTGCCTCTTTCCCCCTCTGCTTTCCCTGCTTTCTCCCCTGCTTTTGTCTGCCGCTCCCCACTGTGCCTCTGTTAATCCCTTTGTTGTGCCCCCATGTCGGTGCGAGCACCGCTCCGCTCCTCCCTCAGCCTCCTCTGCTCTTCCTGCTTCTCCTCGCCGCGCATCCCGCCACTTCCCTCGTGTGTCTGCCGCTCTGCCACGCACAGCTGCTGCTCTTCTCCCCACCTCCACCACTCCCGCTGCTCCCACTGCTCCAAAAACAGTTTTGACCAGCTCGACTTCCAAACAATGAGGCTTTGACCTCTTTCCCCTGGGAGAAGATTTCACAGCCAAACACGTCTCACTGGCAGGAGCTTTTCCTGATATTCAGCCTGTTTCCTTCTCCCATTGCTCCTACTTAAATCTCTTTATATTGAACCAACAGCTCATGCCCCAGGCTAGGTGTTTTACCCCTCCTGTTCTGCCTGTTGCAAAGAAGGGCTGGATACAGATAGCGTGGCCAAAAGGAACAGGGACGCCCTCCTAACATGCAGCTCTCTGTCCAAGTAAGCAAGCTCCTGTTGTACCCAGAAGGAGCAGAACAAACACTCTTACCATAATGAAAAATAGGCCACATGCCTTAAAAAAATTCACCAAGGGCCAAATCTTGATCAGTTTTTATTCATCTGAAGGAAAGATACTCATACAGACAGCTGTGTCAACAGCCTGTGAGCCAGGGGCTGAGTGAATCTGAGCTCCTGAAGGGGAACGGGGATCTGAAATAGGTGAATAAGGCCCAAACAGAGTACCTTAGGACATGGAGGGAGAGGTTTGAAGCCAGGAGGCAGAGGAGAAAAACACCAAGCTGGCACAGAGTGCAAAAGCAGGAGACACTGAGTTTAATTAGTGAAAAAAGAAGGAAAAAAAAAGGAAGAAATAAAACTGACCATATGGAAGGAGGTGGGTGGGAGGAAGGGGAGGGGGGGCGTTTCAAGCAGCTGGATGTGGGCTGAGGTGCATTAGGTGACCTGCAGTGGGATGAGGAGGGTTGAGTGGGGCTAAAGGTGAACGCATCCCACACTCACAGTGATGTCAACAAATTGTGGAATGACTGAACACAACTGTGAAGAGACTTGTGTTTTAAGGGTGAAGACTGTCTTTTAACAAAGAATCAGAAAAGTGCTCACTCAAAGAGGAGATTAAGACTGGTACTAAAGCGCCACTTAGAAACGTAGAGTTTCCAAGGCAGCCAACTGAAGGCAGCCAACTGAAGGCTGTAAAACAGTCTCCAGGGCTGGTGTGAAACAGAAGTGGTCATCTACCCACACGCCCACCGAGACTCCTCCTTGCTGGGCTCAACACACACGCCAGTTTCACACAGTGAGCCAATTGAACTGCTGAAAAAAGGTGGGGATTTTCTGTTCCTTCCTACCCTCCCAGCTGCACCTTCTGGACACTTACTGGGCTCTGGCTCTTGTTCACACTTTTCATCAATGGATCTCACTCACTAAACTCTCACAAACCTATCAATTTCTTTTTCTGTGATCAGTTTTCTGCTGGCTTAGTGAATTGGTGCATAGCAAGGGCTCAGAGAGTGCAATTTTTAAAGCACAAACCACAGCTGCTTGGGTACAGGATAATGAAGGGAAGATGCAGCATTATTTTTCCTCATCAGAGGCAAGACTTGAACCTAGCTGAGCGTACACAGCACTGCAACCTGAGTGAGCATCTTCTTCTTTTTCTCAGGTGTTTTAAAATGTGCCAACCGATATGTTCCCATTAGCACGTTGTAAGGGCTGCTCATTTTCCTAGTCTAGACAGGCCTTTCAAGCAGACACTCAGATCTGCCTTCAGGCATTTTGTCAGGCCAGTCCTCAAAAGCACCTTTCAGAGGCTCAACAGACAACTTCAGATGGCAATTTGGAATCTTATTCTTGGTGGTTAAAATAGCTTATCTTGGCCAGTCCAAAAGCTAAATTATTAATACCAGATGAATTAATAGCAGTGAAAACTGCTCATTAGAAATTATAATGGCACTGAACACCATAACAGATCCCCTATAGTGTAAATCAACCTGGTCTCATTTATTTAATGAAGCTACAACCGCTTACAGCAACCAGGGACCTGCCCTAACATTTTCATGCTTTTGTATGTACCTAACATACCATTGCAACCTTCTCCCTCAATTTTTCTGCCATTCTTATAATTTTTCCCTTAGAGGGCTTCTTTAGACATAGCAAAGACTGCTTGGTAATTTTTATGTCTAGCCTCCTATTTCCCTTGCTACTCTCCCCCACAGCAATTTGTGTGAGGAAAAGGTAAATCAGAGCCACATGTTCCCTTCATAAGCCCGAGATAAAGGACAGCAGCAATATTGTTTGCTGCAAATTCACTGGGATTAAGCAAAATGCTGTTAACTGTGGAGAAGATCACAGTATCAGCATGCTTCCTCTGTTTTGCATGTTATTTGTTGGGGCAAGCTCAGTTTCTTCTATCGATGTAAGTGGCAGCTGAGGGCGATGCATCATGTCCTGAACTTCCTAGGCAGTGGACCCAATGCCCTCCAACAAGCTGGTGCAGTTCCATATGCCATACTCACCCAACCAAGCAAGTTGTACCTAGTGAAGGCACTAGCTGAAGGTGTGGAGAACATACAAATATTTTAAAATTCTTTGTTTCTCTCCTAACTAAAAGAGCTAGTCAAAATCAGAGTTTAGTCTGTTAATGAAAAAATAGGAGAGGGGAATTGCATTGTGATTTTTTCCAAGTAAACTGTAATAGTCATGTAAATCTGAATACATGACATTTTTATTTTGAAATGCCACCTTTGTAGTGTGTGTGTATGCTCTAATCAGTTTTGTCTCCTGTAGTGGAGAGGGAGTTGTGTATCACTTGCATCACTGGTTACATGCCACCAAGGGAGATACAGTCCAATCAGTTTCTGGGGCTCTGGAACAAAGATGGGCATTATTACTGGATCAAAGGAAAACCTCCTTTATTAATATCACATCCAGGGTCTGACAGTCCACCAGGCCACAGCACAAAGAACCATGATCTATTCCAACTAAGTCAAGAGCATCACTGTGGAATTATACTTACATGAGTGCAAACTAAAACTCTTAGTCTTATTCTGGCTGTTTTATCTCTTCCCAGTTACTCTAATTAGCACTTCCGTGAGGACTGATTAGTCCATCTATCTCCAGCTGAAGAGAGCAAAGCTGACTATTTGAACAGAAATTTAATGCTTCCCACCAGATATTTTTAGGAACTATTTGTTTCATGCCATACTTCCTTGGTTTTGCATCTATGTTGGAGTTACATATGTGCAAAAAAAGTGTGCGTGTCCTATGCTTACATCTATGCTGAAAATAAATTAAATCCAGATCATTTTAGCATTTCAGATAATGCTCTTGCACTAGAGCTGCTGGCCAGTGCCTGATGTAACACAGTTGCTTAAAATCAGTGTTTTTCAGAGTGTTTCAAGATCTAGTTATAAATAATATTTAATGAACACTCAGCAGTCCTGGACTAGTCAATTGTACCACCTTCAAAGATGACTCTTCTGCCACATTAGGAGTGTTGGAGGGACTTTGGCATTGTTATCCTGGTACTGGAACAATTTTGCCCAAATCAATGCTGTTATATTCATCTCAGTCTTAAAGACTCGGGGGATGTTTTCTCCCACTTCCTTTTGGGTGCAGTGCTTCCCTGAAGCACCTAGCATTGAATCTCAGCAAATGGTACCTGGATGTGTTTGCTTTGAAGACGGAAGAAATTCTAACATACAGTGGGACCTCTTAATACCTCTCTGGAGCACTTCCACCACCTACCATAACTCTGCTCAGAGCCACAGTTTGCTGTAGGCCTTGTTGATGGAAGATGCTGTGCCTGAGGTATGTAAACATAAAACTTATCAACATAAACATCCACCTTGCAGCAGAAAACTAACCACATCTGCAGTGTGAAACCTGCACCAATATTCCAACCAGCTTGCTGGTGTAAATGAGGATAGGGACACATCAATTTACAGCACGAAGTGCTGGGCTATGAACAGAAGGGTGCCAGCACCAGCTGCACCGTGCTTACCCGTGGAGCAGTCGCTGAGCACAGCCCAACACAAATGTGAGGTGGCTGCCTTTCCTCCTCCTCCCAGGACCAAACTGCCTCAGGTTACTCCATGCTGGCTGTGGGCAGGAGTATGTCTCTGCACTGGAGGTTTCATAGGCTTTGATGATTTAATGTGTCTGTGCCCTGAGGACAGGGCTAGGTATTCCTGGTTTTCAGCCACAACCGCTGATCTTTTTAAAACTTGCTTAGCTCTTCTTTGCTCATTTCCTTTCCACCTTGCTGGCTTAATCCAGGCTTTGGTCAGGTGAGATGTCTCTGGGAAGCTTTCCCACTGTGAGATAGCTACTCCATTACCTCTGTTACTGTACATTTGTTTAATTAATTGCTCATTTTGTTCCTGAGCTGTTGTGCTGGCCCAGTGCACTTATGGTATGCATGAGTGCCTAAAAGGTGATGAGGCTCCTAGGGATGACTCTGTCCCTTTCATTTATTTATGGAAGTTGAGCACATGATCCCTTATAAATTGCAGGCACCACTTGCTCAGCCTGACTGTAGATACAGTGCCACAGGCTCCAGCCCCTCTCAGCTGGCACTGACAGCAAGCAAGGAAGGCAGCAAGGACCATGCTGCAGAGAGCAGGAGTGATCAGCCCAGACCAGGAAAGCAATTAAACTTTATGTGGCATTTGAACTGTGGACCTGGAGGTGCACAAAATAGCCTTTGGCCACTCAAAGATTTTTTTTAAGTGCTGTGACTACTTAACAGAGGTAATTGTAAGAGCATAAATCAAGGGTTCTGTTATTTCTCAAGAGGCCAACATTTATCACAGCAGACTTTAAAATTAATTTGAAGCATAGAAATTATGCGAATTTACATAGCAAATGACTTATTGTCAACAGGCAATGTAGCAGAAGCTTCAGCAACAGCAGCTGAGACAAGCAGCCTCATCAGGATACCGTCTTACATTTAAGCACTGAACTATGACACAAGTTGACAGATGTTCCTTCTGGTAGGAGTGCTGCCTTAAGCAGTCCAAACCAATGGTTCTTATCCCTGAGCTGCTCTTTCAGATGTGCCTTGGTCAGTCTGGATCACCATTCAGCCCCAGAAACAGTTACAATGAAAAAGGAGGGGTGGCACATGGTGGGAAGGAGAGAGGGTGTGAGGGCTTGTCTTCATGTGACTTGAGCCAACAGTGCTGCTGTAACCATCCTTGTCAGACCAGGTTCCAGCAGTCTGAAGCCCTGGGATCTTTGCCTCTTTTCTGCCTAGGAACAGCTTTGAAGGTTGTTCAGGTGTCAAACTGGGTGTTTCCAGGCACACTTCATCCACCTTCCCAATCTCTGGTGTGTGAGCAGGGAGTGTGTACAGTGGGACACTGTAGGATATGTTGCACCTGTGTAAATCATAGTCAACAGATATTTCACTAATGTATACTTGGATGATGGCATGAAGGAAGGTGACAAGTAGCTGTCCTCCATAGCAGATCTGTGTGTTGAGGGAGTCCATTGAGGCATAAAACCTTCCTTGCCAGGCTACCTCAAGTCCAGTGCAGAGAATTTATTGTCCTGGATCCAGGCCCAAGGAGTGCAGCTCTGGCTCTGCTGCTATTTGAGTAGTCTGGGACCAACAATTTACCTGTAGTTCACTTTTCACCATCTGTTAAACATCTTAAGACAATTGTGCTGAATGTCAAACATGTTGGGTTCTGTATCAGCTGGGTTATAATTAATGAGTGGCTGTGATGTGGCTGTTGGAAGACTTCCACAGAAAGTGGAAGTTCTTTTATCTACAATGCTGCTCCCCCTATTAATCCCCTGCACTTTCCCTGTGGGTATGTGTAGCTGAATCACTGAGCACTGATCTGGGTTCCCTTGTTCACAAGCACTGCTTTTTTCTAGTACAAAAAGGAGATGCCAAAGAAGGTTGTTGACTTAATGTAATTTCTCTGAGGTGCTCAGATACCGAGTTGCTGCGCACACTCTTGATAGATGAGATTAGATAAAGGAATGAGATCAAATAGCAGTTTTCTGTTACTACCTTCCAGACAGTTGAGATGGAGCTAATATGATGGGCATCCTGGGAACACCTAAGAAAGATAGGTCACTGGGAGTCAACTAAATAACCATTTTCTCCTCCCAGAACTGCAACTATGCAGACACTGTCTCCCATCCCATTCCACTCTTCCCTCTTCCTGAGATGCAGCAGTCTGGGTCTCTAAGTGTAATATGTCTGGCTCTTTTTTTTTCTCCTTGCCCTGACTGTTGGAAAACCAGATTTAAAGAGAAGTACGTAGCAAAAAAGCAAATTTGTAGTTATGAAACTTTAAAAAAATTCGCTAGCAAAAATGCTATCCTTTTTTTGAAATTAGCAAGGATGATTATTTTAATTCCAAAAATTTGATTGGAGAGCTAGAAAACTTGCAAAGTATACTTCTGCTAATGGATTGAACTTGACAATGTTTTGTGATCTAATCCTATGCCTTGGAAAGGCTTGGATATATATTTTGCTCAAATGAATGAATTCCACAGAACACAAGTTGTCAGTAGCCTGTTAACAATAAGTAAGTTCAGAAGAGTACTGCTCTATTGGGATTTAAATCTTTATCTCAGCAGTAATACTAGCCATCTAATTTTGATCAATGATTAGAAAACCAGTACTTATTCCCAGGAAAACCTTCACAAAAGCTGCCACTGGAATTACCTTTTTTCTGAAATGCTTGGAAGCATTTTTGGGAAAGATGTGAGGAAAAGATGGATAATCTTGTCTTCCTGCATGAATACAAATATTAGAGAAGCATCTCAAACAATTTCATTCAGAGACATCCCAGGTCATCCTCCTCCTCTTTCCTGTTCCCCCTGTACTCCCCTTTTCCCTCGGTAAATCTTTGATACTGTCTCCCATGGCATGCTCCTGGACACACTGGGAGCCCATGGCTTGGAGAGGGGCACTGCTCCTTGGGTTAAGAACTGGCTGGATGGCTGGATGGCATCACCCAGAGTGATGGTTAATGGATCCAGGTGGTGTCTGGTAAACAGTGGTGATACCCAGGGCTCAGTACTGGGACCAGTCCTGATTAATATCTCTATCAACCACCTGAAGGAGGAAACTGAGTGTCCCCTCAGTCATTTTACAGGTGACACCAAGTTGGGCAGGAATGTTGATTTGCTGGAGTGTAGGAAGGCTCTGCAGAGGGATCTGGACAGGCTGGATCACTGGGCTGAGACCAGTGGTATGAGGTTCAACAAGGCCAAGTGCCAGGTCCTGCACTTGGGTCACAGCAACCCCAGGCAGTGCTACAGGCTGGGGCAAGAGTGCCTGGAAAGCTGCCCAGCAGAAAAGTAACTGGGTGTGTTGGTTGACTCTCTTTGCAGAAGAGGTTGATTACAAAGGCTTCTGGCCTTTCTTGAAGGACACCCTTGTGCACCACAAACTTCTCTTGGAGTTCCCTCTTGTCTGAAGTCTCTCTGATTTGCAGTTTAGCACACAATAGAGGCCATGCCAGCAGCAACATTCTGGGCAAGTGCACTATGAATGTCATTAGTTATTTGAAGAAATTTTCAGTCAGGGTAGCCATATGTCTCTAGAGTGTGACACTTCTGAGGCTGTATTGCTGTCTGTACAATTCAGAGCTGCAGTGCCAAAGAATAAAAATATCTCTAATATCATGTCATCCAGCTCTTTTCAGGGAGAAACTGAACTGAACAAGAAGAGATTTCTAGTGTCTCTCATCTTCTGTGGTATCACTGCTTCAGAAATCCTAGAATCCTTTCCTCTGGAGGAAGCTTCTGGCTACCCTTAGCATCACTGAATGATTCCTTTGTGAACTTGTGTCCAGGCCCTGGACCAGTGCCTGGTTTTCAAATCCCAGATACTTTGTGCTGCAAGGGGTATCCCTTTTGACCCTGGAGTCTCTGTTCCACCTCAGGCTGAGACTACAGAGGTTTTGGCCAGAAACTTCTCCATTACCTCTCCAGTAAGAGTCAGTTCTTCCGATGAGACCTGGTCTCCAGAAGTTCCTGATGTGGCGGTGTGCATTCCAGATTCCACTTCAATTATTCACACGGGACTGCTCTGTGCTACTTGCTACTGAGACAGCCTCTCTCTCCCTCTCTCACTTTTCTTTTAAATAAGACATGCTGTCCTCTAACCACAGAAAAAGGTCTCAGGAGCTGACATGTATTTACTCTAAGTGGGGTTCTCAATCCTACCCTTTTTCAAAAGTAAATCTCCTTTTGAAAGCTGCAACCCCAAAGATAGTTTTAGTGGAGCGCTCTAGGAGAGACTTTCACCATTTGATTTGTCAATTAAACAAGAGCATATCTAGAGGTCTCTGTCCCTCAGACTTTGGGGACCTTGGGGCTTGCACTTGAGCTTTCAGGCATTTATGTTCTGTATATTTACTATATAGTGTTTTCTGTTTCAAGAACACGAGGGCCCTGTCCTTGTAAAGCTGCTTTTTGTGCTGACAGATTTTCTGTCCTTGACCCTGAGAATCCAAACCAAACTGTTCCAAATCTGGTCTTAGCAGTACTGCTGGTTCCTTGTGACCTGTCAGAAGCACTTTGCTCTTGTGCTCACACACCTCAGAGAAGATCAATGATTGGCATCACTGTGCAGGAACCCTGCAAGCAGCAGCCAGCTCTGTGCAGCACAGCTGGGGTTACTAAATGTCCAAATGGTCAGACAGAGAGTCTTCCTGGACTACTAAAAATTATGTGATGGACTAATTAGAGATGACATTTAGAAAGGATCTTCCACTGTAGTCCCAGAAAGTCTCAGATTTCACCTATAAAAGGGGTGTTCTGACGGACAGCTCAAGAGCCACACTTTGCCCACAGAAAATTCCTTTGCTTTGCTGGAAATGGGGAACATCTGCTAGTACTGCACGTATGGCCCAGCAGCTGAATGACTCCTATGGTGCCTGTACATAATCAATTATTAAGAGTCAGGGCCTGCCACTTGTAACCACATGACCAGCAAGACAGGTTGTGGGGAGAGGGCTGAAGAGGGATTTAGCAAGGATCACCTGGAAAAGCTCTATTGTCCCACCCATGGCTAGCATGTGTGGGGGAGCACACGGTTTGTTTTACACTAGACTGCTGGGTCAGACAGGGTCAGCAAGACAGTAGATCATACAGCTTTTAACTGTTCAAATCCTACAGAGCTTCATAGGAGATAGAAGGGCAGACAGGCATCAGCTGTATCAGTGCTGATAGCACTGGCTGGCTTTTTTTGTGTAGTAAGGGATTGTTTGTGCTAAGAGCAGCTACTATACATAAGCTCGAAAGAAAGGTGGATTTTAATACACCAAGACCAGAGACAGTAAGTCCTGGTTTTGTCAAACATCTTCACAGCTGCTTTATAGGCACCTCCTGCTGAGTTCCTGAGCCCCAAATAGATGGGCAACGCCCCAGAACAGCTGGTAGCTGGAATGAAATTTACAGCAGCCAGGGTGCTGAGCAGGGGAATACCAGAGGAAAGCAGGGAGGCTGGGGTGAGTGTGGAGCTTTATTGTTCCCTAGAACTTAAGTATTTGAGTGGCCTTGAGTTAGGTACCTGCTGCTTACAATGGGTATTTATGGCCATCGAGTTATTTCCTAAGAGTAGTCATCCCTTTGGACGTGAGTAACCGGCTCATCAGGCACGCACTTGACATTGTAACCAACGTAATCCTTAGGGCAAAGCACAAGATAGAGCAGCTGTAACCACTTCCATTCAAAAGCAAGGCTGGAAGATGAGACGGCCACATGCCTTGTGTGTCATTGCTGGTGGATAGCTACCACACCAGGGAAATGTCAAGAAACAAAGAGGCATCCTTGAATCCTGGTCCTGCACATCTTCACAGCTCCTGCAAAATCTGTTACATTAAGCATGGCGTAGCAAGAGCCTGGCAGTGACTCAGAGTGTGTGAAAGCCATCATGCCTAGTAGGCTGTGTGAAGTCCTTACTCATGTCACTTCCAGGACACCTGTAACTCAGTCACACTGTGAACAAAGGAACACATAAGAAAAATGAAACTCTTGGAACAACTGTTCCTAAATTTCCATCTCTTCAAAGTCAGTGTGTAGAGTCAGTCTTGTTTAGGTTCTACATGAATAGCACAGACTCATTTGTAACACTCTGTACTCTTTGTAACCCTTTGTACTGCACACCTGCCTGACCACACAATCACACAACCTCCTTGCACCTCTGCTCTGGCCACCGCTGGCTGTTCTAGCTGAATCACAGCACCAGCTTTGCTAACAGTATGTTTTCACTGTGGTTGTGTTAGGGAGCATCAGCACTCGCAATGCCACATACCTGGCAGCCAAGAACCAAGCCACAAAAAAAGCAAGAGTTTGCTTTAAAACTGCATTTGTAAGAAGTAATAACTGTGTAGTAGGATTCATTCTACCTGACTTCTTGCATTTCAGTATTGAGACTTCTTTCCAAGCTTTTCTCCTCCATCACCATGGTTAGAAATAATATTTTGGTCCATGCTCTGAATGTGCCAGAAACCACTTGATATCCAGAGGCTTACAATGGATTGTTTGAATTGACAATGTTGTTTAGCTGTTTATAAGACTATCTGGCATTTAAACCCAGTGCATGAAAAAATCTGAAGTGGGTAGAAAATGCTGTCAGACCGGAATGGTAGCTGACTTTGCAAAGGTGTAAAGTGCAGTGAAAGGATGAGTGGTGCCAGCTGCCTGCATGGTGCCTTGCCTGCCTTGGACTTCCTGTGTGGCCTTGGGCAAGTCACATGGCTTCCTTGGGCTTCAGTTCCTTATCATTGTAAAAGGCAGAGCATCTGCTCGCTGCAGAGACGCGCTGGGGAGATACATGTTACAAGGGAGTTGTGATGAGGCAGTTGGGCTTTTAAGATTTATTCTACAGGGTCAAAGTAATAGAGAGCTTCCAAAGTATTGGTTAGGCTCCATTCGGAAATGGAAATCGTTTATCGTGTTTAAAACTGTTCCAGGAAATCAAAATAGTAAATAAAATACTTCCCTTCCTCCCTCTCTCCCCCCACCTCAACACCCCCACCAAAAAAAAGAGCTACAACTTGATACTACTAAAACACCTTATAAAATCTCACCTGTCTTTTTCATCAGCCTTCCCTTCAGGTCTTTGCACTTCAAGGGAAATAGTTCCACAGGTGTGCAGTGCTGCCTTAATTCAGGTGAGATGTGTTAGTGATGCCTTCAAACAGTCTGTCTGGTCTGGTTGCAGAAAAGAGAGGCCAGGCTCTGGCAGTGAGACTGCCTCACAAGCCCCAGCTCAGGAGGTAGCTCTGTCTGGACAGAGCCAGGACCCTGTGCCTCACTCCGGGTCTGGCTGCCTCAGAGCTCACCTTACCTCCTGTCAGCATCTTTCACTTCTCCCCATGGATCTGTAACCAAGCTGAGTTACCAACACAATAACGATGGACCTAAAGGAGAACAAGACCGTGTTTTGTAATCAACCCTCCAAAACTTTTGTGGGTTAACAACACGGTTCCACTTTTGACTCATCTCTAGAAATGAGCCTCCTTTCAACCAAAAAAGGTGACCTGCCAGCCAGTCTGACGCAAGGTAATTTGTCCTGTTTATCTGATGACTTCGATAAGGCAAAGAGATTACAGTTCTTCCTTCATCCTTAAGTACCAAGTTGTTTATATGCTGTAATCCCAGGTGACTTTTTTTTTTTTATGGTGAAAACTTGAATGTGACAATAATGTGGAGAAAAACCTTGATTGTAAACCTAAAAAAGCACTTTAAATATGTTCTTGGTGTATTTTCTCCCAGCTTGCACATTATCCCTAGTCCTGGCCCCTCTCAGCAGTCACGAGATAAGCTTCGAAGAAACAAGGTTGCTGATTGACGGCTCATTAGAAGTTTCAAGAGCAACAAAAGGGAGCCTGCAGCAGCCGGAGCTCACCGCCTGCCTGGCTGTGAGGACGCTGGTCAGCGCTGGCCTGAGAGGAACAAAGACCGCGGGAGACACTGGAGGAAAACAACATGAAATTTTCATGGTGTGCGAGAAAGGCCAGGTGTAATGGATCAGGGCCAAAGCCTCCCCTGCCCCCACGGCCCCGCCGCATAGATTGACTTTCTATATTTAGGCACTCACGGAGAGCATAGGTTGTGCCACACGGCACGTACACGCGTGCACAAATCCAGGGTGCCCTGACTTCTCTATGCCAGACTGAATTTATCTGTCAATCCATTTAGAAATGAAAGGCTCCGAGTACATACAGTGTTAATATCTGTACATATTAGATGTCACAGCTTCAGCCTTAGATAAGGTCACACACTGAGCAAAACTCACCCCTGCAGTGTAAGCCAGGCAAGGCTTACGAGGAATGAATTTGGCTTAATGTGTCTGCCTGTAGTTGTGTTTGTTTTTACAAATCTTGTTTATCCCTCGTGTAAGCATTTCCTCATAGTTAGGAGACTTCTTCCAGGCACACGCCAATCCACCTTCAACCCACAAACTGGGGTGTCTGTTTCTTTAGCCTCCCACAGGGGTCTTTCAGGCCCCCTGAAAGGGCACTTGCTCATCAGATGTGCTGGCTGGTGACAGCCTTCCCGCAGTCCTCTAAGAGCTAAACAGTAAAGGCACGTTAATAACAAAATGATGCAAAGAAAATTAGCCTCTGCCCTTTGTATACAGTGTCATCTGACAATAGTTACAAGTGATTTTTAGTTAAAATTTTTCAGTGGAATCTTTTTTCTCAGTTTCTCACTTTTCCATGCTCAAGAGAATTCTGTTAGAGATGTAGGTAGGTGTGCTTGATGTCAAAAATCATATTTTAATTCTCGTAGGTCACTTAGACTTCTTCAGTAAGTGCTCTAAAAAGAACAGACCTCTGTCTTATCTACTAGTTATCTAACTTCCAGTTATGTGCTTTTCATGAAGAGTTAAATACAGGGCTTTAAATTTATCTCTTGTAAGCTTTCATACTAGTTACTACAAATTCACTATGCAAGTGGATCAAAATGCCTGGATCATGCTTCTTTTTCTCTTTTCTTTTCTTTTCTTTTCTTTTCTTTTCTTTTCTTTTCTTTTCTTTTCTTTTCTTTTCTTTTCTTTTCTTTTCTTTTCTTTTCTTTTCTTTTCTTTTCTTTTCTTTTCTTTTCTTTTCTTTTCTTTTCTTTTTTTCCATTTTAATACATTAAATACATGCAGAAACATATGCAGAAACATTTGTAGCATACTCCTAAATGTGGAACACCCTGGAAGTACATTAGGCTTGAAGAGAAAATTACATTGTAGAGGTAGTGTGCAACAAGATGCTGTTAGATTATTTAACTTTAGAAACTCACATGCTGCTGGAATTTAGGTAACACTTCTGGTTGTATTAAGACTTTACAGGTTGAGAAGAGCCAGTATTTTGTGAAATGGATAACATGACACCAAAGACATTATTATGCCATAGGATTTACTGATAAAACCTAGATCTATTACCTCTGTTCTTCAGTAAGCATAGCTTAATATTAGATTCCCTAAACTTAGTAGTGGGATAAAGACACATATGAATTCAGAACTTACCTTTCCTATAATACACAATAACCATTTTCGTATCTTTAACATGCTTTCTGTTCAGTTCTTGAAGAGTTATAAGAGTAAGGCTTAAAACTGAATCTTTGTTTTAGCAGTAGAAAGTTTGAGTCCTGAACCAGGCAAGGTGATTTGCCTAAGATTGCCTATATATTCATTCTGAGCCATCATTCATTCCTTTGTTCTGCCTTCTGCTCACACCAGATCTAATTTTTCTTTCACTTAAGAATCGAATTTACGTGTAGTTAGCTCTTCAGAAAGACTTCCAAAGTGTTATCTGCTGTAAACCACAATAAATTACTAAGGACTGAAGCTTGCATGCAGAAATCTGCTGATTTCAGTAGAAGTTTGGAGACGGGGAGAGGGAGCTCTGAGAGAATCACCTGGCACACAGCTACAGCAGAAATTGCTATCGCAGCACGGCGATACACAAAAAGGCAGGAGATGTAACCTTTCTCCTATATTGTAACCCACCCCTTCCCAAAGTGGCCGCAGTGAATTGAAAGGAAATATTGAAGCAGGCTGCATTCTTCAGGCGCGGGGCCGTGTGGGCTTCCTCGGGCCCTGCGCCACACAAAGGCCAGCGCGGCTCTGGGGACCCCGCGCTCCCAGGGGGGCCCTGCGCAGGAGCTGCCACATCCCTCCATTGTGATTTCCCTTCCAAAACAGCCCGGCGCTTTACAAAAAGCCCAAAACACAATAGTGTGACTCAGCAGTTCGGGCCTGCAGGCCACCAAGCCGGCTCTGTAAAGGTGTTGTCGCTTGTGACGCGGAAGGAGGGAAGATTCCAGCGCTGCCTGCTTTTGGACCGCACTTTGCCTTGGGTAAAGGAGTCTCCTGTCAGTGCTGCGCTGAGCTGCCAGGGGGCCACAGGCACAGCAGCCGTGGGACAGGCTGAAAGAACAGGCATTCAAGGAAAAAGCACATAGAAATAACACAATTGTCAAACCTGCCCCGTGATTTTGGAAAGCCAGCTGGCATCTCGGACTGATACCACAAATCATCAGGCAGGCAGATGAGGCAGCTATCTCGGCTTTGCTGTCAATAAAGCAGGTCAGGCACTGGCTTGCCTGCCTTTCAGTTACCATAACAATACTATTTGTAACACACTTGGACAACAAAAAGCACCAACGCTAGAAACTACAGCTGGTAACACCCTGTGGCGGTGCTGGGGGCCAGTCACTGGTCCCCCTCCTGGGCAGGAGAGAGCAGGAGAGAGACGACCGAGAAATGAGACCGGGTGGTGGTAGAAAGCAAAGAGACTGGCAGAGCAGCAGAGTAGATGGGGAGAAAAAAAAACGAGAGGGAGGCAACATTAGCAAATAAGCAGAGAGGTGACAAAGTAGCAGAAAAGTTCAACAAAAGAAAGGGGAAAAAGAATATGCAAGTCGATTTAACCAGAAATAGTCCTTCTGGCTGGTTCCCCGAGAAGAGGAGCGATGACTTAGGTCAGAAGAGGGGTTGCGCTGCACCAGAGGGGAAGGCAGGGTGCTTCCCCAGGGAGTGACAAACCAACCCTGAGGCACAAACACAGAGAGGCAGGGCACAAACACAGAGAGGCAGGGCACAAATACAGAGAGGCAGGGCTCTGCGGCCCGTCTGCTCACAGATTCCCCCTGCCCCTCGCCTTGCAGCCGCTGAAGGGTGGGATCCGTCTCTCGGCGACTGCCTGCCCCTGCTCACCCTGGCTTCTCCCCACCGCACCCTCTCCTGTTGCTCTCCATGTGAAACGCTCAGGAGAGCTTTAACTGCCCCGAGCTTGTCCATGGTTGCCTGATCGCCTTTCAACCTCCCAATTTTTGTCCCCCACCTGTTTTCCCCCTAAGTTTGCTTCTAATCAAAAGTTCTGGGCAAGATTTTAAAATCTGAGGCAATGCTCAGGTGGGACTTCTATACCCAAGGTACAGATGGACATTTGAAAAGCCGACCATTTGGGGTTTGGGACTTTTTAATAAAGCAGTCCTTTGCTATTTGTTCAATTCCAGATTGGTTTTTCCACGGATTTTTTAAGCCATTATGTTTAAATCTCCCTTTAAAGAGTAGACAACTCTTGTGCTTCACTGTTTTGTGGTGGGTTTTTTGTTTGTTTGTTTGTTTGTTTGTTTGTTTGTTACAGGCTGCTCCATTTTCAGAGCATCCCCCAAATTTTTCTCCTTTTCTCCTTTTCTCTCTCCTCTCCTCTCCTCTCCTCTCC
>VYXD01010236.1:3480874-3520806 GCA_013397195.1 Hylia prasina
GGCGGCTCCCGATGCCCGGCCCGCGGCCAGCCCGGCGTGTGGAGCCGTAGTAAACAAAGGCGTCCGGCTGCGCTGGGCGGTGCGGCCCGGCCCGGCCCCCGGGGGCCGCCGGAGGAGGGGCTCCGCGCTCTTTGTTTGAACTGGAACAGCAACAAGTTGTAAAGGGGACGGGAGCGGGGGCCTTCAGCCATTTAAATCTGAAAACAAAACGGGGGGAAAAAAATACCAAAAGCCAAACCACCTTGAAAACTTAACCCGAGGACAGAGTAGTTCAGCCAGTGGTTATCCACAGCCTGACCCTAGGATAGGCCTTGGCATTTGGATCTGCTAAGGGATTCTTTCTTGTTTGTCAGGGAAATTCAGAATTGTGCCCATATTGGTGTCGAAAGCACTGTTCCTGTGGAGTGTTTTGTTGTCATGCCCAATCCCTTCCCTCCCAGTCCTGCATGGAGGATTTCCTTTGCCTTTTGGCGTGAATCCCCCGTGGAGAACCCCCTCTGTCCTACGTGCAGTGACTCTGCCCAGCCCCTTGCTGAAGAAGCAGGCGGTCTGCCCCTGGAGGCACGTGAGCGGTTCACAGTGTGCTGTGGTTTGGAAGGGGCAGTCTCTGAGGCATGGAAAACTGGGCTGTCGTTTATCTTGCTGTGAAACTAATCCCTGATTTGGAAACCCCATTCCAGCTTGTCTCAAACATTTGGTCAAAACCAACTTTCCAGAGTGGTGTCTTGAATCAGATTTAGAATACCACAAAGTTAGTCACACCAGTGTGGTCTTGTGAAGTCCTGAGAGAGAGAAGGCTTGGTTTTCATCATGCTGTGCCTGTTTTCAGAGCTTACAAAACATTTATCTGTGAACCTGTGAAAAGAAAATGTGTGTGCCCTTTCAGTGGAAGTTAGGAAAGGCTTTTAGCATTGGAATGGTGCATCTGGCTAGCTAACGAGTTGCCTTCTTATGGCTCTTGAGTTCTGTGAGACTCTCCAGCAGTTCAGGTATGGCCCCATTCTGCTGTGCAGCAGCAAGCCTGTGTTGACACAAAGGCTGCTGGTTAATGTACATCCCTGTCTGAGAGAGAAACTGAGCAGGCGATTGCTGCTGAGGCTGACATCACTGAGTTGTCATTGGACTCAGCTGCATGCATGGTCTAACCCATCCCACACTGGGAACCCTGGAGAGTCACTGTTATCTCTTCTCTGGGCTTCTGGAGCTAAATGGTATCTATTCTGTGGTTTTTGGCTATATGAAAGATTTTTGGGTATGTATCTAGTAAGAATAAGAGAATTGGCCGCACCTATGCTTGCTTTTGGCATGAACACTACTTTCAGAGTTTCATTTCCTATTAATATGTTAAACAGAAAACAGTAATTTAAAACCTGGCTATTTCATCCTTAGAACAGTGCTAGAGCAATAACACAATATTCCCTAGAACTCCATGTCTTTCATCTCCTTAAGATCCTGAATTTCTTGTAAGAAGACCTGAGCAAAGCTCTGTGTTCCTAAGCAGCAGAGCTTGCAACTGGTTGATCTAGATTGCAAGGGCTCTGCAGAATGACACGTGAGACCCATCTATGTTTTCTTGAGTTCTTTACTGTCTCTTACTTGATTGAGACTGTGTAGCTTCTGGCAAACTTGTTTTATTTTTTTCTGTCCTGCCCCTGGAAAACAAAGTTAGAGCCAAGCCACGCTTTCTGCAAGAGAAGCCAGTACCTGCCGCCTCCTCCTTGGTTTGAAGCAAGCGTGCCTTTGCTATGGGATCCGTGAACTGCTGCTGTAGGCTGGCCTGTGGCTGAGCGTGCTCCGAGGTTATGGAGAACAGAGCTGAGCCCTGGGACACCTGCTGGTTGGGTGGCTGGGATGTGCTTCCCACAGCCCACATGTCCAGGCTGTGACAGCAAGTACTTGGGTTCTGCTTCAGGTCCTGAGTGCACTTGGGTTCCCTCGCCTTGAGGAGGAGCTTTGACCTGTGCTGAATGGGGAGTGTATTTTGTGACGTGAGGGGTTGTTACATGGGATGTGAGCACACAACCAGGGATTGTGGCAGCAGCAGCATAAAACTGCCCCAGAGAAGCACGGGGTTGTACTGGGGTGGGGTGGGTGACACTATATATCAGTATCACACCCCTTCAGTTTGATGGGCTCCAATGAGACACTGGAATGCTATAGCTTTTTCCAAATAAAATAACTCTTTTTAAGCAGGCTGCAGCTTTGAGGGGACTGCTTTTATCGTATTTCTTCTTCATGGAGATAAGATCACTTCACAGGGGATAAAATTGTCTCTTTAAGAGCCAAGGAGTGGTAGCCTTGAACAGTTCTGGGCTCAGGTCCAAGCAGAGCCACTGACTTGCTGTATGACCTCAGACAAGTCTCTTGACCTCCTTGTGCTTCAGTCAACCCATCTGGAAAGCTCAGTTTAAAAAAAGCTGAGCCTCAATGAGAACCAGATGCTGAATCAGAGCTGAGCTTTCTTGAGTAAATAAGTGCATTACAAACAACAACAAAGTCCCTATTCCAACACATCAGGAATCCTGCAGTTGATTTAGATATGCTGACCATGCTCAAAAAGCCTCTGTGGATCTAGCTATAGAAAACTTCATTTCTCTAAATTCCCCAGTTGGTTCAGCAAGTAAGCCTTACCATCACTGCAGCAGGGTTCAGCAGCCCATGGAACACAAACGCCTGCATCCACACTGGCTGTGGGCAGACAGCTAGGCATGTACCTGTTTGCCTCAAGCTAATGACACTGAAAATGTCCAGGAGGAAATGTTATTTTCCTTTGAAAGTGAAACGTGTTATGTTTTGCATACTTTTTCCTCTCTGTCTCTCATGAGAGTTATCAAGGCCTCCTCTGAGACACTTCCACTTATGCAACAGAGAGCCTGCATCTCTTGTCGGAAACCTATTGGCATGAGAGAATGGGTGCACAGTACTGCATGTGCATCATTTATCCCTAACTCCATCAGGCTTCTTTCATTATTAAGGGCATTTTTAACAGTTGCTTTTTTTAACACTGGAATTGTTTGCAGGAATCTGTTCTTTATGATGGCCTTATATTTTAGGGAAAATGTTCAGAAAAGCTTCCTGATAATATGGCAGAGATTCAGACTGTCCTGCAGCTAAGCCTGTAGCACCATCAGCTCCATACTTCACTTGTATCTACAGTCTCTTTGAGACCTGTGTTTTCGTTCATTTGTTTCCTGTGTAGGTCAGTGTGTTTCAGGATCTTCCCTGGTGGCTGGTCCTTGCTGCTGCTGTACACAACAGTGGGTCACCTCTACAGCTCTGCTTTCTGTGCACTGCCCATTGGTGCAGGGCTTGAATCTCCAGCTGAGGATGCACAAGCATGGTGAGGGACAGAATTCCTGAAGTGAGTGAGCCTAGTTTAAAGGGCAGGGGGTAGGGTGGATGTGCGTTTGGGAAGACTGAGATGTAAAATGAAGTTCTTTCAGGGCTATGGAACTGGAATCCTAGGCTTGAGGAAAGGAGAAGGCCATTCTTGTGGTCAGTGGAGTCAGAAATTTGATATGAGTAGGTGGAGACAGATTTTTTGCTTAATGTTATTAGATTTTTTTTTTTTCCTTTTCATTTTGACAAATGACAGTGAAGGAAGAGGTGGTTTGGAAGAGAAGGTTTGGAAGTGTACCTTCCCCATGGGTGCAATTGACACAACAACCTGCTGCCCCTTGCCTAGCACCTGTTTTGAAATACTGCTGCCTGTGGAGCTGATTACTTGACATGTAGGTCAGCAGAAACTCGCTGGACCATTTCACATCTAATCTGAAATGGTATTCTTTGGTATGTTAAGAAAAGAAACTGAGAACAAGAACATAATTATGCCACGGTATAAATTCATGTTTCTACCGTGTCTTGAATGTTACATGAAGTTCTGGTTTTCTTCATCCAAAAATGATGCAGCAGATCTGGAGAAGGTTCAGAGGAAGGGCAAGATGGACGATAGAACTTCCACATGAAAAAATGGGCTAGGACTGCTAAGCCTAAAAGAGCATACAAACCAAGAGGGAAGCAATATTATACAGAAATCAAAACTGACATGAAGGAGATGAATAGACTAATTTCTCCCAGTACAAGAACTAGGCAAAGTCAAGTCAAACTAGTGGGAGCCAGCTCAAAGTAAATGAGGTCATTTTTCATGCAACAGGTGAAAGCTGTGGAACTCCTTGTCAAGGCATATTGTGCATCCCAGTGCTTTATCTGGGTTCAAGGGGAATTGAGACAAGTTTATGGCCATTGAAGCAGACATTAAATAAACAGAAACCAGATCTGACTCAGGGAGTCCTAAACTCAAACTAGTTAGATGCTGAAAGAGAGTACTAGTGGAAGATATTGCATGTACTTGCCCTTATCTTTTCCTCAGGCAGCCATGTGAGGCTGCTGCTGGAGGCTGGGCTATACAAACTCTTGATGCAAGTCACATACAATCATTGTATATCAGTTTAATAAAAGCTACAAAACTTCTACATCATCATAATCTAGCCTCCTCTATGCTTTCAGCTGACAAAAGATTTAAGTATAGTACATGTATGTTCCTGCTTAAAATAGGGGATAATGTTAAAAAGCAAAACTTCCTGCCTAGCTCTGATAGAGCAAGTGGGCAGAGGATAAGGGAGCTGAGTGGCAGGAGAGCTGTGCAAACTCTGTGCCGTGAATCCTGCCGGACACAGGATTGTCTTGAGGCAGTGGTACCACAATCTCAAAAGACCAAGATTGCCTACAATAAAGAGCACAAAACGTTTTTTGAGACAGCACAGGTGAATTGTTCTGCAGCATTTCTAACATCAGTGTTCAGTGCTGCTCTTTCTCCTGTACAACCTCTTCCGTCTCTGCAGGTTCTTTTGGATTTTCTCAGCTCTCGCAGCACTGTGACAGTGGTAGCATGCTTTCTGCTTGTAGCAGTGTGACAGCTGAGAAATTATTTTTCAATTAAGAAATAATTGTGGTAATGCCCCACTTATTTTTTTTTTTGTGGGAGACTAGAAAATGCAGGTTATAACTTGACAGAGATCATGCAAGGATTGCTGATGGGAACCTAGTTGTTCTGCCTCCAGTCCTCCACCTAGGTTGGTTGGTTGATCTTATTAAGATAGCGCCATCTCTGAGAGGGATAATGAGATGTTTGGACTGATTATTCATGGTGAGGAGTGTACATGTTTGTATTTTACTCAATTCTATTTTATGGTGGAAAGGCAGGAAAGCAAGTGCCCAGATGCAGAGTTCTCCTTTGTTTCAAGCCACTGAGGAGGAATGTCCTGCCAGCCTTTTATAGTCTCTGTTTGTTTGTTTGTTTGTTTCTCCTCAGTAGCTGCCTCGCCAATTGAAAAGGAATCCTTCCCAGGACCCAACCACGGCAGGAAAAATAGCGATCCAAAAACAAGCAGTGAGGCAACTCCTGTTAGCCCCAGTTAGGTTTTCCGTGAGGGGAGCCAGACCTGAGGGGGTGCGGGCAATGGGGCTGGAGCTCCCCGAGGGCGAGCGGACCCGGCCGGCGGGCGAGGAGGAGCGGGCGGTGCGTGCGAGGGCCCGGCCGGGCCGTGTTTGCGCTCGGCGGCTGTGTTTATATCGCTCGCTAAATTTAGCCTCTGACTCATCGGCGCTGCTGACGAGAGTTTGCGCTGCCCGCAGGCCCCAGCCCTGCACCTGCCCTCCCGCCGCCTCCCCGCGCAGCCGGGCGGCCCCGCGCCCACCCCTTTCCCCCCGCGCCAGGATATTTTTCCTGTAAAAACTTTTAAAGTGTTATTTTAAGCAAACCCCGAGGCAGACTTTAATCACTAGGGGGGGTCTCCGCAGCACTGAGCAGTTTTGGGAGCACCTCCCTTCTGCTGGTGAAGGAATGGATGCCAAACACAGGTCAGTGGGTCCCGCGGCCTGCGCGGGGCAGGCAATGAACACCGGGAGCCGTGGAACAGCTCTGCCCCATCACACGCAGGTTCAGTCAATAAACCCTTAAAAGGGTCAAAAACGCTTGCAGTTGTCGGCCGTGGCTGCACGGTGTGGGGTGTCCTCTCCTGGGCATCTCTTCCAGCACACTCACACAGACCCCCGCAGCAGGGCGAACCGTGCCGGACCCTGTGCCATAGGTACAGAGTGGTATCAGGCTCTGTGGAAATGCGGGATCTTTATTTACCATATTTGTGGAAAATCAGCCGGCGTGCCCCTCGGGATGGGGAAGGAGGGGAAGGCTGGGGGCCTGGGAACGTGGTGGCCGGTGGTTGCCCTTCCCAGGTTGCCGTCAGCTGGCTGTTGCCATGACGGCTGTCTGCTTCCCCTTCCTGCCCGCGCTGGAGAGGAAGGCGCGAGTGGCTGCGTGTTTGTTTTTAAACTACCAGAAAGTTGAGAAAGGGCTCACCTGCACAGCTGCGTTGGCTGCAGGTTTGGGGCAACAGCCGTCGCTGTTTGCTGCTCAGACCCAGCCCCTCAGCCCGTGCTCTCTCCCATGCTTGGGCTGGGCAGCCCATACATAGGTTTTGGGGGTCCCCTGCACCCTGCATCCCTTTGGCTCTGCCCAGTACTGTCTATCCTCTCTCCATAAACACGTGTTGCTTATCTTATTGCAAAGCCTGATGGAGGCTCCTGAGAAAGGAAGTAATACTCGAGATGACGCCTCCTTTTACTACAAGTTTAGTCCCATATAAGAGTTATTGCGAGACAGAAGGATGGAGTTTCCCGAGGAAGGTCATCCTCTTTATTGTGTCACCATGAGAACCCATGTGGCTGAGCTCCTCTTTCATTTCTTTCCTCTGTTACTGCCTCTATTTTTCTCTGCTGGTTCTACACATGCATTATACTTTGGTCATTAGGAATCACAGCTGGAAAGATTTGTATTTGACTTCCAATGGCCTGCATTTCTCCCTCCAGTAGGGGACACCTTCTGTAACCTCTGTTGCCTCGGGGGCTGTGACTTCCTAGTCTTTCTAAGCTAAAGCATATTTTGTGGTAGCACAATATGCCTCCAGCCACCTGGCAGCCAAAACAGCCTCCAGTGATGAGTCAGCAACTGCTCCCGGTGTGCAAGTATTTTTGTATTCAGTGAATAAATACAATCCCAACAACTTGTTGCTAATACTTGTATTAGTCATTAAAGAATAATGTTTTTATGTACACATGTGCCATTATTCTTCTTTTGCTCTCACAACACCATTTAGGGCCATAATCCTTCTAGTTAGGATGGGATCAGAACATGACCCGCAATTGTCTGGAAGCTGTGAAGCAAAGTCAGAAGCTCCCCATGAGATCAAGAGGGTAGACAGAGTGTACCAGACAGACCCACATACAACATGTGTATATGACAAGCATATTTACTTTTTAAAACAGGGATGTTAATGGCGCGTGTATATCAAATGTAACAATGAGCTGTATTAGTCTGTTAAACATTTATGCTCATGGATTCAAGGAGCTGTGTCAAAGGGACAGCATTTTCTTTGAAGTGCATCGCCTGTCCTGATCTTCCCTTTGATCACCCTGTGCAAGGGCTTGGTAGGAGTACAAAAGGTTTTGACGTCTGGGGTGCTATTTGCCAGATACGTATCTGTATGCTTACAGTGTGAAACATGTATTAGGAATTAATTATGGGGAAGGAATAAGTGTCGGGTCAGTCGCATTCCTCTTTCATTTGCTTCCAGTAAAAGTCTTGCATGGTTTTTTTTTTTTGTGTTTGTTTACAAGTAGTCTGGTTTTTGGTTCAGCACAGTTCATGGAAGAGGCTTCACTAATGTACTGTTGCTGCAGAGGACACTTTTCCTGTAAAATGGCCTTTCCTTATGACTCATTGAAGCATTCATGCTAACGCTTCAGACAGACAGTCTCTTAAGGATATCCCCTTTAAAAAGCAGCAGCTGCAATAGGAAATGGTTTTATGTGTTTCCAGCTTTGTGTTAACTTACTGTATTCACAAGTCTACTCTTCTTTAGTTACAATTAGTATGGAGGGCAAAAGGGACTTTCCTTCTTGGGAAGGAAGCCTCAAAAGCGTTTTTTTGTTGCTCCCATATGGAGGTGGCAAAGTGTTCATCCCTGGTATTTTTGTGCAGTAGTGACTCTGAGGATTGAGTTATTTTGATAAAGGGCAAATCAGCCTGGTGAAGCTTAGGGAAATCATACACCAGTGTCACAATAGTTACGAATCTTAGAAAAATGTCTCAAAACATATCACATTTTAAAAAATATATATGCCAAATTCATGGAATCACTCTCCTGGGTTTTCTGTCCATCCTGACAGCTAGATTATGCCACACCAAAAACCCCTCAATCTTGAAATATTTAAGAATTTTGGTCTTGGCTGAAGCAAATCTGGGGAAAAAGACATAGAAACTTGAGAAAAGGACACTTTTTAGTTCTTTCTGTAAATTGTTTACTGCACATAATATCTGCCATTCTGTTGTGTGGCTCTTGCCCATGCTGAATTAGTACCACAGAAAGCAGATCAGCCCAGAAGTGAAGCTATAAACTCCAAACCCCATTAGGTAGGCTTGCTGCTGAAGCAGGTAGTCCCAGCTTGCACCTCTTCACAGGTCATTATCTTTCTGTTGTCCTGGCACAAGCATCAGTCTGACTGCAGGATGCCATGGATCAGATAGTTTAGGATGACCTGTTAAATAGTAAGGGCAACTTCTTTATCAGATTAGTTCTGGCCTTGATCATTGTGCTGCTCTAATTCATCTTCCAGCACTGTTGTGAGGAGAGGACAGTGTGAGTGGGCTGCTCCAGTATGTGGGCCAGTGAAGGTGTGTGTGGGACCACACCACCATGGAAGAAAATGCTGGCTGAATCCAGACCTAGGGAAATACAAGGAATGAAACCTGGAAAGTTGCCCTCAACGTAGTGCTCTATTTTTTAACTTCAAAACAAAACGGTGTCAACATTCCTAAAAAAGTTATTTGAGATGTTACGCTTCTTATAACCAAGAGGAACCAAAGGTAAAACATTTCCTATTCTGCTCTTGTATGGAAATCTCCTTGAGCGTTTGCCTCCTTTGAGGCAAATATGGGAAACAATTTTAATTGGAAAAGGAAATGCTGTACCAAAAAGTGATTTCAAGAGGCAGTGAAATAAACACAATAGAATGTAAACTAAAATACATATTGGAGTTTTTCTCAGTAGTTGCCTTATCATATCCCATTGATTCTTTTGCAGGCCTGTAAACCATCATAAAGTACAGTTCTAAAACACTTATTTACCAAATAAAACCAAAACTCAATACTTTCTTCAAAAACTTCCCTCATTTAAAAGAAAAAAAAAAGTAGGCATATGAGCTCAGTCCTTCCACTGTTTTTTTGGGAACATGGCCTCCTTTACTTATCCCTGGAAAGAGCAGGTAATCCTTTTCTCCTGAGGGGAGGTATAAAACTTGAGGAGGCAGAATAATTAGAAACCTGTTATCATATGAGAAGCACAAAGCAGCCTCCTACATGAAGGAGGACATTAATATGGGGGTTCTTATATGTGTTTATCCTCCCAACAGTGTGAAATAGTAAAACTGTACATGCCAGATCAGGACCCCTCTTGTGTGCCCCCAGACTAACCCACTTTATAAAATTCCATGAGAGTTTCCATTAGAGAGGGTCCACCAATGAAGCTGAAAGGTATTTCAAGCTTAGGATTTCTGTACCAGTTTTTAAACATCCTTTTGCATTTCCCTTAGTAAGTCTCTATAAGACAATTTTTTACCCTCTTGGATGCCAGTGGAATAAAATAATCCAACAAAGCAGATTGTCTTCAGAGCATCTGCAATATGTTTGTCCACTATGCTCTCCTAGCATAGTTCCTTGCATGTGGAAACTGCAGCAGATGACTGTTCTTGCATGCCACTTCATTGACGTCTTACCCAAAGATCTCTGTTTAAGGAATCTGCCTAAGCTGTAATAGCTTGATAAAAACATGGTATCTAGATGTCACAGGGACGTTGTGGTTCCCTGTGCATGTTTGAGCAGTTTTAGGAGTGTGGCTGTATGGAGGAGGGTTGAGAAGGATCTCTCAAGTTTGATGAGGAAGGGCAAACCTGGTCAAACAGAGATGCAAGTAACAGAACAAAAATCATCTTGCTTTTTGAGACCAAATTAGCCAGCCCTACAGGATGGTTTATAAAAGATTGTTTTCATATGTACACCTAGCAATGCCTGTGCAATCAGTAAGAACTGAACCCAGAATGAATTACTTTGAAATAAATAATAGCAGGCTCTAGAGCCACTGCCTACAGGTTATGCTACAAAGACAGTGTTCTTGAAATGTGTGGTGGGATCTGTGTGAACTCTTCCAAATCCACTTCTTGTTGTTAAGTCTTGAGGGCAAGAATAGTGACACAGTGCTCTTGAAATATGTGGTGGGATCTGTGTGAACTCTTCCAAATCCACTTCTTGTTGTTAAGTCTTGAGGGCAAGAATAACGACCCACTGCTATGATGCAAGGTGAAGACAGGTTTTCTGGAAGCCTGTTTTTGTGTGCTTGTGATTCAAATGGCACAGATCTACTCACACTGGAATACAAACATAATTTAATCTGGAAGGGCTTTGAAGAGCTATCTATTGACATCTCCAATACACCAACTCCAGTTGCCACCTCTCTTATTTGTGATTATGTAAAAAATGCCTTGCAACCGTGTTGTTCTGCCCTGTTGGGCTAATCTGAGTTGAAACATCTTGTTCATATAATGTGCTTCAGTGCTCTTTTATGAACTCCTGTGTACTGAGGCAAAGTTGTGGGAAGCCAGTCTTCTGCTTCCTCGTCTGCTGGGGATTGGGGGGGGGGGTAGGGGGTGGAGATTTGGGCTGGTTTGTTTTGTTTTCCAGAAATGATCATGCCTGCTTAGCAAATATGGAATTCTGGATGAGAAAATGAAGACTGACTTCTAATAGAGGGTCAGTTATCGAGGTGAAATAGTATCCCAGACTGGGCAATGTAAAGAGAAACCCACCTGTTTGTATGAGATGCCATTAAAGTGCAGGAAGGTGGGGGTATAATCGGAGCCACTTTTGCAGGGGTGATTACATATAACAAAAGGAGGAACAGCGTCCCTGTCCCAAAGCTGCATTATGTAGTCTGGTGTCCCCCTGAAACTCAACTCCCATGTTTCTTCCTTGACAATGGGACCTGAAATAACCTCTTGGTTTTGGTTTTTTGTGTGTTTTCAAGTATGTTCTTGCTTAAGGTTTAATTGGCTCCAGTCAGTAGGAAAGGGCTCCAAGGCTGATTATTTATGGCTTACTGTCAAAAGTGGCTATAAAAAGGGCAGTATTATCTTGGAGATGCTGGGAAGGAAAATGTGGTGGGGGGAGGGTGGGGGAGTGTGTGTGTGCACGAATGTGTTTTCTTGTACTAGATGAAATCAGAGTTTTGCTGTCTCAGCAGTGTGGTTTAAATTGAAGATTAACCCTTTGACCTTCACGGTGTCAAATCACTTACAGATGGATCACCAGTTATATTTTTTCTTTTTTTTTACTTTCGGGGTGAAGGGGGGCTTTTTTTTTTTAAAAAAAAAAAGGTTGTTTGTTCATGCAGCTGGGGCTTTTGAAAGGCTCAGAAGCCAATCTGATTAAAAACAGCACTTGGCTAAACTCTGCGAAATCCTACAAGCAAAAAAAAAGTTTAATCCTCTTGTGCACAATGCATAAAGGGTCTGCTCTTTTCTTTTTGTAATGTTAGAGCTACAATTATTTCTGGAGAACTTATCATTTCCCTCTCTCCCCTCATCCCTTGCTGCACCCCCTTGTTATGCTGATGGGATTAAAGTGTCTGCTCTTGAAAAGTGTAACTGAGTTGTTATTGGAAAAGAGAAGTGGTATGTTGCAATTTTAGAAATATAAATAACCTTGCTTTAACTGTTCTTCTCTACAGCATCAGCAGAACAGAAATCAAGTGTGGTGGCAGCTTTTTCTCTTCCTACACAACTTGGCCTTAAACACGGAGGTGAACAGGAACCACACTGGGCAGAGGTGAGCTTCGCCCGCCTGTTTCAGGCCACATCCAGTCTGCAGGGAGCACTGAACAAACACTGGTTCGGGGGCGAGACATTGCACACCGCCGGCCGGATGTGAGGACTCTGACTTTCTGATACTCGTCTTCAAGTCTGGGTGTTTTTACGGACTCTTCTTTGCTGCTGCCTGCCTCGTGAGGCGGGGAGCTCTTGTCCAACACTGTCGAAGGAAAGCCAGAATGTGGGTGTGTTTGGTAAAGCTTGCTGCTGGTTCCCCGCACCGGTGACCTCTGTGCAAGGGAGGCAGGTATTAGACTGACGGCTTCCTCTGCCCTGTGTAGTAGTGGATGGTAGAGTGCAGGAGTGTCATTTTGGCTGCTAGTTAAAAATGATGCCTGGGATTGATGACTAAACGTACTTTGGGTGTCTTCCAGAGCAGAGATGCTCAATTCCTCCACATTTTTAGCAATGAAAAACACTCAAGTGGCTTGGATCCATCAGGTTACTTGTTTTATTCATTGGTTACTGTTTATTTCATTGCACCCTGTGTGAGAGAAAATTGCAAAGAAAAATGACCTCTTCAGACATTCCATTGGGCACCACTTGCAGCTCTCTCACAAGAAGTTGCTCTTTGTCATTGCCATCAATAAAAAAAAATAAAAATCAGTAGAACAATCTGAAAAAGAAACCTTCTTGGGGTTGCTGGTGGCTATTAGCTTCTGCCACTGCCTGCTTTCAGTTCAGTGTTCTCAGTGCCCATGAGCCAGCAGGAAGCCAAAACCCATGGAATATGGCACAAGTGTCATTCTTCTACAATGTTAATGTATATGTTTTTAGTAGTTTTATGATGGATGTTTATTTTATTTTGGTTTTCTTTTCTCTTACTATAACGTGGTTGGTCAGGATGGCTTAGATCCCAGGCATCCGATAATATTGCTCCAGGATTTGACAGGGAAATTAATTAGCATCTAGTCTTATATGTACACTGTACAAGCAGTCTGTCCATTACTCTAGTCTGTAGTGTTTGGAGGCTGCTGTAAGCATATACTGACTAGCAGCAGTAATGTTATTTCAAGGGAGATCTTCTATCCGTTCCCAGTTTGTGTGCACTCAGAGGTTCGTCTATATGGCTGACACTATTGGACCAGCACAGGGAAATTACCCTACCAAAAGGAAGTAGCCTTAAATATTGATGGCTGTTTCTCTGTAGCCTTAAATATACTTAGTTCACAGACCCAGTGACAACTAGGGTAAAATGTGAACAGAGAAGCAATACAGACTTTATTATTTTTTCTGAAAATTTCCATATTACCACTGCACCTTGCTGTAGGTCTCAAATGATACAACCAGCATGAGGAAGAGCTATCCAGAGAATTGCTCTTCAGTTGTGTTAGAAACGTCCGCTGCAGGTGTTGAGAATTCTTCTTCTCTTGATCCACTCTGAAAAATACGCGTTACTGTACGGCAGAGTAGTTTACTTGCACATATGCTTTCCTTCTCCATCCCCCTTTGCATATTTGTCTCTAATTCCTGCTTTCTCTGGTATTTGTGTAATCTCATCATTGCACTGTAGTGTCTGGTAACAGTTTGCTGAACAGAGTTAAATTTGGACCTTCTTGCTTTCTCCCAGCCCCATTCTCTTTGATTTTCATCCTGCTCTACTGTGGCAAAACATACTTTAGCTCCCTAAAAGAGGTTCCCAAGCCTTTTTTACCCTCATATATTCACAGTCACTCTCTTTAAACATAAGGAGAGAGTTTATGTGAGAAAAGCTTTTTTTTCTCCTTTTGTGTTATTTTTCTAGCTAGAGCTAGAGTAATATGTTTGTCCATGATGGTTAATAATTCATATAAATGAATCTCAAGTAATATTTTTGGGGGTGGGTTTTATGGAGAGGGAGGGTGGGAGGTTTTTTTTAGGAGGGGGGATTGTTTTTGGTTTTGTGTTGTTTCTTTAAGCATGTGCACTACAGAGTTACCCAGAGTGAACTAAGTGATAGCTGTTGCTGACTATGCTGCAGCAGGATGGAAGCCACTCTCTGCCCGTGCTGCCAGAGATGAGGCTTTCCATACTTTGCTTTGCACAGTCTGCTTGATGTAAACGCTGATCATTGGAGAAAGAGGACTTAAATGGTGGGGAAAGCCTGAGGTGTAGTGCAAGCACAGACTGAACTGGGGACCCCTGTGAAGACGAATGTTAAGGAGAAGACTCTTACAGAAGCTCTTTAAGAGGCAGAAGTGGAAGTGCGGAGGCCCAGGAAGCAATGCAGCAATGATGCCTCCCTGTGTGGCAGGCTCTTGGATGTCATGCTTGCATTTCCCTCTGCTTGCCAGGACCCTTGTATCAGGAACAGTCAATGCTACTTCATAACAGCCCTGCAAACTACGAAAAATACAGCAACTACTTCTGACATTTAAAAACCATTGTGAGCTTTCCCCTTTCCCTCTGCCTTGACTTGATGGCCAAACGGGCCAATAAGACCTGTCCTCTGGATGCATAAGCTGGAAAGATAAGTCTTGTACTGCCACTTTCTAGTGTTAAGACCTGACCAATTTATCTAGGACGAGATTCTTCTTAACATGGAGAAACAAGTACCTGAAATGGTTCCTCAGTCAGGCTGCTGGCCTCAATAAAGTCATTTGGCTCAGGGAAAGACACATCTTTGCCAGTCCGTATTTCCCACTGTAACAACAGACTTATCAAAATTGGTCATGCCAGGGTCTCAAAGCCTCCTTGAACAACAATACTTCCTTGGAGACACAGAGCTAATCCTAGACAAAGGCCGACTTCCTGCAATATGCGTGTTGGTTACTGGTGCCAGAGATTTACAACCACTGATAATATATTTTAATTATATTCCATATCTGCGTATCTCAGAGAAAGGAAATACGTTCGGTCAACCCAAAAGTCTTACTTTGCTTCATGCAGATTTGGAGGCACGGGCTGGTTATTTGCTTAGGGAGAAGCAACTACTTCATACTTAAAGTCTCACCTACTTGGGGAAATAGTGGGAAGGCTTCACACATTTATCAACAAACACATGGATGCACTGCACTCATGTATGTGTCACTCAATTTGTGTTTGTAAGGCCCCCTGAATGCCTGATGGGGAGATCTTACCCACAGAGTAGCTACTGCAGTGTTGACAGGGACATATGTCAATTATTTGGAGAAATAGTTCCAAAGAACATGGTTTAAATCCTGTTGCTGAAGGATTATGCTCAGGTTTTTAGATATGATTTTGTTCTAGTGTAAAAAATGGGACACTGTTTCTCTCTGTGCTGTAAAACTAGAGTGTAACAATTTAGAAAGAAAAGTTGGATCTTTCTCCTAAAACAAATTCCTGTTTTTAATGAGCAGTTCTTAAGGAAAACTTGAGCTGCTGCTGATGGTGCCAGCAGCCTTTAAATATCTTGCTTGCCTTCCCCAGATCTCCAAAACGGCTTCAGAACTCAACTGTCCTTCCTTGAGGAATGGAGTTCTTCCTATCCCTTCCTAGCTTCCTACTCTTTTGAGTATCTTGTAACCTGCCCATTCTAGGATCCAGCAAGCCTGGTGCTAGTAGGGATTAGTTCGCTTTACTTTTGTTTCCTGCAATTCTTGAAATCACAAAGTGACAGCCCAGGGATAGCTGCAAACTGCTGCAAATAGGATACAAAAAAGGCAGGGGAGAGGATGAAATTGCATGGAAAGGGCTGCTGCTGGATCTGTGTAGGGCTGCAGCCTTCTCTCAAGGTGCTGATGATCCCTGGTAGCATTGAATTCCTGCATAACTGATCACATATTACAGTTTAAATAGCTTGTTACTAAATATTTGTTGGCTAAACTCTTGTTTGAGGAGTCCTGAAAGAAACTTCCTTGTCAGCCTTTGTTTTGAAGCTGTGTATCAGCAAGGAAATAGAGGCGAGGAACCCAGTCTTTGTTGGCATAGAATGTGTGATTGCAAAGACATCTTTCTTTCTACTGGCTGTTCATTTTGTCCCCTCAAGCCTGGATTAAAGGTATAGGCAATGTGTGTATGTGAAGTTACAACAATCCCGGAGGTGCTCCATAGCAGTCACTGGAGCTGTACCCAAGGTGGAACTTCATTCGGTGTGGCACTTGGCACTCTTCTGGGAAACAGCAGATCCTGACCATTAGTAGACTAGGAAGAAAGGTTGGTTTGGGTTGTTTTTTTTTTAAGAAAAAGCAAAATTACTTGAGGCAGTTATTGCAATGTGACCCTATCAACTGTACAGTGAATTCCACCCTTCCGCTGCTGGTCCTGACCCATATCTCTGCTGAAGCTGTGGGAATGGTGAGACTGTGACATGCTGAATGGTGTGATACTGAGGGTATTTTTAAAGGGAAAAATAGGGAAAGCACTCAGCATATGTGCTAGAATCAAACAAGAACGCAGATTTGTGGAGGTCTTGCCTTGTCCTAGCAGCAGTATTTACTGCGGGATCATAAATAAAAGAACCATAGCAGGCTGGTTCATATTAATGGGGAGGTCTGCCCATGAACCAAGCACTGTTGAGGATTAGCGTAATTTGACAACAAAGGTTTTAATAATGTCCTTCAAGAGTCTGTCTTTCAAACTGGCATTTGTGATCATTTGCAAAAATGCCTACCTGTTGCCTTTGATTGTTTTAGCAAGAAGAAATACCTCAAGGAATTGATAAAAGATCCTAGGACAATCTTTTACAGTTCCTAAAGACTTCAGTGGTCTCTGTTTCTTTGGTTTGCATGTGTTCACACAGGTGTTACACAGCTCAGCTCTTCTCCACCAGGAAAAGCAGAAAAGACCAAACACATCAAATGCACTGGAATGTAATTGTGTGTGTGTGTGTGTGTGTGTGTGTGTGTTCTTGAACTGAATGCAGTCTGACATCCCCTACCCCTTCTTTCTTCCATGTGCCTCACCTTCCCCCTTAGCCACAGAAAGGAGGGTCTCTTCCTGCGAATCCCATGCTGGAAGTTGGTTTCTGGGAAGCGAAACCTAATGTCTGTGGGCTGTTTTTTAAAGCCATGTTTCAGTTCTGTCTTCAGACTTTTTGCTGCCTTTGGGGAACAGAGGGGTGGGAAGGGTAGATTGTAAAACTGTTTTTTAAATCTATTATGGAAATTTTGCATGTATAAAGTTATTCTTGAATCTAAAGGAGTCTCCCCAGTTTGTGGACATGGCTCCAGGAGAGCATCATCACAGATTCCTCAACTCAGTTTTAGATGAGACTACCCTGAAAGGAGTATTTGATGACAAAAGGGGGAGAGATTGGTGTGATGGAAGGATGACATTGTCAGTATGTCCTTAAATACATGTCAGAAGTTAGGCTTGTAAAAGGGAAATTTTAAAACAACCCACAGGAATATGTATGTCTGTTTCCACTGGGTGCATTTGAAAATCCTTCCACTAAATTTGAGTTTGGGTATGTAGATGTTGGGGTTTTTTGGTTAAAATAATCATGGCTCTCTTCTGTTCTCTTTCATGGTATGTAGTACAGTCTCCCATGTTTCTAGGTGAAATTCACTGATGAGAATACTGTGAAATGTGGATTCACATTTTCTTCTCTTCCTTCCCCCTGCTTCCTGCATGACTGTTCTTTGGTGGGATATTAAAAAAATAAAACAAAACAAAACAAAAACAACCAAAAAAAAACAAAGTTGTTCAAAGTTGTTCAGAGTCCTTCATCTGGAAAACAGAAAGGGTAAGATGAGCTAGAATTTGCAATGTAATTAATAAACTTCCTTTCAGTGGAGGGTTTTCCCATGACTTCTGATTTTCACCCGAATATTATGCTGTCCTGCTGCAGAAGTAAACCCGATGCTCTCCTGTGAGATTTCTGTCCGGATTAGTCCTGATGTGCACACACCTCCTTTGCCATGGACTGAGACCCAGTGAGAATGTAGCATTTTGTTTATCCTGGTTGTGTGCCTCCAGGACTCCTGCCTGTACCAATGGTGACTGGGCAGAGCTCCTTTTTTTTGTATCTGTGCAGTATATTTGCTTTGTGCTTTCTTCTTTGGTGCTTTTTAATACTTTAATACTTGGATTTTTTTTTTCTAATAACTGGTACAATTTTTAATAAAATTGTTAAATTTGTCTGTGTCCCTCGTTTTATTTTTTAAGGGATGAAAGGGCATTTACACAACTGGCCTATTCTGGAGTTACCTAAATCAGTGATACAATTTGGGTTGTTCAACTTTGAAAATATCTGATAGATCATTTTACGTGCACCCTAATACCAGGCCCTGCAGCAAGGACAAGATTTCCTTTCAAGATTGGATTGCTTTCCTTGGGCATAATTTGATTTATAAAATAGTCTTTCAAGAAGATATATTTCCATGCTTGGACAGAGAACTGCTGCTGCTTGGAACTGCACAGTTAACCTGCTTCAAATCAGGAAGATCTTGTTAAGATATACTATAAGGTACGTCCTCCAAATTTGTAAAACCTAATCTTTGACTGATGATCACTTGCCTATTGCCTACACAGGTACATTCAAAGGTACTGAGGCCTTAAGAATGAAGACTCATTGCTTGGTAATCCTATTAAGGAAATATGGTTCTAGCTGGTCTTCTGATATAAAGGCAGCAGAGGAAGGTGGCCACGTTTGAGAGTGCTTTTAGGGTAGTAATGACTCCTTCAAACACAGACATGCAAACGTCTCGGCCATCCCAAGCACAGCAGTTATCAGGCCTGTCCTCAAGTTTCCCTCTTCCTATTGGGAAAAACTACCTCCACTAAGTAAAGGTGGTTAACCTGGGTGGAGCAGCAATGGTGATTCATGTATTGTGAATTATTTATAATATAGCTGGTCAAATTCCTTCAACCACATTGTTCCTCCAGTGCAATGCTGCTGCAGTGTGCATGGGAGGCTTAGGGAACCAAGTTAACAATCCTACCCGATGTTAAGTTGCCTTGACTGGTGTCTGCATGTTACAAAAGGGCCTTTCATTCCAAGAACACATGATGTGTGTGGTATGAAAAGCCACATGTGCATCTAAGACCACAGGGGGAAAAAGACAGTTTTTCTTTTCATTGTATTAGATCTAGTGAGAAGTGTGTCCCCTGGTCAGCCTCATGTGACCGTGAAAGAGCTTGTTGTAACACACTGATACGAGGGGACAGACGTGAGATTGACTTCGATGGGGGGGTTTGGTCACCAGAGTTTCCTCATTTTCATGTGGTTAAATTCTCACTGTTAATTAAACTCTCACTCTTAGAAGCTTTAATAATTCTTGTACCAAAGAGAAGAATGGCTTTTAAAAATGAACGGTGTGTAATGCTACTCCAGAAGCATTTGCCAAAGCAGCAGCATGTATTGCACCTTGCTCAAAGCAAATGCAAGCATGCAGATGTATGATCAGCCTCCCTTCCTCTGAGACCTGCTAAATTACTCTTGGCTCTTTGGTTTGGCTCTGTCATGACCTGCTGGCCATTACTTGCCTGTGGCAAAGTAGACTCAGGGTTCACGGAAACATTTTCAGGGTTAGGCATCAGGACCAAATAGTACAGGCTGGAACATTCCTGTTGCAACATTAGTACTTGTAATTTTTTTTTTTTAATTTTATTGTTAGTTTGAAAGAAATTGGATATCCTAGAAAATGTGCATTGGAGACTTTCTTCTTAAAGTACTAAGCCTGCATACTAACAGGGCACTTTCAATTTGTTTCCAGCCATGGCCCCTTTCATGACAATCACATGTCCTTCACTTTCTGTACTAACATGACTAGCACTTTAAAGGAAAATGAGTTCTGTTATTAACTTCCTAGCTGCATGCTGTAGGGACAAGGTAAAAAGTTTAAGTAGGATTGTGCTTCAAGGAAAAAAATGTTTATCAAGAAGTGCTCAGCCTGTCTCGTTAAAAATAATAAAGCACTCTGAGGACAAGAAAGTTCTTTGGTTGCGCAAGCTACTGCACAAAGCACTCTATTTTCATGACTCTGGCTGCTGATGTTTAGAAGCCACTATAGTGTATGGATTGGGGAATATTTTTCAAGCCCTCATAACATTGTTTTATGGTGCAGTAAATGTGCTTGTCCTCAATCTCCAAAACGTATATGCAAGCTTGGAAGCAGCTCTACTAACCAGCTCTCTCCTTGTGCTCTCATACTTGAGTAATTCAGACATGATACAGCCCCATTTCCTTCTTTTGTTTGCACCCCCCCTGCGTCCTGTTTCTAGTTATGAAGAGATGGATTTTGGGGAGGAAAAAGCATCCTGAAAGCTTTTGACAGCTTTGGGAAGTTGGTGTTAAAATGCAAGAGCTGCAGTTGTTTCATTGCTCATATTACTGGTTTCTGTCAAGAGGCTTAAACTGAAAGAAACCTGTTTCCAACAGGAATCTAAAAAGGAGGTGACAATAACTTCAGATAGTGAGTTGTTTTCCACCTGACATGATGCATGCTACCCTAACACAGCTAGAGATTCTGACAACAAACCACCAGGTGTGACGCACTGACATCAGTATTCATATTGCCCTCTATAAGTCCTTTAAATCTCGATTTCTCTTAAATGAATTATGTTCTCTGTAACGTTCATAATGGACTCTTTTCTTTCCCCATTAAAGTCTGTGTCAGCATTCTCCTTCTCTGCGTTTTGCCTCAGGGCTCTTGATGTATACAAAGACTCCTCTGTTTTCTGCTCTTAGTCACACGCTTTCACTCTTAACCTCAGCGCTATAAACTAAACATCCACCCACTATGGCTGGAGATGACCCTGTTTACGTCTGCTGCTCAAATCACGACAGCAGCAGTCATGAAACTTTGTTTTCATGGAGACAGTTAGCTCTTAGTAAGAGGACAATGAGGCTTGACTTCTTTCAACACTGCGAGTTTTTGAAAAAAATTTAAACAGAATTAAATAGCTAGAAAAGATTAATGGAATATGTAAAGAAATTGGTTGTTTCAATCATTTAACATCACCACCATTTTAAATTAGTGTGTATGATTTGTTGTAGCAGTCCACTGTGGTACTGGAACACACCAACTCAATCTGAGACAGCAAGGGCACAAGCAAGGGAATGGGGCTTTGTTTACATTTCAGGGCTGGTTAGGATAATCAGCCTGAACTATGACTCTCTGCAATCCAGCAGTGAGTGTGGAACAGCAGGGTCACCCACTCCACTGAGAAATTCCCATTTTTTGGGCACCTTTGCCACCAGACTAATTGCCATGACTACTGAACAGCAGCCCTGTGGTAAACAGGGTGATGAGGGACTGGTTTGAGAATATGAAGGAAAGTGTCAGGAACACTGCTAACTGACAGTGGAGGATCCCCCTCCTCAACCTGCTGCCAATGCTTCTCCTAATGCAGCTCAGGATCCCTTTGGCCTACTTGGCCACAAGGACACACTGCTGGCTCAGGGACAGTTTGGTGTCCACCTGCACCCCCAGCTCCTTCTCCACAGAGCTGCCTCCCAGCAGCTCAGCCCTCAGTCTGTGCTGGTCCATGGGGTTATTCCTGCCCAGGTGCAGGAGCCTGCACTTGCTGGTGTTGATTCCAGGCAGTTCTTTGCCCATCTCTCCAGCCTGCTGAGGTCCTTCTGCAGGGCTGCACAGCCCTCTGGGGTATCAGCCATTCCTCCCAGGGGAGGGAACTTGCTGTCATCATTAGCAAGAAGGTGTTCAGATGCTCTCAATATAAAACATATTTCAATGTCTTCCAATGAGTTCTCCATGTGACCCTGCCCAACATTTCCAGTACTGGGGCAGCAGCTTCCCAGAGCTCTCCACACTAGTCTCCTTCACACAGGGAGGCTCAGGGCTCTGCAGCTGGTAGCCAGCTTGCCCAGTCTCTTAGGCATTTGCACAAAGCCTTCCTTCGACAGCACAGGTCACAGAGCTCATTTTGCCTCAGTGCAAGCATGCTCCCCATGGAATATTTGCTGGCACTTTCATTAGTCTAATTTTAAATATCCCAAGTGAATGGCTCTCTACTATTTCCCTTGAGAGACTGTTGTACCTACTAATAAATCTTACTGACAAAAGGTTTCTCCCAATATCCATCCTAACTTCTTTCTCTCTTAATTATATTCCAATACCCTAGTTGTATGTCCTTGTGTCACTTTGCAAGGAAACCTTACCAAAGTCATTTCTATAACTAATTCACCCCAGAGCTCACTGAACTCCTTGACAAAAGCTCCTGCTGACTTCAATGCACTTGCAGCCAGCTTTTGGGCAAAGCTCTGCGTTTCCCCTCGCTGCAAACCTGTAATCCTAGAGCCAGCATGGCGTGGCATAGCAAGGCTCAGTTAGTGTTGTTACCCAGCCCTTTCACTGCTGCCCTCAGTCTTTCTGCCTGGGACCACCAAAGACCTCAGAGAGGGTACGAAAATGGACAAGATGTATAACCCAGGATATTCTTCAGTCTTTCTGAGGTGCCCAACCGCCCTGCTTGCTGACACTGGCTCCCCCAGTGGGGCTGGCAGCCTGTGGGATTCAGGGCTGAGGCTCCAGTAGGGTGGTTTGGTATGTATATCTTGGGAGAGCTCGCCTGGGAACAGAAACCTGGCTCCACCACCCAAGTACTGCCGGTCTGGCAGCCTGGCTGTGTCCCTGCATGGCAATATCCCTGCCTGGGGTTACGCTAGTAACAACAACATGACATTCATTCCTGCAATGTTGGATGTAGTAAAGCATTTCCCCTTCACTTCCTTCCCTGTATGATTGTGAGTCATGGTTCTTGGGAGCTGATAACAGGGGAATCCAAACGGTGCTTTGAGTTGTGCCCAAACATGAACAAATGCTTAATCAATCGGGGATTTATCAGAAAAAGAAATGTTTGTTGATGTAAGCTGTTATTTGGAGATGATGTGCTCATGTCACATTATGTAGTCTTTACACCTCCATCTGAACGAAACGCTTTTTCTTCAGGTGAAGTTTCCTTCCTCATCCACAGGAATGGAACCAGTCCCCTCCTCACTCCCACTGCAGTAGTTTGCTTGCCCTTTGGAAAAGGAAAACCAAAGCAGAATATCCAGCTTTGTACCAGCTGCCTGTGAGGTTGACCAGGGGGAGTTTCCCTTGCTGGAGAAGGGGTTTCCACAGGCCACATCTACAGCTGAACTTTCCTTAACATGGCAGATGTGGCCTGTAATTGCTAACATCCCACTCTGTTGTGATCTTTAGTTAAAAGTGCGTGGAGCATTTAATCTATCTGACACTTTATCGGAGTGGATACAACAGAGAATGATGGAAGGTGGGCAAAGGGGTTATTGCTCCTGGTTGCTCTCTTTTAACATAAGGCACAAAATTAGATCTAGCAAGGTGCATTGCTGCTTACCTATCCCTTTAGAAACCAAAGTCCAACCCCACAATCTCATCCAGCTGCTGCCTAACTCTGGAAGAGGTTTTCACATTCCCCACCATCCTAAAATTCTGCTGGAGGTGGTGAACATCTCAGGACCAATCTCATGCCACAGTCCTGTGTGATCTACCAAGCTGGTGCTTTTCTGACTCTCTCATTTGAGATACCTGTTGGGGCAGCCTGTTTCAGAGTTCACAAAAGATGCAGAGGAGGCTGATCCCTTCTCTGCTGTCAGCCAATAACCCTCACCTGACCTCTCACCCAGAGTCATTGTCTACTGCCAGACAGGATCTGAGCCGGGTGCTCTCCGTTCCCAGAGGAGAGCTCTACGCATGCAACCAGTCAGCATGCGTTGCTCTAAGCTCCTTCTGTCACACCTAAAACACAGACATTTTGGAGTCCAGAGAGAGGGAAAAGAGAATGAATACAACCATTTTAGGGCTAGCAAAATCATGGTGTGACTGTAAAATCTGTGTTTCTGTTTACAATCAGTTGAATTTGAGGGTTCAGTCTTTGAACCAGATGGAATGAGACTTCCTTGTGAGGTATTCAAAGTCTGGAGAGAAGTGTTTTATTGACACTCTTCTCATGATCTCTGTGCCTCAGTGGCCCTTCCAGCTGTCTCCCTGCTGAGGGCACCAATGGATGTTCTATGCTGTTAGACATCTGCTGCCTCCTACATTGCCTGAGGGACAGCTCAGGCACCTGGTTCAGGGCAGTGGAGCTGATGGAGGAACCTAAAAGTTGGTGCTGCAGAGTTCAAAGTTAGGATGTTAACTGCCTTTTATGCTTCTGCTTGCTCATTACTGTGGAAAAGAGGGTAGTGCATTTCGTTAATCTCAGAATAGAAATAGTTCTATAATGGGACATTACTTCTTTGCATTGCACTTCTTTGTCTGAGATAAGATATGGTCTCTAATGTCTCTTTTTTTTTTCTTTCTTTGAGTTGGTACTTGTCCAGAGCACTTCTTCATCTTGCCAACTAGTGATTAATTGGCTGTACTGAAAGGTTCAACACTTTTCTGTACGTTTACCAGAGGAGGTAGAGGAATGTGTGCTCTATCTAGAGTAAAAGCATGCCCTAAGTGGATTTAAAAATGGGTCATCACTTGCTCATTTTAGAATCTGTGCCCTTAAAGTGCATAAGGAAAGGTGCCCTACCTTTTTGATATAACTTTAAAAAAAAACTTCGTGGTGAGTGGGAATGTCAGTGGGAAGTTCCAAGACTTCTGTTTATCTTCAGTCAAACACCATACAGGCAGCTCAAGCACAGACTTCTTTGTGTTATGCCAGTGTTGTCAGCTGTCATACAGAATGTGGTTTTGTCCCTTGCTGCTGGAATTTCCATGCTGATTATACAATTTTACCTCCTGGCAGTCCAGGGGGAAAAAAGTTACTAAAAAACATCGGCCTAGGCAGGGCCTTGTCAGCTGCAGTTTCAGTTCCAGCACCTAGTGTCTCAGCATTTCCAGCCCTACAGTAAGGCTTTGGAGGGTTAATGGTCTGCTTAACAGAGAGACTTGAGAACTCTTTGAGCAAAGCTTGGAACGGGACTCAGCTCTCTGTTTCGCAGAACTGCATCTCAGCTACTTGCTACATATCCTATTGAAAGGAAATCCCAAATTAGGACCTTCTACAATTCGTGTTGTCACCCTTCTGAAAGACAACTTCATGAAGCAATTTGACCTTGTTCCTACTTCTGTGTTAGTATCTGATTCATTTGCCCTTAAGTTGGAAATTCACGCTCTTGCAACCAGACATCCATGGTTCATGTCTTAGAGATGACCCAAACATGGGTGTGTTTCAGCTGGCCATGATGCTTGTAACCGCCAGACCACAATCTGCTCCCAGAGCCAAGAATAGCAGCAAGATTTCTGATGTTCAATTTTCAACAAAGATTTTCAGCATCTTGCTTGCAAGGTATTTTGGAGTGTTGGCAATGCTGGTAAACTGACAAGGACCCAGGAGTGGGCAGGTTGAATTGGAAATGAAAAGACAGAACAAAACAAGAATAGTATTTTTTAAAAATATTCTTTGGTCTTGTTTTTAGTGCATTTTTTTGTTGGGTTGTTTTTGTTTTTGGTTTTTTTGAGTGACTCACAATTTTTAAATTTGTGGTAGGTTATAGTGTTGCCAAACTTAATATATCTTATCCTTCATCTAAACCTCTCTCCAAAGTTTTCATGCTTATTCAGTCCTTGACATGTCTTTTGGGATGGCTTCTAAGGACACCAACCAGTAGCAGATGTGATAGTATTTTTTTTTTATTGTGGACATCTCCTGAAAGTATTGTACCAAAATAACAAATCAGCAACAGCTTTTGGGGGCTACCAAGCAGTCTCCAGACAGTCACTTCTTTCGATCCTTGCCAGCCTAATTTGATTTGAACAGAGAACTGATAAAGAAATGTTGTCAAGCCCAGGCAAGTTGTGTTTCTGCTTCTCCATCTGAATCATTTCTTGACTGCCTGTTGAATGCTTGAGAGCAAGTTGGGTGCCTTCCAAAACAAAGGAAAGATAGCCTCCCCGTCCCAGAGAGGTTACCATGCAAACAGAGACTGCCCAGCATGTAACAGCAACCTTGTGTGCATACGGGAAGCAGTGGAGGCAGTTGATCATATGGATTGTGTAGGCAGGGCTTAAAGATAGATATGAGGACATATTAGTTGCTTGTGTGTGCTCTCTGCCTGCTGGAGCTCCCAGTGCACAGCCCTGGGCAGCTTTTCTCCCAGGGGCAGGAGGGATGCAGCCCGGGCAGGTCACCGGGCCGAGACACGTCCCACACACTGTGCACATGCGCGATGCTTTAAACTGAGCTTAGCAAAAGGATTTGCATGGATATCCCACATGATCCAAGCGACCAAGACTAAATTACCAAGCTTTTCAACAGGAAAGGAGGCTTCTAGATCAAAAATTATAATGTTTCACCATACATAAATTACAGGTTCATTTCTCTACATACTGACAGTTATAAACAACACTTTTTTTGGCCCTAGGTCAGAGGTATGGCTTTGACCATAATTACATTCTTTGTAGATAACTTATTTTTGGTTTGGTTACCAGAGCTTTTGCAATGGATCAGGCCTTTGCATTAGTGTTTGTGTCCCATACTCCCATTTTTCTGCTGTGACAGCCACCTCCTGTCACCAGCAGCACCTGGGTGCTGTGCACAAAGGCAGGGCAGCATGGGTCACCATCAAGGGGAGGGGAGTTCTGCAGAGAAAAGCTCTTGAGTTTTAAGCAGGACCCATGATGGCAGAGTAGTGAGAAGCCCTGGTGTGGTGGTGTGTAGTGCAAGGGGCTTTGCCCTGCTGGAGGAGGAGGAGGAAGAAGAGGAGGAGGAGGAGAAGGAGGAGGAGGAGGAGAAGGAGGATGAGGAAGCAGTGTTCTTTATCACTTTTGTTTCCCGCTGTCCTGCAGTCAGATTTTCTGCTTGTTTTTCACTGTGCCCTTCATGTGTTTTCCATCTCTCCAGAAATCACTGGCTTTGTTTAAAATAGACTTCGAGCTGCTGCCAAGACTTTATCCAGAGAGGGAGAAAAATGCACGGACGCCAAGTTCCTATAGAGTTATCAAGAGCTTTCACTCCCCATCAAGAATACACCAGAAGCCTGGTCTTCTCCAGAAGAGTTCTGAATAGTCACTACAGGTCATCCTGCAAGATCCACCAAAGCACTTCTGCCCAGGAAAGCAATCCTCAGCTCGCAGTGGTGTCTCCTGAGATCTGCTTGTGAGTGCCCTCACAAGTCTCTCACATCCAGGGATGTTGGCCTTTCTTTGCAGTGTAATGAATCCACACAGAAATATCACAGAGTTAGAGGAAATGGCTTAAGGATGTTTGACTCAAAAACACTTAAAGGTACCCTGCTCATAAAGTAATAGATTTCACCAGAGCACAACTTTGTGCTGTAGGCTTGCAGCCCAGGAGGATTCATGTTGGGGGGCTTTGCTGGCTGTATTTACTTTCTCTTTATGCTTTACCACCTTTTTCTAACCCAACCCTAAAGGGATTTCCTGCTCTGTCTCCAAGCTGCTATTGTTAAGTAATTCCCAGCTCAGAGCTTAGCATCTCCTTCTCTCTGCAACAGTTCAAGTCAGCAAGATAAGTACATGTAAAATTGAAAACAGGATCAGCTCCTTCATCACCAGGGCAAAAGATATTGAAATAGAGACAAAAACAAATAGCCTTTGCTTTTAGGTAGAGCAGTGTGATTTAACTCTGGCTTTTGGACTTGCTTCCTAATATTTCTTGATTAGAAAAGCTTACTGAAAATAGTTGAGATGGCTGGTGGGGAGAGACTTTCCTGACGGAAGCAGCTCCTTCTGACAGAACGTAAACAATCCCAGAGCAGCTTCGTGAACAGCACTCCTCCCACCAGGAGCAAAAACGCAGCAGCTCTAAGCCAGCAGCTCAGATGTTTTGGTCACTACAAAAAGCCATGGTGTGTGTCTAAAAGACACCAGGAGCAAAGGGTTGTCCTTGCACACTTTGGTTTCCAAGGGGCAGAAAGGTCTCATTTTGACTAAGTCATTCAACAGCATCTTGTCACCTGCTCTTTTATCTCCCAAAACAGCATCAGGGAGGGAGAACTGCCTTGGCTGAACGAAGCGTGTAGTGAATGCCAGACTTTCTGATGTTTTAAAGGAGGGAGAGACTTACAATTTTAGATGAAGTGAAAACTTATGATCTCCTGTTTCTCCTATTGCTCATCTCCCTTCTCCCCTTAGAGGCTGTCCTCTGCTCCCTGCTTTGTCACAGGTGGTCTTGGTTTGCTGCAGCTGATTTTGTTATGTTCCTCCTCTTATTCTTCCTAGGCAAATAACATCAACTCATCACTATTTTTTCCTGCATTTTGAAAGAGGCTGATACAAGCAAGGTGTTGTACAAATCCTGGCTGTGATTAGTGAAAGCCATGTAGGTCTTCCGTGGAGCCTGAGGGAGCTGGATGCTGAGGTTCTTCCTCATTTCACCACCAGCACGGGTGCACTGTTTTCAGGGAAAAGGGAGTGCCCCTGACTATGCTACCCCTGTGCATTTGTGTATCCCTACTGTGATTAAGTCTGCAATTATGGTAAGCACACAGAGAACTCAATGCACAAAATATGAACTTGTTTTGAAAGTCTGGGCAACAACATCTTGATGACTCACTTTATCTCTGTAAAGAATGACTGAAAAATACTTATTTCTCCATAGTATTGTGACAAATCAGAATACTCTAGAAAGCATCCTGGGGGAAATTGCTGCTCCTAGTACTGTTGTAAATTAAATATTTGCTCACTCACCTCATTCGTGGTGCTAGTGCCCCATAGGAAAGGAGAAGTACTTTCACTGCTTTTTTCCTAATACTGTTTTTCTGCCACTTCCTGTGTAAGTGTGGAATGCTCATACAGCCCAAAGCAATCCTGAATCACAAAACATCTTTCTATCTAACCTGGTGCACTGAATCCCAGAAAGCTGAGTACCCACTGCAGGAATTAGCCCTAGATATTGTTGAGACACACAGCTACTCCCCAATCTCATAGTGGGGATGGGGGAAGGAAGGGGGAGACTGAGTAACAGTCTGTGTTACTGTTTTCACAACACCTGGTGCTGTGAAAAATTGAGTGAGGTGTAAGAGGGAAGAGATGCAGCACCCAAATAACCAGCAAGAGCAAAGCACAAATTCAGCCTTTGCGCAGCAAGCAGAAATTTATAAAAGGCATTGGACCAGGATGCTTCTTGCCTAGTTCTTTTTGAACAGCTCTGAAAATGCAGTGAATTAATGGTTTCCAAACCAACAGGTAAGTTTGCAACAATCGGAAACATGAGAATAAAAAGGGTGGTGAAGCAATATTAAGAAAGAAGATTACATACTGGAAATTGGGCTCAGTGCAAAATTTTTTTCTGTCTTTTTTTTTAGTTACTGTAACTATAAGCAAGAAATGTGTGCCAGAGGAAATGAGAATTTAAGAAAATATAGACAGTTTGGCAGGCCCACAAAATGAAAGCTTTAAGGAAAGAACATTTAGAGAACAGAAGGAAATATTAGTGGGAGAAATGATAGCAGCATAAAAACATCACCTTTTGAAAGATATCATTTTGCAGTCAACTATTTAACATCAGTTAACATGCATATTGAGTATGCTTTTTTTTAACCTGCTGGGAGAAAAAAGTGCATACAGAAAGGCAGGAAAAGAAGAAAGCACTTCCAGCAACTTAATAGTTAAGGTGTTGGAATAGTTACCAGACACTGTTTCTGTAGGAATGATGAAGCTGAGATTTAGAAGACGTTGAAAGAATTGTGATTCGGAATGGCCAAATACACATTAGTGCCCCCACCTTGACACAAATAAACCACAGCTGCCTGGACAGCATAATTCCCTTTTGGCTTGAAACTGTATATGTTATTTAGAAGGCTCTTTGAGAATAGAAGCAGCCCAGTGAGAGATTCATAGAGAAGCCAGGGATCTAAAGCTGACCCAGCAAATAACTGCTTCTTGCTGTCTGTGCTAGAAAACTAAGTCAGCTGGATCCCTAGCAAAGGTAGCTGGAAATACAGGAAAATAAGCCCTGATCCTTTCCTCTAAGAAGATAACAAAGAGATAGCAGGTGCTTGGAAGCTGTGGCGAAAGGCCTGGTTTTGAATCCCTGTGAGCATGGAGCCTGTGCTGCCATGTTTGCCTTTGGCTGGATCTCAGCAAAGAATGGAATTTGGCTCCTCCTCATTCTGCAATGTGTAATTTTTATCTCTCCAATATGTGAAGTCACCAAACCTTCTGACCAGTTTACTCAAGTGCTTCCAGAGGCCGTTCATTTCAAAACACTACCACATTACAGGTACGTGGAGTCCCCAGTTAAACCCTTTACAGTAGTTATTTATTACTCTGGTTTGGTCTGTGAATGCTGAAACAACAGTTTTTTCCACCCCAGCTATCCCACGGCAGAGCTTCACTCTCTTGCCGTCCAAAACCCCCTGGTCCTTGTGCAGGAGTTGCTTCAGCAATCCATTCAGCCAGCTGGTCCTGGCTCCACAGCCCTCAGCCTGCACATCCATCTGCAAACCATGTCCTGGGCAGACAGGAGCATCCATGGAAGGCACCACGTGCATCATGGCAGAGGTGTGGACATCAAATGTTCCACAAGTCCAAGGATAGAAAGGACAGCCTGCCTGTGGCTGCTTTTCATGAAATGTCACCAAAAGTTCCTGTGGAGCATACTCACGAAAAAAGGGGAAGAGCTTGGTGGTGTGATGGGAATTTTGGATTGCTTTGTACTTGTTCACATGGTATACCAGCTTCCACTTGAGAAGTGAAAGACTGAGCAGCCTTTCTGTTCCAGGAGAGTGGTGGAATACAGCTTGTTTAGGCAAGGTCTGTCAGAACTTGCAGTCCCAAGTACCCATAGTGGTATGAGACTCAGCCTTGGATGGAAAACTGGTCCAAGAAAACTAAATATTTGAGCAGTTAATCTGTGCTGCATTATCAGCACCTGAGCTAGGTAATTTAAACTAGCTCTTACAGAGCTACAAAGTCTCTGGCCATGCCTTTATGTTGCAGTGTTGGCATCCGCCTGAGAATCTTTGCTTCCAGCCTCCCTGTGGAATGACTTAATGTGCTAAATGCACCACGTATGGTGGTGTTTATTTAGTCAGACATAAGTGTCCCTGTGGATATCATGGAGACCATTCCTTGATGCAAATCACTGCCATTCATGCTTTGGGATATTATGCTCCAAGATGCTGTGCTGTGTTGGGACAGGAAGGTCACTGCTTTCCAGAAGGAAGCAACCACAAATGCACTGCAGGTGCCATTTGTCCCTTTTGTTTGCCCTTCAGCCTGCCCAGTGCTTTGGTAGCCTCACAACTGCAGGCATCACATGAGCAAATCTTTGGATGTTTGCTCCTGTCAGGTCTGTTGGTTAAATATTTGGGAAAGGTGGCTATACCATACAGCTCACTTAAGTGAAGGAAAGATCCCGAAGTGTTTTACAAATGGTGTTTAACTCATGATTCATCCCATCTAATTTAAGGGTTTTGCCTGGAATACTTAAATTTAAGCTTTGCCACTTTCATTTAGTTTCTATCATCCAAAGCAAGTCTTCTAGTTCCTAGCAATTTATAACCCACTGATGGGGTGCTGAAAGCCCAGCCTGAAACACCACCTACATCCTGTGAGGATGAGGACCAGGAGGCACACATCTTCATCCCACTGGGAATACCCTTGCTTGCAGCAGGGAGGAGGGGGGAAAGTGGTGTCTCATGGATTACCCAGGATATGGGCAAACCCCTCTGGCCTTTACTGCTTCACATCCTTGTGAGGTGGGATCTAGGACACAACAGTGTATATTCCTTGAAATAGTGTATAGTCCTGGCAGTTCTTAGAGATGGAAACACCCTGGGATGTTGGCTTGCTTAGCAAAAGCTGGGAGAGCAAGTTGGTCCTTCACAGAAAAACAGGGAAATCCCTGACTGCAGAGGAAAGGGTCGGAGATGCTGCTGGTGGAAGGTACGGAGATGAGCCGGAGTCAGGTAAACCCACTGGCCCGTGCAGGAAGGTTAGGAAAATGAGTGAGGAACATGCTCATGTAAGCTGTGGCACCAGTATACAGAAAGGCTCTTTGATTCACAGGACAAACTATGAACTTCTGGAAAAGGGTTCTGGACCTCCTCCTTCTGCCTGAACCCAGCTCAGAGCTTCTTCTGCAGTACAGTGGAGCCAAGGTGGGGAAATGCTGGTGACATTCACTACACTCACCAAGGTCTACATATTGTGCAGTCACTTGTTTCAAGGTGTTGGAGAAGGTCTGCAGGCTATGTGCTGCATTCAGTGTGCGTTCTGTGAACATTTAAACCATCCTGTACACAACCCTAGAACTTTGGGGCAGGGTGTGCTGGAGATATCATGGGTCTCTCAAGAGCTGGACTGGTCCTTGAAGCTTAGGGCAAGTAGATGTAACAGACTTTCTGCCCGGGAGAGGGGAAGAGATGGAAAAGTGAAGGCAGAAAACAGTGCTGTAGTCATTTAAATCACAGGATTCATAGATTAGTGCATTACAGACCAATACAGCCACCAGGCCCCCTTCTGGTCTTACTGCAGCAGCAGTGTACACCATGCATACCTTGCTCAAGAGAAGTGAGTTCTCTGTGCTTTTTTATTTGGAGCTTGATGGATGCCTTGTGAATACCAGTCCTGGTGGGCACACGATGCCCTGTGCCTTCCAACCCAACTGGTCTAGCTAAATGCCCAGAGTTTGACATTGTGTCTGCACATCTGTGGTGAGTGTCTGTGTCTCAGGAGGGATGGAGGTGACTTCACTCCCTTTAGAGTTGTGGTGGCAGTCCATTTTCACCACTCCACTGCTGGTCCAGTGGTGTGCTGGGCCACCTAAGCACTGCCTTCATTTTTCAGATATACTGTGTAATTAATCAGCACACTTACTGCCACATTACTGTGTCCAAGAGTGAGAAAGTGAAGCTGGATGGTCCTGTGCAAGAACATTGACTTTCAACATTAGAGAGATGTGATATGAACAACATAAATCAGATTCTTGCTATTGGCAACAGAGAAGCAGTTTTTTCCTGGACAGACTGGAGACTATAGAAGATTTTTTGCATGTTCTGGAAAAAGAAATGTTGGCTGCTCCCAGAGAGATGATACAGAATAAACAGACTGCGAATAGGTACGTTCAGGTGCATGAGTGAATGGGCCACAGTGCCACAGAATGGCTCCCACCCATTGCACTGCCAAACGTGCTTCCTGAGTGAGAACCAAATACCATTGCCTTTGTCACCAAACTCAGAGATAATAAAGATCAGCTGGCCAAGTGAAAAGCCATTCTTGCTTTTTCCTTCCCCTATCTGCACCAAACAGCCTGGGCTATTTGCATGGGAGGGCAACAGGCCCCCTGTTCCTCATCATGGCTGCTGGGGTCCCCTTGCCCCCAGGTTGCCTTCTGCCCCCATGGCAGGGCTGCTTTCACCAGCCCCTTGGGGAGGGGAAAGCTCAGCTGTGCATAATCTTTGATGTGATATGGGTCCAGGCTCAGTTAGCAGGTACAAGCAGTGAAGGTGAATATTAAGAGCTGCTTAGAGGATTGATTTTTCATTAAGATGAATCTCATGTAATTAAGCCTAACAGAGATGTTTGTGCTAATGCTGCATTATTAATTGCCTGAATTCAATCCTTCTTTTTTTTTAAGTTTTTAAGCATGTGAAGTTTTTTTTGCCTTTTTTTTTCTTTCAGTCTTGTATTACTTCTCCTTCTCCCTCTAGAATATATATTGGTGTGCCTTTTCTTCTTTCAATGTCTGTTTTCTCTCAAGACCAATTTTTTTCTGTTGTGTTTAATTGTTTTTCTCCTGATTTATTATTCCAAGCCCATGCTAGGCAGTCTGTTTATTTATAATTTGGATTATTTTAAAATGGATACAGAGCTCTAGGTCAGTGTTTAAAAATTAACTAATAAAATACACAAATGCGGCCCAATGGTCAACATAAAATTACACATCCTCTAGGATTCACATGCTACTCTAAATAAACCACTGGGGAATACCAGCCCCAGGCCCCAAAAGCATGGAAAATGTACTAATCCGAAATGAAGTATAGAACATATATATGGGAACCCTTCACGGAAAACACCAGGCCACTCTTCTTACAATTGAACTAGTAGGCATTAGTATGAGCCCTTGGGAGGAGTGACAGTGATGGTGTGCTATGGCAGAGAAATGCTGGGCTCTGCCCAGCCCAGGTACCCACATCCCAAGAGCTGATCCCCTCACTTCTAGGCGTGTTGGGAGAATGCAGTTCAAAGGAGAACAGCATGACCTTCACAATACATATCAGAAGACCAGAGCATCCTGAACTTCTACTGCACCTTCCTCCTTCCACCGTGGAGGCTGCTGATTCCCAGTGGAAGGGAAAACCTAGGGAAGGTCACACATGTTGTTCTTCACAGAGACACGAACCCACCCGTCACCTCCCCCCTGCTTTGGCACACCCCAAGTGTGGTACCCTGATGGCTGCATCCCTCACTTCACACTCCATTGCAAAACTTCTCCAGCAAACCAACAGATGGTATCAGGCACTGTGTGCATCTGGAGAGGCAGCGCTGCCCGTGGAGGACGGGCAGCAGCCCCGCCGGCAGCAGGCTGAACGGGGGCCATGCCGCGGCCTGGCCCAGCCACGGGTGGCATGGCAGGGAGAGGGCTCAAGTCATTCCCAAAGGGAAGCGTTGCGAGGGTCAGGTAGCCATAGACAGCACCATCAGCCCTCCAGCAAACGCTGTTTCCCATGGGTGGTGCCATCAGTGCTATGAGGTCCCTTGTTCCTGCATAAAGTGTGCAGCACGATGAGGGGTGGCCTGAGGGCGCAGGGAGGAAGCAGTGCCCTTGTTGATGCCCAGAGAGGCCTCGCTGGAAAGGCCAAAGGGAGAGAAGCACATGGACTGTGGGCTTTCCCATGCTGACTTGACAACTGGGCACAGTCGGTTTGCGCAGAGGTATGAAGCACAGGCATGGGGTAGCCTGGGGCAGCCAGTGCAGTGTGTCCTGCTCATCCACCTGCAGAGGTGGGGGCATGTCCACCAAAGACAAGAAAAGTGGAGATGCAGGAACTAAATCCACCTGCTCTGTCAGTCACAGCCTGGGCTGCTGCTTAAGGCACACAGTGGTGCAAGGTGGGAGTGAAACCTTCCCCAGGGATGGCTGTACCGTGTGCCCAGACAGGGGCAGGGCCGGTGGGTAAGTGGACATGCTGATGCTGGACACCGAAACCAGCACCGCTCCCACTTCGAGCACAGGGTGAGTTAGCTGTTGCCCCAGTGAAAACAAGATCAGGCTTTTTAGTTCGGTGTTAACAGCTATGTTAAAATCCTCACACTTTCCAACAAAAGAAAGGCCCTCAGAGAAACCGAAACAAACACACAAGCAACACTGGAAGTTGGCTTGAGTTACAAACACAGGAAATTAAATACAAAACCATGTTACAATAGCATTGAGGATCTGACTTAAAACAAGCCAGACTAAGAGCATGCACTGTTCAGATGGCCGTACTTTTCCCTACCCCCACTCCCAGGGGGATTGTCTCTATAAATACACGCATGTAAGCGGTTGTATGTTTGTATATACACATATATGCATGCACAATTCCTACCACATTGAATAAACCAGGGAATTAAAGAAATACAGTAGCCTTTCCCTGGACTGAATTGGCCCAGTATACAAGTATATGAAAGTGTTTTAGTCAGGACTGCAAATATCGTATATAATAGGGAGAAAGTTTGTTTGGCTTTTTTTCCTTCATTCCCAAATAGAGATTCTTGCAAAGATTCAGTTCACAGCACAATTTCACAACAAGTGAAGGTGGAACTGAGAACAATGTGACGGTGAGAGCAAGAACAAGAAGACAGGAGTTCCTTAAATAGGTTTTATTGCTGAAGAAAACACCATATTTAAGCATCAGTTTCAATGGCATTAGCAGAAGACACGCTTATTCCAAGAGAAATTGACACCAAGTGTTACACCAGTACAGCAGAATTACCAGGAAAAGAATACTCTCCTGACTGACAAAACTTTAATGGGCTTTACAATTGTCTTGTGTGCCTCTTGATATCCCAGCAAGCATACTGCCATCAGGTGCCATTGCATGTCCTCTGCAGAAGGCTCTTCTCACCTCCAGTTGCAGCCTCACGCTGCTGGAGGCTGGTGGAAAGGGGAAGGTGGCCTCAGGTTAACATGTCTTGACTTGTCCCTTTCTGTAGGCAAAGCCCTTTCCCTTTGCTGCAAATCCCTATCTCGTGGCCTCAGGCCTAGGGTACATGCTTGTTTTTCTGCTTTTATCTTCAAAACACTCACAAATGTATTTCAAATGAGAACTCTATTATGTTTTCCTTTCCTTTATTACACTTTGCTACAGTTTGTCAATACTGGCTACCGGTGTTATTTGAGGCCACACTTGAAAAAAAAAAAAAAGGTCCTTCCCGAGCTCTGCACATTTATCTGAAGTTCTGCATAAGGTCACATGTCTCCTCCAGCAGAAGGTCTTGCAAAGTTAAACAAAGTCCCCTCGCTTGCTCTGTCTGAGTAAATACAGACCATATTGGAGTAAATAAACAGCCAGGCAGTGTCCCAGACAATGGGCCTTGGCGATGAATTAATAAACTCTGCCTCTCGCATTAGTAGAGTGTGACTGGAACTGGCAGGAGGCCCTGGCGGGACTCCAGAAACGATTATTACTAGACAGAGCCAAAGGAGACTTGGCACGGCGCGGAGCCCACAGCTGGAGATTAGGTAACAGAGCCCGCCCGCTCGCCGAGCTGCCAGGGCGTTGGTTACCCTGCCTGAGGAGAGGGTCAGGGCTCTGTTTTTGTAGCTCAGATTCATGTAGGGTGCCTATCTCTGAAACTCACGCTGCTCTGACTGGTAATCCATAGGTTTATTCTGCAGGATCAAACCGCCGTCCCAAACCCTGGCAGTTGACCAAAATGCCTGTCTGGTGAAACTAGGGAGGATGAGCCTGCACCATCCCTGTCCTGTGCAGCACCCAGAGAGTCTGGCACCTGTGGGGAAACAAGGCTTGGTGGTACTGCACAGGCCACGCAGCAGGGCAGCCCTGTTCTGGGTGAGGAAGCAATTGCTTCTGTGAAGAGAAGCCGTATCGGGGCTTGTCTGTTGAGCTAGGGGCTGAATCCAGAGGCAGGAGGTCTGCTGAGGATGTAAAGTCCTCCTAATGGCTTGCTCTGGGGGTTGGCTGAAACCCGTGGAGAGCCACTGCTCTTTCTGAGCTACACAGAACTGATGAAGGAGGTGTGAATAGGAAGGGACCATGGGCAAATGATAAGCTATACCCTCTGTTCCCACCTTCAAAAAAAAGGTGTCTGTGTTGCTTCACAAACTGCAGTGTTGCAGCCCCTGAGCTCTCTCCCAAACCAGAACTTGGCTTGGAGCTTGAAGCCCAGCAGCCTGTGCTGGATGAGCACTGCAGCAGCCTCAGGCACCAGGTTTATCATCTGAGCTACCCCCAGCATGGATGCCCTGCTGACACAGGTCTTCTGCTTCCAAGAGCTGAGCTACTTTCTGCACCCTGTGTTATCCTGGTTTATTTAGACCTGCTTTTTGGATCTCTGACATGGGGCTGCTCACTGCCATGCACAGACATGCCTGCGTTTGCAACTCACATCCCCACAATCAGCTGTAAACCTGTTAGCAATATATCAGGTAGGCTAGGCACTTCTGTGCTAGAGCATTGGTGGAGGGGGAAGTGATGCCTGCTCCTGCTGTGAAGCATTTTGAGAAAACTCAAGCTTTTTCAGTGTCTGCTGATGAAGAGAGCCTGCATGCAAAACCACTGTCTTCTCATTCATTTATCCTGGTGAGAAGATGGTGGTCTGAACTCCATCCTTGAGGGCCTCCACACTGTTCTGGTGACCTTAATTTCAGGAGCATCTCTTTCTGGTGCCCACATCTTTTACATCTCAATTACTGCAGCTCTGAAAATGAAAAAGTAGAAATCAGCCTTTCTGAGAGCCATTAGCATGAATAGAACTATCTGGATTACCTCAGACATACACTTTACCAAATATAAGATGGTAAGAAAAGTTACCAAAGTGAAGAGAATGAAGTCTTTTATTTCACATATATGCTATAGTAAATGGCATTTTCTTATCCTCATTTACTGCTGAATCTCCAACCTGTCCTGGACTGAATGCCCCCAGAGAAGAACAATAATAGTTTCCAGCTCTGAATACTGCCTTTTGTCATCAGGTTTGAAAGCCCTTCACAAAGGAGAGGAATCTCATTTTCTGTGTTTTTCCACAGGGAGAAAAGGGGTCACGCAGGCAGAGCCGGAGCACCGCTCCACTCAATGCCAGCCCGCTGTCGTGCCTCCTTCCCAGGACACGGCCGTGCCCTCGCCTGCCACCCCGCTCCAGAGGCTGAAATGCTGGGATGCCGCTTGCGCGGGCTTGGCTGATACACATTCGTTATCTGTGCGGTGTTATCTGCTGCTCCTGGTGTGAGGCACTAGCTGGTAGTTGAGTCAGACGGAGGAGTTTCCAGCGAATGCTGACCAGGGCTAATCTAAAACTGACTCCGCAGCCCTTGGCTCACTCTCCAAGCTCCTCCTTCCTCAGCAAGCAAATGGGTTTTTTCTTTCACAACAAAACTTGAAGCGAAGAATTGCTTTGCATTACCCAAAGTACAGATCTTGTCCTTCTCCTTAAATCACCTTCAGCTTGATGAGCGTGGGCAGTCCTTGCTGGTGCCTCTAAACATCGCCTGGAGAGAAAACCTCTGCGGAAAGTGAAATTCAGAAGAGCTAATAAAACATTTTCTGAAGAGTCTGAATCTCTCATTCCAAAGAAAACAAAAAGGTCGGCTGACCTTTCAACCTGACCCTTTTCTCTTTTTTTCTAAGGCATTAAGAAAAACATTCTGCAAACAATGAGTGCTCGTGGTAATTGTCCCTCCCCTGTGCCCCAGTTCTTGCCAAAAGCAACATTTCAATGGCTATGGGGGGTGGAGGTTGAAAGCAAATGAGTGAGCAAGCAAATGCTGGCTTTCACACATCAGTGGCTGGCTACGCCCTGACCACATCCAAGGAGGTTCAAGGTGAGGGAGTCAAGCTCTCAGGCTGCTCCTCACTGAATTTTACAGTTGCAGAGTCTGAAATATTGCGGTTCAAGTATGGAAATCTGTGTCGGAAGCATTCAGAAAGTCCAGTCAAAGGGTAAGAAAAAGGGTCATACAGCCTTAAACTGAAATATAATTTAGATCAACCTCTCTTCCATTGGCTGTTGAATTCCACCTTTGTGTCACATGCCACATCTACTCATTCCTCAGCCTGTCCTTCTAGTGTTGGGGAGAGGCCTGTGTGAAAACAATTTCATGTTAGAAAAAAAAAAAAAAAAAGTGTGGTTTTTATATGAGAAAAGCCTTCTTGTACCATTTATCTCCATTGTTTTGCAGCACTAGGACCTGCAGTGGATCCTGCTGTGACATGTTTCCAGCTGCAAAAGGAATCAAAAGATTTAGGGTTGAGTTCCCTCCTGATTCTGGAACATGTTCCAGTGTGCAATCTTTTGTAATATCTCTCTTCAATAAAAGCACTAATGCTCTCCAAGAGGCCTCCCCCTTTCACTTTCCTCATAAGAGGTGATGACAAGCTCTCAGCCCAAGTGTCTGCACACATCCTTAACTGCGTGAGCCAGAGATTTAGCTACCTTTCCTGGTTCTGACACTAACCTCTACACTGGTCCCGGGCAAACCATTTAATCTTTACCCCACCCAGGCAAAATGTCCATAGAAATCCCTTCTTGCTAGTACTGGAACAGAAGCATTAGCACTGCTGGGAGATGGTTGTAAACAGTGGGGCTTTCAGCTGCCTTTGGGACCCGGCTGCCAGGAAAGGAGACCTGCCTATGCCAGGGCTCATCTTGCTAATTCTGAGGCAGCTGAATCCATTCTGTAAAAGCACACTGCTAGTGTCAAGGTCCTGCCTTTGAACGTGTTTCTCCAGCTGTAAAATGTGGATAGAAACACTGAGCGAGCTCAGTAAAGGTCTGCTGAGATTTAAGCTATGTTGGCATTCTCCTCCTCAGTGTTAGTAGAACTGGCAAACACTAGGAGAGAGCAGGAGGGTTTCTACTTCTCTTTGAATCATACTGTAAATCTCCACAGCCCTGGTAATTCCCAACAAGCACACAAGTGGGTTTAGGTGCTGGTGTGGGAGGAAAGAAGAGATCCGGGGTGGGTGG
>VYXD01010236.1:3520861-3553349 GCA_013397195.1 Hylia prasina
TGGTAAGGTGGGGGTTGGGAGGGGGTGTGCGTGATGACATGGTAAATAAAAAGTGCATCCAGAATCTCTTTGTTACCCTCCAGATTTACTTATCCTCTTCAGTAAGGGTTTGTACAACAAAGAACAATTTTGTGGCTCTTCTTCAAGACCATTAACTCAATATAAAAATATCAGCACTGTTTTTATTATCTGAAAAAAAAGAGCTCAGAGGCTGAGTTTTTGTGAGCAATCCTTGGTTCATTATACAATGACTCAGACTAGGTTTTGTGGTGGAGGATTCAGCTTTTCCTTCGTGGTAGGATCAAGATGTTCTGTTTCCATGATAATCTACCTTTCATCTCTCTCACGTTGCAAAATTCATCTCTACCTTGATCCCACACAAACGTCTTAGTTTCTTGCCTTTGTTATTGTACATTATTTACTTTAGAAATGCTGAATCATGACACTGAGGTTAGAGAAAATTGCACTTGTATTTAAAGTAAGACTTGTTCCCACATCTTCTGAAGATCCCTGGACTATTATTTTTGTGTGTCCTTACATTCTATGGTTCAAAAAAGTTCAAGTGGCACTCGGCTTGGCCCCCCTCAGAGAGGTCCAAACCTGAACCTTTTACCCTGGATATATTTAATTCTAACAAGTGATGCCTCCCCAGCGCTACGTGGGGAGGAACTGTGCCTGTGTATCAGCAGGAGAGCTGCATGCCCAGGGACAGCACTGACTTCCTTCAGCCCTCCTACGAGGTTGGGTGGCAGAGCACTGGTGGGTCCTGGGGGCAGCTGTGTGGGTCCTATTTCTGTGAATGGTGTGGCACCTGAAGAAAGGCAGCCTGCAATTCAGGTAAGTGCTCCAGAACGCCAGTGAACACCTGAAGCTTATGTTAACACCTTGGGCCTGCAAAGACTGGGCTAGAATTCGCCTGAAGAAAAGATGATCATAGTTCCTGGTTTTCGTTTGAACAGAAACACAGGGAAAAGGAGCCAGAGCCCCAGCCCCAAGGATGCACTGCAACCCATCAAGCAGCCTTGAAAATACATCCCAGTGTGATGCCATGGCTTGGTTATTACCCAGCTGCAACCTGGCCCACAGGTGCCAGGGCCGCCTCTCGCCTCTCCACAGGCTGAATGTGTCCCACTGGCTGAATCACAGCTGCTGTGAGCAGACATGCACTGCTTGCCCATCCTCTGGCGGCACACAGCTACCAAGGCTCCCTCGAGAGCAGTCACAAATTGCACTGAGAACTTGTTTGTGTGTCAGAGGGCAGCAGTGGATGTGAATGCTGAGAGAGGCTGCCCTGTGGTGTGTGCTGCCTGCCCTACTGCAGTCAGTGGCTACCAGCAGCTAAGAATGTCTGACCCAATGTCTTTCCCATTTTAATAGGTTTTTATAAATGCAAGGAGGAGATGCAGGAGAGCAGACAGAAGATAGTGTGCATAATTTTCAATTTTCATTTCGATTTTTTTTTAAAGCCATAATTCACACATTCCTGTGTTACATATACTTACAGGTGTCTGTTTTACTACCCTGTGTGTTACTGCAACACAGCACCAGTTTGAGAGTAAACTCTGAGGGGATACAACCAGTGGGGGGGGGCCAGTGTCCTGGGGCTGGCATGCAGGGCTCCTGCCCTCTCTTCTCTGAGCCTGCTGGTCACCCACCGCCTCCACCAGCGGCCGCTCCACCACTGCACTGAGCACGGCCGGCATGCAGAGAGCCAGACAGGGGCCACCTCGTTAGTCATTTAATGAGTAAACAAACCATTTCTCCAGCCTTCTCCAGGATCATTCAGCCTGAGCCAGAAAGCCAGCCTGGCAGAAAAGGGTCTCTTGTTCTGACCCCCCTCTGCAGCAGCTGACGAGGGGCTTCTCCCTCCTTGCTGCCACACAAGCAAGCCCACTGTGTACACAGCACATGGGACCACCCGTGCCAATGACTTTTTCCAGAGGCCAGCTCAATCTGCATCAGTTAATCCATGTTTTCTGTGCATTAGACCTCAAGTTCTTTTATATTCCCACTGATAATTGAATTCTCCATTTTAATGGCTCTCATCTTCTGTAGATGTCAGCAGTGCTCTGTAACTGTGGATTATTTAAGCCTCAGCACATCTTTAAGGCAGGTTTAATACCCTCCATTTACAGAAGGGCTGGGCGAGGCCAGGCAGCAGTCAGAGGGTACGTGCCAAACTGCACCATGGCCAGGGATAAAGCCCCATTTTCCTCTGTTTCTGAAATGGGATGTTGTCTGTTTAATCTAGGCAACTCTGTCAAAGGATGGGGTTTCCCATCAGGATGGTGTGATGGTTTCTGTGTGTGTGAGAGCCTAAGCTGAAGTCCAAAGCTCAAGTGCTTTTGGCTTTTCCAGTGTCAAAGTAACTATTTTACCTGTTAGTTGCCCTTCACATCCTGTGTGACCTCACAACTTCATGGATGGACTCTCAGGAAGTGCCAGCCTGCTTACAGGCACAGGTATAGGCCAGCCACTATTTCAGGTCAGGCTGGGAGGAGAGGTATTGGAGTGCAGAGCTGTGGGGAGTTGTAGGACAGCAGGAACATCACCTGTCTTCTTTTGTCCCAGTCTTTATCAGGATGCCATGAAGGCACTTGATGCTTGCTCCTGCTTCATACGTGAGGCTTTGCCAGCCAATGCAGGAGTACATGGGTGCTGTCCCTGCCAGCTTGGGGGACAGTGCTGCGGGCAGGCAGACCTCCCTTGCCCTGCCACCCAGGGGTGGAGAGGGGAGAACCGTATGCTGGGGGATTGGAAACAATGCAGGATGGGAGGGACAGCATAGGACTCTTGAAGCAGGAACATTTGGATCGTGTGTTAGCACTAGAAACCTGCCAGAAATGGGACAAATACAGGAGTGCAATTAGTGACCTGTATTCCTGGCTGTTTCCAGGGAGCATTCATTCCCCCTTCCCAGCTGTGCTGGGGTGGAGGTGAATTTGCAGTGCAGCGGGAGCACTAACAAGTTAATGTTTAACATTATTATTACCTCATCTTCCAGAGGCTCCTTCTAAACATAACAATTGACGACAGGCTCCTGATAGTTCGGAGAAGACCGACCTCAGCCCTAAGACTATGATGAATATGATTTCCCTTCCCCCTCTGTTTTGATTTTCTGCTCTGTTACTCCAGAGCATTGGCTGGCCATGACCCCTGGCTGCTTTTTCTGTAATTACCAGCTCCTGCCAGATTTACTGTGGAAGTTAATGTCTGTTCCAGCCAAGTCAGCCCCACTGTTATATTGTACGAGACAGTAACCCCTTCAGTACAGGCAGAGCTCTGGTGAAGCAAAACAAAGAGTCAGGAACTGGGCTTCTTGAGGCCCTGGGGAAAGTTTCAGGCGCTCAACGAGGGTGCTGCATTAACAGGAGCACTTTCACTGTGCAACCTTCCTCGAGGTCTTTCAAATCCTTCGGAGCACGAGGGGTGAGGGGTGCTCGCTGTGGAAACAACAAGAAAGCAACTTGTACAAGAGTTTACTCTGACAAGCTCTCAGGATTTTGCTCTCAGTCTGCTATGCGCCTCTGGGCCATTTCTTCAGAGCCTGCGCATGGTCTGGTGGGACTTGCTTTAATAAATTAACATTCTGGACATTTACCCTTAAAACTGGAAGGATTTCTTTCAGATGTTGTTTTTGCAAGCAATTTTTTACATGCTCAAACCAAGCATGCTAAAAAGGGCAAGACTCAGGCTCAGATGGCTGTCCAGCAGATGCACAGGTCTCAGCTTCGGTCCAGCCAGCAGAAACACCCCGTTCTGCACCAACACGTTCTGCCCAGCTGATCAGAGCAGCTCCTGGGCTGCACTCACTGCAACCGTGTGCAAGTGCAAGAGCATTTTATATGTCTGTGGAAGGTGAAACATAATTGAAACATAGTCAGGGGCTAAATGTGGTTAAAATACAGGCCAGATTCTGATAGAAATTATATTCAGCTAGGTCTGGAATAATTCCATCTAAGCCATTGGAGCTGTGGTGTGCAAATCCTGTGCCATGAGGTCATGGGGAAATTAGATGAGAAGCCTTCGTACGGTGTGCACCACAGGAACAAGAAGTGGCCACCACAGCAGTGAGCAACATCAGAAACTTCTGCTCCAGACACAGTTGGGAGATAATAATGAGGAATCTAAGAGATCACACAAATACCAGTCTGTAAACATGACCTGTTACTGTGGAGGGGAAGACACTAAGAATAGAGCAAGTAGGCTTGATTAACACATTTGCAACAAATTCTGCTCTAGGGCTCCCATATTTCTGTTTAAGATTTTGCAGACAGATGCACAGCATGTGTGTGTCCTGTTATTCTTTAGACTGATACGTAGATATTTGGGGCAGTATGCACGCATTAGGTCTGTGCATTGGACTGACTGGGGTGACTCCTGCGACTCTGAGATGTGCTGCAGCGTTGTCAGGGGCTTTTGACCTCCTGGGCCAACCAAATATTCAGAAAACCATGAGAAATCTATAAGGCTTAAAGAAAAGAAAAATAACCAAAAATATCCAACTGGAGATATTTATCCATAGAAAAAGAGGACACATCTGAAAATGTGTATGTATGGGCATCCCTAGCCTTCACCACAATTTGAATCTGTGCTTCATGGCAAATAGCCCATTCTTGAGGGAAAAACAGCACTCTCTTCTTCACCAACACCATTGGAGCCAACTTTCGGGCTTGTGGGGATGCGAGTGGGACTGGGCACCAGAGCTGCTTGGAAGGAGAGGCTCTCTGCTTATTCCCACTGTGGAAGCCGGGACTGGAGCCATGCCAGGACAGTGAGGCTGGAAGTAGCAGTTTGATATGTGGGGACTCACAGAACCCAGCTTTTGGGTAAAAGACCACCAGTGACTACAGACACAGCTGATGTATAAAGAGCCACTGGCTATCTGCATCCAGATTTGACAGGAGCTCACCTGCACTGCTGTCCCAGTGGGTGGGTCCTGGGCTCTCCTGGGATGGCTGGCTTTCTGCACTGATGGAGAACAGGAAGGGAAGGTCTACACCCTGTGATGTTGGCTGTGGATTGCAAAACACAAACAAGAGTAAATGCAGAGAATCCCTGTCAGAAACATGGGAAGATGAAAGTCATCTGCAGCACACTGGGCACCAATTCTTAACCAGAACCAGGAGGAGGCTCACCCACCAACCCCTCTAAACCCCAGGCTGAGTGAGGACAGTGCAGGGGACCCTGCACGGGCCTCTCAGTGATGAAGCAGACTTTCTCAAATCTTTCCTAGCCTGTGAAACAACCCAGTGGCCTGTCACGCGACGAGGGGACGTGTCTGGCAGGCTGGCCCTGCGAGATGCAGGGTCTGTGGCAGGAGGCCACGGCGTCCTGGCTGCCCGCCAGCCCGCGAGGCTCTCCCTCTCCAGCAACCTGCCAATCTGCTGCCCTGGACGTGCTGTCGGGGAGTGGAGAGCAGCCCGGCCCCGCGCTGCGCTCAGGCGTGAGGTATTTATTATCCCAGCAGCGAGAAGGTGGGAGTTGGATCTCTGAGGAAGGCAGGGATTGGCTCTGCCCTTGGCACAGGGGATGCCTGAACTGGGGACAGGAGGGTGCTGCAGAAGCCACGGATAGATAGCACTGTGGATGGAGGTATCTGTCTTCTCAAGGTACTCCAATGTGCACAGGTGACTGTTGTGAGATGGCTAAAATAATCCATGTCAGTACAGAGTACAGACAGCATTGCCCCGTCCCTTCACTGCTTAGGATGACATCTCAGCTTAGTTCCCAGGAGATCTCCCCACAGCTCATGCCCTTGTCCCCCTGGCAAGATCTCTAGCACTGCCTTCAACATGCTTTGTGCTGTGTGCTGGACACATTCAGGCACATTTTCCTGCCCTCTGGATGCCACTAGAGGTATTTGGGAGCACCCTAGGCTGCCAGTGTGGGAGGCTGTGCAGGCATGAAGAGAGGCCATCAGTGTCCCTGGGTGAATTGTGAATGGGGTCGTGCTCCCTCTCCCCGCTCTGTCGATGTAGAAGCCCTGCACAGATGTGTACTGCACGAGCAGAGTTGTTTTGAGGCACACTTGTGAAGCACCCACAGGGTGTCAGGGGCCACCAAGGCAGGGCTGACCACTTGTCTGGTGCAGCTGGCTGGGTACCTGCCCCTGCCTGTGGCTTGTACCCACACTGCTGAGAGGAAGGAAGATCTTGTTCCTGCATCAGGGCACTGACGCTGTGCTGGACTTTGCAGGCAGGGAGCACCCCAGGGTGCTGTCCACCTTGTGAGGGAACAGGGCTTTTGCTTCTGTCCTTCATCCCTTCTCCCTTTTGGTATGAGGTACATTGCTGGACATGTGGGAATCTTTCAAGTATTTCCATGTGAGGAATAGCACAGGATAGATAAATGTGTTACAGGCCATTTGCAACATGTTCACTTTACCAGTGCAGAGTTTAAGAGTCTCCAACAGGTGCAGCCTGGCATCCTTTTGGGTACTCAATTTCAAACCTTCAGCTTCACGATACTGAGAGAGCTGGATTGGCAAAAAGTGAGTTAGATTCTCTTGATCTTATATAACTCTCTGGCTGATTCTTAAAATATATTTTCAACCAATATTGAAATGTGAAATATATTGTCAGCATTTTCCTAAGTGTCTTCAGGTACAAGTAAACATGACAGGAAGCCCTTGAACAAGGTCAAGAGTGGGAGGTAGTTCTGCCAGCTCCATTTATGATGTTGACTGGGATTTTTTAAATTTGTTGAGTTTGACTGAAGTTTTCTTGCCATTTTGGGATGGGTACATGTTTTGTTTGAGTAACTATTTCATTAGTTACAGCCTAGGATAAGAGCTTTCTGTGTCTGTAAATGTTTTAGATAGGTAATTTTTCAATTTGAAACACTGAAGAATTACACCTACACTGCTGTGCTGATATATACAAATACCTATATGCAGACTGTTTATTGTTCATTATTGGCAACTACACATACTGGAAAGCCTGTGTAGTGAAACCCTCCCTGTCAGAAACACACTCAGCTATCTGGTCATCAAACTGTGAGGTTTTTCTTTTTGGGTTGGAGGCTGACATCAAACCCTGCAACAGAACAAAAGCTTGGTCAGAGGAAAGAGGGTTTGCTGTGTATGAAGTGAGTTTTGATTCATTCCCAAGCTCAGATGTTGCTTTGGGAAATATATTCTCTTCAGGCCTCTCACTGTGACTCTATAAACAGAGGCAGCAACGGGCATTTGGAGGCACTAAAAGTGATTTAAATGATCCAGCCTGGGACTTTTGCCAAGGAGCACCTCCTTCTGTTTGCTGCGGGGGCTTTTCTGCCCCCGCCCTTGCTGGTGGGTTGGTTGTTGTTGTTTTTTTTTTTTTCTTCTTCCATGCAAAAATTTTTGAGACTGTCCTTTGAGACAATCTCTTTCTCCCAAAAGAAGAAGGAAAAAAAAAAGCTTGCTTCTCCAGATGGACAGCTGCTCCCTGCTCCTTTTGATGTTGCTTTTATCTGCCAGGCCAGTGCTCTCTCACCCTCTCCCCTCCCCCGGAGGCAGTTTCCATGGGGGTCTCAGGGGAGCTTTGTCTCTCACATGTGTTTAAAGAGAAATGTGGAGCTGACACAAAGGCTCCACAGCTCGACCTTTCGCCCTCTGGAGTTATGAGGGCCATAAAGCTCGAGTCCCTGGTAACAGCGCCGATGACCAGGGCAGTTCTGGACACAGACAGAGCTTTTTTGGCAGAAAATTGTTTAACTAAAAATAGTTCTAGGAAGGAAAATAAAAGGTTGTGCAAACTAAGCAATGTCTTTTACTGCCTTATTTGGTGTTACTGGTAATAACATGAATTTCTTTGGTATGGCCAGAGGCAGATGGCTTCACTGCATTTAGTAATTAATTTTGAAATGCATGGGGCACAGATAAAAAGTGACACTTGCTGAGGTGCTGGGGACTGAGCCTGTGCTCGCTGGCCTGCAGATGCAAGAGGTGAATGAAGCTTGCTCTGCTGCATCACCTGACACCCAACAGAGCTCAGTGGAGGCCCTGTCTGAGGCAAAACCTTCAGGCATCGAGGCTTTCTCTGCCAGGCCATGGGAGACCTGCTGGACAGGAGGAACCTCAGAGTCCTGCAAAGGGCTGAGGAGCTGCCAAGCCAGCCAACAAGCAACTTTTAGCCTGGTGTCACAAAAGCACTCAAGTGCCTTAGCTCCAGAGCAGATGAAGGGACTGCTTTCCCTTACTGCTCACACGTGTGTCTCCTGGACTAGGTGTGCACCCTGGAAGCCTCCCACCATGATTTGAGGCATTACTAGTGCCATCTTTCTCTTGTTTTTACTTCCTATTTGGCCTGGCTAGCAGCACCTGTTGGATCCAGGTGCTCCAGAGTTGACACAAAAGGTTCACTTGTATTTGCTTTCCTGCTGAAGCTCTTCCCTTTGCCTGAAACGGGCCAGATATGGAATGAATGGGAGAAAAGGTCCATGCATGAGTTATATCAAGTGAAGAAGCCTGGAAGCTCACAGGCAAATGACCTGCTCAGGACAGGTGGAGGCTAATGACAAAGCTGCTCTCCTCAGAGTTGCTGAACACCGGAAGACAAATTCAGGGGTGGATCCTTCAGTTCCTTAAGGGAAGCTCTAATGACTGAATGTGAAAAAGGGTTTGTGACAACAAGTCCTGTTGCCCCAGTTTTCTCTCCTTGAAGTCAAGCTTGCATCAGTGTGGCCTTTTAGGCAGGGGTTTGACAGCGTGCACGAAGACGGAGAAGGAGTTTCAAAATGTTTATGGAATCTAAATATTGTGAGAAAATGCCTCATTCTCTTTTGGTAGCAGGTTGTTTGGGAGCAGTGGCCACCTGTTACATATGTACGTGTGGGTGTATCAGCTTGATGGAGTTCTTATCAAGGCTTAGGGCTATGGCAGTAATAAGACATTTCCCAGGAATCTTTCCTATAACTTTTGTTCTTCTAAACCAGATAAAGTGGGCATCACTTGCTGGGCAACAGAGGGGTAGGCTTTTCCTAGTCACAAAAAAATTCGGGAGGCTTTTATTTTAGGTTAAATAAAACAAAGCCAAGAAGCGTGAGGGAAGGGGGGAAACAAAGTCTCCAAAAGAAGGAAAAACTTCCGTGATTTATGCTGAGACATTTTGTGTTTTTAACCTAAATACAGCTACTGTTAGAGCAGACAGGGAGAATTTTTCCACCAAAAGGTACACACAAAAAACAAAGACAGCATCTCTTCCACTTGCATGATCTATCACCCTGGTAGTTTTTTGCTTGAAATGAGTATCTTTGCACGTCAACATGAGTAAAGCTCCCTGTGCAACCATGCACCAACAACCACATGCAGTAATTCTTCATGTAGCTACGTTTGTCTGCCTGTCTTGCATGATAAGGTGTACATAGGCACTATCATATTTCTTCCTATAAATCTCCTTTTCTTTTCAGAAAGTTGTAAACCTAAAGATAACAGCACACACTCTCTTAAAAGCAAGGTTGACATTGAAATCCTTGGCTTAAAAATGTTGCTTGGGGGAAAAAAGTCTCCATCAGTCCAAAGGCAGCAGATTTGGCTCATGTTCCAATTGTCACTCTCCCACCACACCATGGGGAGCATGCTGAGGGAAGGAATGGTGCAGAAAAGGAGTGTGAAGGGCAAGCAGTCCTTTGACTCTGGCGATCCTTCAGTGGTATACGAGCCTTGAGGGGATCACATGATGGGAACAGAGCAAAACAAGCATCTAGCTCCTCTAAATCACATCACCTTGTGGAATCAGTGAACACAATCTCTTCCCTCCCATATATCACCCTCACACCAGACAGATCTCAAATGCAGAGGAGAATTTGGAGCACTTCTGCTCCAAAGCATGCGTCTGTGGTTAATAACAGATGATCCTAATCACTGCTCCTAGAGCCCAGGGCCAGCTGATAACTCTCTCTTCTGACTACTGAGCCCCATAATCATCTCATTCCTGAGAGGGAGCAGATATTGTGAATGATGGGTTTTAGCAATTGGGACAAAAATAGTCCTCCTTTTGCTTAAGGAATTCAGATAGCAAACTAAGGGAGAAGCAAAGAGGCTGGACAGCCACACTACAGGGCTGGGAAAGATCATCATGTATCTGGATCTGTCACAGGTTTGCTCTCAGTGACCTTAGGCAAATTAGTCTCACAGCCTCATCTTCTTCCTCTGGAAAAATCAAGATAATAATAGACAGCAACTCCACAATGGCCCTATGAGGATACATCATTAATTGGCATATTTATAATAAGTGTTGAATGTTCCAGAGATTATATTATATTAACAGCTGAGAAACACATTTTGCTGAACCCACTTCTTTCCTCAGAGAGTGGTTTCAGTGCTTCTGCAGCAGCCCTTGAGGCTGCAGTGCCACTGAAGGGCAGCCTTACCAGCTCTCCACTTACACTTTAAAACCTCTGTGCAGGCAGCAGCAGTCACAGATGCAGCTGCAAGAAGAAACCACACACCACACTTGTGCAGGTGCATGTGGGCCCCAGTGGGGAAGAATATTAACTATTTCCTGGTAATAGGGACACAGAGGTCCTTCACATGGCTCAAACAATCTCAGCACAGTTCCAGGACAGGGCCCGTGTGGGAAGCCGCTATCCAAACGAATATCCACACAACTGTGCTTAACAGATCCTACCTTACTTAACTGCAGACTATATTCTAGATTCTCTTTCAAATTCAGCTAGATTTGTGCATTGTGCCCTGTATCTTCAATGTGGCAAGGAAAGCTTTCATCCTATGACTTCCACCAGTGTTAATTTAAAGCTTAATTTCCAGAGGCTTAGTTGATATTTACCCCACCATTTCAAGATCAGATCCATTTTGTGTAGCAAGCTAATCATTATTTGCATCTCTCCTTGACAAAAAGTTGCAGCAGGATCATTCTTTGTTACCATTAGGTACCTGGGAACTAGAAGAAAAATTTATAATCAATGCTTTTTTTAAGAATAGTTTTATCTCTTTAGAAGCAAATTGTTTAGTTGTATTGTTCTAATATGTTCTTTAATTGTAATTATTGTATAAAATGGAAACTGCATGCTTATTTGCAAAAAGTAACTAGGAAAGTTTCCCTTCCCTGAAAAGACTGAAGCAAGGATGAGGCCTCCACTATGAATGTATGCAGCTACATTTTAAAACAATTTTCTATGAAATTGCTTCCACTTATCTGGTTTGATAGAATATTAAGATGCAAATTTAGGCAAAGTAGATTTTTTTTTAATACACTAAATATCTGTGAACCTATTAGGATTGGAGGAGCTGAAGCTGCTAGAGGAGATAATGGTGTTCTGCTGAAACACAGCAATGCTCCAGTGAACCCTGATGATGACAATACATTGAAATAACAACATGTGGCATTGCAATCCACCCACACATCATCATGCATCACATCAAAAATGTCATGATATGCTGATGGTAAAGTTTCTTTTCTAAAATCTCAAAGCTGGCAGTTCTAGCTGCAATGCTCACAATAAACTGTCCCTATTCATTTCATTTCTTGCTGGTTTCAACTGTACCCAGGATCTTTCTTGAGATGGTGATGGTGGATGCCTCATAGCATTCAAAAATGGGATTCAGAAAAGTACTTAGCCATCCAAGTTTCTGCTCTTACAGAGCCCCACCTGAACAGCAGGAGGTTGTAAAATGAGGTAGAAAACCTAGCAAGAAAGAAGTCTGGCACCAGATTTCCATGCTGTCTTGCTTTCAAGCAAGAAGTGGTCTCTGTCTTTCAATTCTACTTGAAATATAACTTCTTCAGGTGTTCCAAATGCCTGTGCACTTAAAAATGTTTGAAAGCTGAGATTTGGCATGAATTTCAGAAAAGGATGTAGGGGTGTACTCATTGCTATTATGGCAGAAATGGGATTTTATCTTCCATCTATGCCATCACAACAAAATAGTTAAGAAAACTTTTTTATTGTTGTTTGCCTCCTTGTCTGTTTGCCTCCTTGTCTGATAAATAGGACAACACATTTTTCACAAGCATCTTCAACATTCTACCACTGGTGGAGCTAAAGATGAAAGATTTTAGGAAAAATGATGCTGAAATGGATCAGGCTAAATCCAAAGAGGGCCTGCCTGTATTAAGGTTGGGATCTGAATGGAGCTTTGGTTTCTATACCCTAAATTTTAATGTTGATAACCTCAGTTATGCTTAACCCTGCAGTACTGCTTTCAACAGGTGTTTCAACTCGTAACATCCATAGAAAAATCCAATTTAAGCACTCTTACAGTGCTTACTAGCACTTCAGTGTTTGCAGGCCAGAGAACTGTGACTTCTACTCTATCCTGACAGTAATGAAAGTCCAGACACAAAATCCAGACACAAAGTCCAGACACTTCTCTCTGCCATTCCCTCCTTTTCCCTGTTGGGCTGGATGATGATGCTTGCTGGTTTTTGTTGGGGATTTTTTTCTCCCCCAAAGCAACACTGATGATGATGATGAACCTGTGTTTTCACACCAGAGCTTGGCAGTTGTGAGTCACCCCAAGATATACATTAGATGCCACAAAGTAACTGATGGTCTTAAACATGCTTGAGTCCATTAGGACTTCTGTCGTATCCAAGGAGAGAGCTCTCATTTTGTATTTTTAAGGTACTGTGGAGATGGACATAATTCCCTTCTGAAGGTTTAAAATTCACATTTCTCACCTCCCTAGAAAGTGCAACAATGATCAGGGCAGAGGCTGGGGTGAGGCATTTCTTCTCTCTGAGGTCTTCAGCTGGGAAGGGCAAGAAAATTGGATATGTCAGAGAGAAAAGGAGTGGTTATGGTTGTGATGCCTACTGGCCAGGACACACAGTAGCCAGAGCCTTGGCTTCCCTGCTCTGCACTGCTTGTGCATTTTGCACGAGGCAGCTATTGCATGAAGTACCTAAACATGCCTGAGATCAGCATGTGGAGCCCAGGGTGTCCCTTACCATCTGACTGCACACTAGACAGCAATACACTTTCCTGTTGGTCCAATTAATATCTAATCCTTTCCTAAAGCTGGCTTTCCCACAGGAGAATTCAGGACTACCCCAGATTCTTGTCTGGTGGCCAGAGTAAGCAGCTGTGGCTTTATGGAGGGTAGGCAAGGGCAGTAGCAAGGCTCAGCTGCATTTCACACCTCTGGCCAGTCACACCTGCTAGGATGTCACACACATGAACTGTATGATGTGACAGTGGCCATGTGACTGTGTGCTACATATTTCCTCCCACACTAGATCTGAGTTGTGTCTGTCCCTGCCTCCTAGTAGGTCTGAACCTCCTCTTGGTCCTGGTTCCTGCTCAATGGGACCGAAAATTTGGTATCATACTGCCTAGCCCTGCTGTGACAAAGTTTCTCTTTTGGACTCAGAAAGTGTGGGAGTGAAGCCTAATCATATTTTAGTGCCATTCAGCCCTCAGTCTTTTAGGTGACACTGTCAGTCATATTTGCAGTGATTTGCAGTGATTTCCTTAGGACAGTGATATTTTGTTATAGGAACTCTCACCCTGAACTGAGCATGCAGGTTTCACAGTGCAAAGGCAAGAAGCAGTTCCCCAGCAGAAAGAGCTTTGGATGTCTATTGTGTACAGCCAGATTTAGAAACAGGGAAAAGCCCATTGCTTGATCATTAGAATTGACCCCATTACTGATCAATAGAGCCACTGTTTCCTGAGGAATGGTATGGCATACATATAAAAATAAAGATAGTGTAAAAATAGAAGTGACGCAGTGCGTGGACTTCTTAGCAAAAGGACTTTGGGTTTGGGAACTTCCTGTACAGACACATGCTGCATCTTCTCCTTGTTCATACGGCAGGGGAAATGAAAGATGAGAATCACCAAGGGTGGGAATTAAGACTGTTTTCATTTCCTCTTTCTTGTTTGTTACTCGGTTTTTCTCTAGTAAAAGAAAAAAGACCAAAAACAACCCGACAACAAAAAACCCAGCTGCACCTGGGGTTTTACATAAATGTTCTCTTGCACTTCAACTCGTTCACCTCCTGGCAACACTGGACTCCAGCAAAATACGGTGCACTCTCTCTTTAAGAGAGACTGCTCCCTGCCCAGCTGTTGACTTGCCTGAAGGTGAGACCTCTGCTTAAATTCATGGCTCCAGCTGTCAAAAGCAAAGAAAAGCAGCTTTTCCTTGGCGGCTCTCTGCTTTGGGTAGAATTTGACATCTTCCTCAGTCAGCAGAATTTAATCAGCATCAAGTGCCCACAGCCACTCAGCTCCACCACTGCTGGGGCTGGGGCTGGGGAAGCAGACCTGCGAAGGAGAAGAGGGGGAGAGTCCTCAACACAGCAGGCAAAGACACAGGCACAATCACACATTTCTATGGGAAGTCCAAAGCTTGTTACTGTCTAGGGAGAGCCTCAGTATCCTATTTGACTTAAGAATTGGTGTTATCATGCAGTAACCTTACCTGGCTCAGAGTCTGCTGTGTCCTCCTGAGCAGCTGAGAGCAGTAAATGGAGTGAGATATTGACAGCTAACAATGATACTGATTTCCGAAGTAAAGCTGGTGAAATGGGCTCAGGGATATGGTTTCCCAGACCTGAGTGGACAAGTAAAGCCCAGGGAGCAACTCCTGATATCGTTATGCCTCTCTTGCCTTCCTCCTGGGTAAAAGAGCACCTTAGGTTATTGTCATATAGATACCAACAAACTAAATGATCCAGCATGTCAGAAAATTGTTAAGCCAAGTGCCTAACCTATAAAGCCTAGCATCTGATCCATTCATGAACCTCAGATGATCAGATCAGACCAGTGTGTGCACACATAGGTACACTCAGACTTGCCTGACGTACTACAGCAGGAAGGCATTTGCTTTTTCTTGGTACTGTCACCTGCTCCCTGCAACCAAGGCCCCAAATCCTGCAGAGAGAAACACACTGTGCACAGATCAGAATAAGGTGAGGGGAGGGCGTGGCAGTTCCCAGTCCAGGTTTTGACTCTGTGCTGATGTGTGTTTTGGGACTGCATTGTGCTGTTACTGGGAGCCAGCCTGGCTGCCCCAAACTCTCATTCCTCCCACCTGGGATACTGCATCCAGCTCTGGGTCTTCAGCACTAGAAGGACACAGATTGGTTGTAATGGATCCAGAAGAGGGCCATGAAAATGATCAGAGGGCTGGAGCACCTCTCCTATGAGGAAAGGCTGGGAGAGTTGGGATTGTTCAGCCTTGAGAGGGCTCTGGGGAGAGCTTACTGTGGCCTTCCAGTACCTAAAGGGGGCTCCAAGAGACATGGAGAGGGACTTTGAACAAGACCATGTCGTGATAGAACAAAGGGGATTTGCTTGAAGCTGAAAGAGGGTAGGTTTAGATTATGTATGAAGAAGAATCTCTAAACTGTGAGGCTGTTGAGAGACTGGAACATATTGCCCAGAGAAATTGTGCATGTTGCATCCCTGGAAGTGTTCAAGGCCAGGTTAAATGGGATTTTGAGCAACCTGGTCTAGTGGAAGGTGTCCCTGCCCATGGCAGAAGGCTTGAGACGAGGTGATCTTTAAGGCCCCTTCCAACACAAACCATCCTGTGGTGTTGGGGGACTCAGAGCAAGACAAGTGCTGTTACAGCAGAAGTGTGCATGGGGTGCTTTGTCAAGGGGACCTTGCATTAGTGCTTACCTATTTAGAATACCCTATTCACAGTAAAAGTTATTTGTCTGTATATTTTCAACACTCAAACGCCAGGCATTCTTATACATGTAGTTCATTTTCTAGCACCTGCAGCTATTACCCATTTCCTGACAATATCATCATGCCCCTTGAAGAGAGGAAGGACATGTTGGGTTGTTCAGAGGTGGTTTTTTTTAAGTGTTTACCCTTTCCACCTGTTTGATATTAACCTGCATAATGGCCCAGAATTAAAGCAAAGGAGGTGGCTGCTGGGAGCAAACAGGAAATGAAGCAATACCCAAGGTAAGGCAGGCAAGGGCAGGAGAGAAACAAGCCTGTGGGGGTATTAATTGGTGAATCTCTATATGCCTGTAAGCAGAGGGGTGATTTAGGTCTCCCCAGACCCAACATGTATCAGAGGGACACTAAAGACTGGAATGCCCTTATCTAGGAAAGGAGTGAGAAAGAAGGAGATGGGTAAGGGGGGAGATGCTGTGAATGCAGGTGGGAGCACAGGTAAAGGCTTGCTGCTCAGGGAGTGGGGGAGAGCTCGCAGGTGCATTGCAGGCCAGCAGCTTGACAGTGATCAATGTAGAGCTCCGGCTGTGAACTGTGTACTCTTGCAGCCTGTAGCCATGAATGTGGTGGGGTTTTTTTCTCCTCTTCCTTTGTATTTGGGGAATGAACTTCATAAAACCTGCATTCATCGTTTCTGCTCAGCCACATGACAAACTTCTACTGAACTGTGTCCTGGAGGGGTGATGCAGCCGCAATAACAAGATCCCTCCTGCTCCAGTCATTAAGAACACTGCATTTCTCATGTCACAGAGCTGGGGGAGGGGACCGAGAGCAGCGAGGAAGCAAATACCGCTGAGGATACTGTTTCAGTATGAGAGACCATTAACCCAGTGCGTTTACCTACAGAACTCATCAAATGCCCCACCAAAAGACATACTTTTAATCTTATCATAATATCACTCTTTCTCAACATTTGCCTTCCAAAAAAAGCTGTTGCTGATAAGCAAACTTACAATCTTGCTCCCCTTCTTAAACCTCGTTAAAACTTTGCAGTGCTGAAAGGCACAATGCTGATCTTGTGTAGTGTCTGGAGCCTCTTCTTCTCAAATGATATTGCCTGTATAGAGCAGCTAACTGAACACATCTGTTGAATGTAATTTGAATGCTGCATGTTTGTTCTATATGTATTATCTTCTATATTACTTGGAAAAAATGTGTCTAATTTTTTTTTTTTTGGACAATGATATTACTTGTGAAGGTGGTTTTCTACTGTCAGCCAAGTTCAGTGACTGGTCAAATACTGTGTGTAATTTTTTAATAAAATTTTGTTATTGATTAATGATGTAGATGTGGAAGTTTAATTATTTTAATAGTTCTTCCCTGCCTCCTGTAACAAGAAGAGGTGATATGCTCATTCACAAGCAGATCCTCAGTTATCGTTCACTAAAAAGCAGTTTAATGGAATGAGATGAACTGTGACAAGCTTTGTGGCTGTAGGATTATCTGCTGTACAGCACTCTGCTTGTGGGAAATAAGCCAACTAATAATGCTGGATCACAGAATAGATGGAAATGACTGAAACGTATTTTCTTTTGGGATCAGAAATATTTTGCTAGAAGTCTTAGAACTTTCATTAAATTTAGTGACAGCAACTGGCATGGACTATTTTAAAAAGTACACATTCAGCAAATGTCTGCTAAGAAGTTTTCTCTACCAACTCCATTTTATCTGTTTTCTAAGAAAGGTCCTATAGACTCTGACACAGCCAAATTGCTGTGGCATGCAAAAATACCAGTGTTAGCTGAACCCTGGTAATTGTACAAACATGTGCTTTTAGCTGGGGCAAACACTGGATAAATGACATTAACACTTCTCTTGGGTATAGACTAAACATACTTCTCCTCTCAGGAGGAGGCCTGATTGCAGGTCCAGCAGGGTAGCCTGGCTAACAGGCAGTAACTGTTTGAGCTTAGCCTGAAGATGTGTCCCAGCCTGATGTGAAGCCCAGCTCCTTCCCAACAATGACAACAAGGGGCCTTCCCTCTTGCCTGACCTGGTGAGTAGAGAGGGAAAGTGTATTATTAGTGTTATTTAATTTGCATTACTGTGATACTTAAGAGCTCTGGTTTGGATTAAGGACTTTGTTGTGCTAGGCTCTGTTTAAACACACATAAAAACATGACACTGTCCTCAGGAGCTGCCTGCCTTACACAAACACACATGGAAGTCAGGTATGGTTTCCTGCTGAGGCTGGGCTTTGTTTTCCTTAATGCCCTGTGCAGTGCCAAGCATGTTGTCAGTTGTTGTGGACCCTCCATATCTCACAGCCCACACCTCAGCCTGCTCTTGGCTGAACTGCAAACTCAGCAAGTGCCTGTGTTTGTGTAGGATGCAGTAGGGCACCCAGAAAGAGGGTTTAAGAGGGCAAGTGGGACAGACCTCCTGTTTTAAGGGCAGCTACAAAAAGACCCCAAGGACTGCAGTTCTGAGTGGGAAGAGCTTGAACTGGCTGAGCATGGAAAACAAGCACCTAGCACTAGGCAACTCAGAGGTCAGGAGAAGGCAGAGCTGATCTGGCATGGGCAATACTACAAGACCTCTTGGCAGTGCTGCATGCTTGATGCATGCAGAATGACTAAAGGGCTGCAGGGCTTGTCATCCCATGGGAAGTATCTCTCCATCAACTCTGAGGCAATCTGTTAAAAAACAACAAAACTGCCTTTGGTGGCAGCAACTAAAGTAGGACCAGTGAGAAGCAGTTAGTTTACCCTGTGAGAAATGTGTATTTGTTTTGCCTCTAGGGTGTTTGTAGGACTTCTGGCTTTAGCAGAAGTATCACAGAATGTTAAGGGTTGGAAGTGACCTTAAAGATAATCTAGTCCTATCCCCCACCTTCCATGGGTAGGGACACCTCCCACTAGACCTGGTTGCTCAAGGCCTTAGAAATCCTACCTTGTTCCCTAAAACTTCCTCAAAAAAGGTGAGTTAGTAAGCAATACGTGTCTTTCAAAGCAGTGATCCTTCCTTTACCCCATGAAGGAATGGTGGCATGATTCCTGAGAAGGAATTGGATAAAAGCCTGTTTGGGTAATACCCAGTGTTCAGTGGCATACAGTGACAGACTCATAGTGGTATGCATCTAAATGGTACTTAGATTTATCATTTTCTAAAAGTAAGCAAAGACCTCTCTGTGCAGTAATCGTCTAATGTCCCCTCTTTCTCTCAGCATTAAAGATCTGACTACATTACTCCTCACAAACCTAGACTCACAGAATATGCGGTGTTGGAAGGGACCCACTAGAATCATCAAAGTTCAGCTCCTGGACCTGCGCATGACACGTGCCTGAGGGCATTGTCCAAATACCTCTTGAACTCTGTCAGGCTGGTGTTGTGATCACTTCCCTGGGGAGCCTGTTCCAGTGCCCAAACACCCTCTGGGTGAAAAGCCTTTTCCTAATATCCAACCTAAATGTCCCCTGACACAATTTCAGGCCACTCCCTTGGGTCCTGTCGCTGGTCACCAGAGAGAAGAGATCGGTGTCTGCCCCTCCAGTTCTCCTGATTAGGAAGCTGCTGGCAGCTATGAGGTCTCCCCTCAGTCTCTTTCTGAACGCAGACCAAGTGACCCCACCCATTACTTTTCTGGCTTCCCTTCTAGACTCTTAACCATCTTTGTTGCCCTCCTTTGGGTATTCTCTAAGAGCTTTATATCTTTTTCATAGTGTGGCTCTCAGAACTGTCCCCAGCACTGGAGGTGAGGTCACCCCAGTGCAGAGCTGAGCAGGACAATCCCCTCTCTTGCCTGGCTGGTGATGCTGTTCCTGATGAACCCCAGGACAGGGTTGGCTCTCCTGGATGCCAGGGCACTGCTGGCTCATGTTCAACTTGCCATTGACCAGGACCACCAGGTCCCTTTCCAATAGCATTGCTTTCAAGTATCTTGTTCCCCAGTATGTATGTGCACCCAGGTTTGTCCTGTAACAGGTGCAGAATCTGGCACCTGTCCTTGTTGAACTTAATTAGAAAACTTATTTAGAAAAGCTATCCAGTCAATTTGGTTGTGTTCAAATCTGCAGAGTGCCCATTTAGACAAAGTTAATCAATATGGCTACAGCATCATTTACATGTAAGTTGTATGTGATGTGCTGCTTGCAACTACTGTGTCTTGTGCGTTAAACAAGTTATGTGGGCAGACTGATTCCAGGAAAGCATTTACATATCAAAAGATGTAAGAATTCTCAAAACTGGTATAAGCTTAATAAACAAGAGTCCTCAGGTGTCGTTCAAGATGGTTTGGTTTTGCTCAGAAGGAAGGATGCAATGCAGTCAAGGTGTTGTGGTCTGACTGATAAACCAGTTCTGGTCAAGATGGGGCACAGAGCCTACACCACTTAGCTAACCTCACAGAAGTGAAGCAACTTGCCTTTTCTTTAATGTAGTGCACTGTGGCTCACTCCTGTGATCAGTCACTCCCCAATAAAAATACACATTTTTACTCTTCTAGACAAAATGTATAAACATTTGACCCCTGGAAATATGATATACAGCTAGAGACCCCAGCTTGAAAAACCTGGAGTATGTATGTGCATTATACATTTCCCCTATCTCACAGGACCAGCATGGTAGAAAAGAAGATAATCAGTTGTCTCTCTTGGTCTCCTTCTCCACCCTGCTCCCTCACACCCTTGCACTCCCCCTCCCTTTTACTGCAGGATGTGCCAGCACTTGTCTTGGCAAAAGCCAGTCCTGGATCTTAAAACTGAAGAAAACTCCAGTGTGTTTGTGACTAGCTCAGCCTTTACCACGCCTCTTGTCCTCCTGCCCCACAAGCAGAGTATGTGGTGGTGGGTGGTGGGAGATGCAAGAGAGGAGCACAACTCCCTTGCAAGCACATAGTTAATGCTTTCAAAAACATATAAGCTTGTTGTGTGTAAATGCATGCATCCTGCTGGCAGAGCATGGCAGCTGCCATGAGCCGTGGCAGAGTTAAGAGGGTATTAATATCCAGTTTGGTCTTGGTCTGTACTTTCAGTGGGGAAGTTAAATGAAGAAGTGCTTTGTGGGCAGTGATAGGGACCTGGGTCCTTCCCTGGACTCAGGGCAGGTAACATCAGCTTATGGCTGTGTAATTTCCACCCACCACTGTCCACTACACTGCACACAACTACTGGTTGTTTGTTCTCCCTGTCCAGGCAACCTCTGCCATTGCTAAAAAGATTGCCTGTAAATCTCACCACCATCACCACTTTTGGCAGTGGCTGTTTCATGACATAGAAAATTTCCCATCTGGAGTTGCAAAGCAGCTCATTTTCCAAAGAAGCTACCAACCAACAACTGGGTGTTTCTCCTTCAGCCACATTCAATCTGATCTGAATTTCAACCAGGAACCAAGATATGACAGCTTCCCGTTCTCACCAGTACCTCACAGTGTCCTGTCCTGATCATTAAAGATTAATCCATCCTGTGACTAAAGACGCATGCTCTTCTTAATGCATGTGCATCTGCAAAGTCCATGCCAGGACCTGGGATGGAAAAGGTCTGGTGGCACCTTACGCATCATAACGTGTTAATAATTTGTGAAGCTCCATCCTAAGCTTGCTCTATTTCTCCCTTGTTAAATTTAATGAATTTTTTTCATATAAGCTTGTTCTCCTGGTCATTATTTCATATACCACCTTGTTCTTGTGTTAAGGTCATGATTTAGTTTAAATGACTAATTCTGTCTCCCTGTTGTTTTCTTTTCTGATGTATTTAAATAATCCCGTCCCTTCTCATCCATTCTTGTTTTGTTGCTTTCAAATCAGTTTCTTTTACAGTCTTCTAGGACAGTTTTCATTTTCCTGATCATCAGAGGTTGTGGTCTATCTTTTTTTGTTGTTGATGACAAGGGCTGTGTGCATTGTTCTGGATGAAGTTTTGATACTGTTTTACACAATGGTGGTAAATGTTTTTCTAATCAACTAAAGTATCTTTGTCTAATATATCCTCTGACTGTGTTTACCTCTTCCATGGCTGTCACACTGGTGGCTCAGTTATCCTTTAATGGATGAGTAAGTTTTGGTCTCTATTTACTACTGTTTCTTACAAATCCTGTATCCCTGTCTTTGCAGCAGGAGCTCCTGCTGCCTAGGTGTATGACTTTCTGTGCTGTGAATTTCTGAAGTCATCACATTTTTTCCTGGTATTCTACTCATTGTCTCTGTTGATGTGCCATCTCACCTTCAGCAAATTTCAGTAGCACATTATTATTATTAATTTTATGTCTCTATCGGCCCTGCTTAAGACAAATAATAAATAACATCTCTCCCTCACCAAATTTATGCTGTTCCTGGTGGGAATCTGATCCTTAAAGTTATAACACACAGCCTCTGTTGCAACTCTTTTTCATCAATGGTAGAAGTTATGCCCGTGTCTTTGCCCATCTATTTCTGCTCTTCTCCAGTGCACGAAAGGCAGGAGGAAAGCAGACCTCTTAACCATGCAGCAGAGAACAGAAGTGTGCTGTGATATGATCAGCCCTGGGCAGAGCTGGGGTGGGATCCCTAGAAGTACTTGACAAAGCAGTTGACATATCTATGGAGAGGGACAGAAAAGGATTTCTGCTACTTGTACAGTATTCCTAAATATGCTTTGGGAGCCACTGTGGAGGCACATTTTACTGGGGTTCTGCAACACATTGCTGTGGCCTTTACTCCACGCACAAAAGAGGTTAGAAGAAAACAAAAACAGTCTCAAGTTTGTGTGGCAGTTCTTCTTCAGTCTGGTCAGTTCCATGGGGGAAGTCTCAGGCCTTTGAGTGCAGCGTTTCCAAACACTGAGAACAAACCCTAAGCATCTGTAAAAACCGCAGAGTGTACAGTTAATACACCCAGATGTGCTGTCAGCTCCACAGCACTGCACTGGAGTGGATGGAGTGTGTAAATCTTGGAAAGGTTAAAGCTGAGAGACCAGTGATATGCATAAAGACTCATGTTCCTTCCAGGAGAAGAAGGAGGGGGGTGAGGTGTTATCATTCTCCATTAATCACTTACATCTCCAACCTGCCTAAATCCTCTGAAAAGAACCAGCAAAGAAAACACCAGCTGCTGTAGCTCCTACTTTTTCCTCTGTAACCACCAGTCTCCCTCCCTCCTCCCTGCCTTCCCCAGACTGTTTATTTTTACTGCTCGTGAATCAGCCAGGAACTTGCTCCCTGCAACAGGATCAGCTGAGAACAAGCTGCAGATTGAATGTTCCCTGAAATCCTGGGTTTGTTTTGTAGCTTAGGACAAGGAGCAAAACAGTGGAGAAAAGCAGAGAAAGTGATACCTGTCTTCCTCACACAGAGACTTCCATTCTGAAGAGAGTGGGACTTTCCCAACTTGCTCTTCGAATGCACTGCAGCTTTCACTAGAGATTCTGCGCATGCTAAGCTTATGAAAGTCACTTAAACTGTGGGTAGGGAACCATTGTTTTATACAGGTGTGCCTAAGTCCTACAGCAGCCTGAACTGCTGCACCAGAACACCACACCACAAGCAGCCAACACTGTCCCTTTGGACATGGCTGTGCTGGGATGTGAGAGCTGCCCTGTCTTGAATAGCAAAAAGATTCACCTTCCAAGCTCGACTGCACCATGGCTACTCCAGCTCTGACATCAGTGCCTCAGCTTGCACCAGGGGCAGGGAAGTCCCTATGGTAGTGAGGTCACTGCCCTGCTTAGTGAAAGCCATCCTGGGTGACAGCCAGGTACATGACTGGGGTGGCAAAGAATGGCAAGTGGTGACAGAGAAGCGACTGATAGGGAGGAAAGAGCTGAGACAGAGGGAAACAAGAGCGGAAAATTGAAGGAATAAAAGGAATTGAAACAAACGCCCCTGAGAAAAAAAATTGTGGGAAAGGAGAAAAAGAAAAGGTAAAATAATTCTTGGCAGAATGAGTGTCTTCCTCAGCCAGGATGGGGTTGTCTCTCTGGTGCCTCTCTGAACCCACACTGTCTGACCACAAAACTCATGAGCGCAAGACCTCTGCATTCTCCTGCCACACTGCAGTCCTGGTCCCTAGGAGGATCACATTACTGATCCACAAGCAGTAGAATTTGGGGAATCAGTTTGGAGTCCTGTCCTCCACAGAGCAAAAAAACCATGGAAAACCTTATTTACAGAACCCCCAAAATATTAGCTTTCTCCAGACACTTGTGTTCAAACAGCCCAAAGGCCACCCTGACATTTGCCGTCCAACAAATCATGTAATCCAGTTTAAATCCAGCATTTCAATTTGTATGCCTCTGAAAGGCGTGAAGGCATTCCCTTGTCACCGAATGGAACGGGAAAGCACTCGACTTGTGCCGAGGGGTGCATCCCCCCACGCGGCACTGCCATGGCACCAGAGGCTGAGCTGTCACCTGGGCTCTGGCCTGGTGCAGAACTGCTAATCTCACACTGAAGAGGCTATTTGCTGCCAAGACTTCTCTGCCAAAAGATAACTTTATAATACTGATAATCAGGTGCCCTGTGATGATAAAATGCCTGTTGCTTGCCCCTGTATGAGGAGTTTCTTGCTGACATGCTGCTTATTACAGCAAACCATGTTAATTACAGAAAAATCAATCTTTTACTGAAAAGACACAACAAAATCTTGGCTGAGAAGTGGAGAAAGTGCAATTAATTAATTTGTTTCTGAGTTTAACCTCTAGACATAATAGATTTCATAGTACGGCTATATATTGTAATTACAGGATGGAGCAAGTCTATACTGCAGCTTGTATTTGAGTGTGTAATGAGGAGTGAAAGATTGATGTTCAGTGTGGTCAGATGACTAATATACTGTTATGAGCTGAACTGGTCGAGCAAGAGTAACAGGCACCCAAGATAGCATTTGATGTCTTGCTGAATAATGATGTTGTTTCCTATGTTAATTATCTTCCTCTAACCTGATAATTAACTTGTCCTAAAGAGCACTGAGTGCAACACAACACTGAAGACAGTGCTGCTCTATGGGTAGCTGGTGTCATGCCGCTGCTCATCCCTGTGGTCTTTATTCTCCCTCAAGAACACTAGGGGATTTTCCCAGACTGCACACAGTAGGTATGGATATATATAAACACATGTGACAGATGACAGATGCCTTCTGAGAAATTGCGTTAATGATACTCTTCAGTCTTGTCTGGGAAAACAATGAAAGGAAAGACGAAGGCGAGAGAACACCATACCTTGATTGCAAAATAACGTTAGGTAAACCTTTGGCATAGACAATGTCACTTTCCTCCTAGGATTTGTGGTGGCTTTTTTTTTTGTGTCAAACATATCCTTTTTGTGATGTTATTCATAAAGACCTAGAGTACTCTTCCTCCAATGGAGTTCAGTGGGGTTTTAGCTCTCCTACTGTGTTCAGATGATGATAAAACAATGTTGGGTCATTAATAAGGTTTAAGCATGATAGATGCCCTGCATTTACTGTGTCTCACTGGCTGAGTTCTCTGTAAAACTTTTCTGTGTGCTTGGCAGTTTAAGTCTTGGAGATTTTATTGCCTTTTTACTGGCTTTATAACCCAATCATAACTTCTCTGAAAAAAAAATCCCTCACCAAAACCAACAGGTGGGGTTGAGGTTTCACTGCAAAAACAAACAGACAAACAAAAGTTTTAACAAAATTAATTCTTTGATAAAGAGGTTTCTGGCACAGTATTCTGTAAACTTAGCGCAATACTTGCACACTGTATCTTCAAGCAATGCCACTCCTGAGTTTTGAAAGCTGTAGGGCTCAGTTGTCAAGTTTTTAAGGCTACAGGCAATAACAAAGAAACTGCATTTGTAATATCTGCATCGCTTCTGATAATTTCCTTGTCAGGACTGCATTTAAAGCTCTGTGAGCTTGATTGGCAATGTCTAGGTTACCTGCTCCTGCAAGCAGGGGTGACTCACCTGGGATTTCTATAGCCTGAGCACTAACAAAGAGCCTGTGACTTCCAATCTGCCTGGGGCTCCTGTCTGCTGCCCTGTGTGCCTTTGAAGACAACATGCATTCAGAAACAGGAGGCAGAAATAAAGGGACAGGGAGAGCAACAAACGCGGGTTACGGTTTGGGCACCTGTGCTTCCTGTTTCTGAGTGGCTCCACTCACAGTTACAATGCTTAGATTCTTCTGCTTTACAGAGGTACCCCCTGCAACCCTTAATCTCAGAAGAAGCTTTTGATAAACAAAGCCAGTAAGTGAGGTAGGATTTGGATATGGAGCGACATCACCAGAACCAAACTATGTCAGGGTAGCAAGGGATGTTGCCTGAGTGTGTAGGCAGTAGGAGGCAAGTAGGAGAGTAAAAGCACTCCATGAGCTGATAAGAGTGGATTAAAGATTTGGCACTGAGCAAACACTAGAGAAGAAGGATATGTTTCAGAAAGGCAGAATGAGAAATCACAGCCAGTGCTGTTTCTGCCCTAATGAACTGACCACTGCTGGAAACGGTTATCTTAGGATGGTGTTGAAAACCATCTACTATGATGGACGAGATGTTTTAGGTGTTGTAAGAAGGCACGAGTGACGCTTGCTGACACTGAAGCTCCAGAAGCACCGCACATGATTCTCATTTTCTCTTTCAGAGGAGGCAGAAGAAAAGACACAAACTTGTAATATCCAGCCTGCTGTTTCAGAGTCACCTACATGGGGTCCAGGCTGTTTATATGGCAGAGGTACCTTCAAGCCCTTGTCACCTCAGCCTCGAGTGTCTCTGCCTCCTCTCCTGCACTGCCATCCAGCAGCCAGGGATGGGTGTGTGAGGTGGGGGCGTCCGGAGCAGAGGGGGAAGGCAGGCGGACAGCTCATGTAGAAAACAGCTTTGCAATGCCTAGATTCTGCAGTTTTTTCTTTCCCCCTATTGTTAAGTGGCATTGAGCACCAGCAAAACAGGAAACTGCTTCCTCTAGCCGCTGACCCAGCGAACCCAGGGCAGCTGCTGGCTGTGCAGAGTGGCCTCCCCAGGCCACCCTGTTCCTAGAAAGTGTCGGGACATTTGGAGGAGTGTTTAAGGAAGAGCAAAATATACCACTAAATCTTGAATAAGTAGGTACGCTTGGCAGCTCTTACAAGAAGGGAATCATACTGGAAATATCTGGTGGTAACAATTAAAACTCTCAGTTTTTCTAAAATTAGGGCTTAAGGAAGTAAGAGCTATGATGCCTAAGCCAGTCTCTGTCACCTCAGTCATCTGGTAAGTAACTTGCCTGTCTTTTTTTTTTGTGGTGTGCAGATCTTGTATCAGACATCATTACTTGAGCTATGAAGAAACTATTGTTTTACAGGCGCTGCAGCTTTTGTTGTGATCCTTAAACCTCAGAAGTCCAGCCAGGTCTCGCTTTGCTGGGCATCCTCAACAGTGGCAGGAAATAGTGCTGGTGAGGTGGTAGGTGACCCTTTTCTTCCTGAGACAGCAACATCCCACGGTATCAAGGGAATACATGCTGCTGGGGTTTCTGTCCTTCTGATGAGACTGCAAATGGAGGATAGCAAAGACATTGTGGCTCCCTTTCTACTTACACATCCCCAGGTGATCTCTGATATCAAGGACAATGTTGTCTTCCCTGGTGACATTCTGCTGACCTAAAATTCCTGTTGATTAGTTTTGGTTTAGTTTTTGCTTTTGGTTTTTTATATGTTGTGATATTCTTCATTTGGTCATTTAAAAACTTACATTGTTAAAAAAATTTCTGTAACCTCACTGGGAATATCTGGTGGAAATTTTTCACAAGTGCATTTCTGTCTTTCTGAAAGTAGGACACATCAGTGTGAAAGAAATGATGCTCAACCTAATCTCTGTCACCTCATTACTCTTGAGCTCCAACTTAACTACCTCCCTGATGCTTTGCACAGCTTTTAACCAGACATTTTGTGTCTACTTAAAAATCTGCCATACTAAATGAAGTGATGACTAGATATACTCTTCCGGCTGGAGCAAGGATATGTGAGGTTTGGTAAACACCATTTCTAGAGCACCCAGAAGGTGCAGGCTTGATCCTGCACTTGTGGAGTTCACAGATAAGTTACAAAGACCCTCTCAAACCTTATGAAAGCTTGTGTCACAAACCCACGGTGCCACACACATGGCCACACAGTCTCTAGTTGATGTCTGTGCGTGCAGTGCAGTGTCACTTCCCAGCAGTGGTGGCAGAGGGGACAGGTGGGACAGCTCACCTCACAGGTGCACTCCTTCAGAACAGACTGTTCTTACACTCTGCTCTGCTCCACTTGCAGTTGAAAGTTACTGGGACCAATCAAAACACAGGGTGGATGTTCAAATTGCATCTCTCTCCTTTTTTACCTGACCATTTTCCTTCAGTGTTTTGCATTGGATTTGGAGGTATGTGAGATTGTCTTTTGCTTGCTCCATCCTTCAAGCTAAACACATATGATGACATGTTGCTTCTTGTCCCTAGGCCCTTCCTCACACTTTGGGAGTTAAATGAATTGGCTCTTTAATTTCATTGTTCCCAGAAGTGTGTCAAGTGCTACAGCATGGATTCAGTACATACATGCTATTCCAAGGTTTCCTTAGAGAGCACAGATGACACCATCACTTGTACAGACATGTATGACAACTCTGCATCTGTGCTTTTCTTCCAGCCATTTCCCCCCACCCCCATTTTTGTGAGATGGGGGCTTGTCACAAAACCACTTCAAACATGTGTGAGACACTTAATAATATGGTAAATACACATCCCTTACCTTCCTTGACAGGGAAACTTTCTAAAATCTGGATGGTACTTCAAAACCATGTAGCCCTTTTCCAACAAGCAATCTTTTTGTGTCTCACTCGGATAGGCTTTGATTTGCACGACAATAGTAATGTGGTGCATTAGAGCTTTAAGAAATGTATCCATATCTATTCCCTGGTCTCCCTCACAAAATCATGTGTGTTAGTGTGTAATAGTGATGTTAATAGTGTTAACATCACTATTACACAATGAAAGTCAGTGTCTGTTGAGCTCAAGGTTACACTTAACCCATCTTGAAGCTCATTATGTGTAAATATGACATGGTATTAAATAGAATAGGAGGTATTTGCTAAAATGAACAGAAATGCTTAGGGAAGAGCTTAGGGTAAATGAATTGGTTCCTACAACATAAGAAACCTATTTCTTGAGGAGATCTTCTCTTTGGAAGTTGGCCTTCTCACCAGAAGATTCTCAGCAGCTTTCTGGTGGCACAATGTGGTATCAGAAAGATCTTTCTAAAATGCCTCATTTAGTTCTCTGTTGGCATCTATAAGGTATTCAGAGTCTTTCTCTTTTTCAGGGTTACCAGCTGATGAGGCGAATAACACTGCTTTGCGCCTCTGTATCTACCTTAATCAACAGGTCTCTTATCATTGTCCCCTTGCATGTCTTTTATTTCTTTTTACAAGGGCCACTTACAACGAAGGTTAAGACCCAGTCTCAGGACTGACATTCACCTGTACAAATGTAACCAAGTGATTGCTTTGTTGGAAATCCACATAATACCAGAAAAAAAAAAAAAAGAATAGTTGTTTCTTCCTCTTGCTAAAACTTATCTTCTTTACTCCCCTGGCACAGGGCTTAGGGATGTTTTGGTAGCTGTTCCAGGGTTAATAGTCCTTCTGCCCAACCAGCCTCTGTTAAATGTTGGCGAAAAAAGGCTTTCCCTTTTCCTGTTAATCTCAGATCTGGTGAGGCTAATAAGGCAGTGAAGTGTGCATCTCTGTTTTTACAGTGCTAATGATAGACTTGTAAAGGGGGGAGGCTGTTACTGGGCTTGTGCTCTTAACACTGACTCTTTTTCCTGTGCATAGCTATACCTTGACATGGTATTCTTGAACTTACAGATCAAAGAGAATTACCAGAATTATCCTCTTGTGAATTGTGGGCCATTATCTGTTATTAACTCATCTTGAGCACTGTGGTGAGCAAACAGTAATTTACAGTATGTTATTACATTTCTGCTCACTGTAGTGTGCAGCAGCTGAATATGTGCGTGTGCTAGTCCATAACAAGTAGTAATCTTTGCTGGCTAATTTGAATAGATCTTTGCCAACCTCTACTAAGGCTGATCAAGAATTTAATTTACTTCTAATAGTTTTGTTTTTATGATTCCTGCCCTTCCCACCACATTTAGGAGAGACGATTTCACCTTCTCCTTTTCTCTTCAGTACATGCTTGCTTCCAGGAAAACTTGGAAGCACAGCAACAACCTCCTCCAGTTCTCTGCCAGATTTCCTTCAGGATTTAATGATTCAGGTGGCTTCATTTGCTAAATTTTTGCCAAAAAAAAAAAAAGAAAAAGAAAAAGAAAAAAAAAAAAAAAAAAAAGTAGCTCTCCACTGACACCATATAATAAAGTTGAGCAAACAGGAGGGCTGGTAGGAGACTTATTTTTATTGCCTGGCCCTGGTCACATGACAGATCAGGTTACAAAATACTAATACCACTGCCAACTCTCAGGATCCACCAATTCCTCTTGCTACTGTTTTAATCCAACCTGCCTTTTATATTTTTTCTCTCTCTCTTTTTTTTCTATTTTTTTCTATTCACCCTCCCCCCCCACCTTCTTTTTTTTTTTTTTTTTTTTTTTTTTTTGAGGGTATGGGGTGAGAGGAAAGACAAGACTGGGGCAGGAGATAGAGTGAAAAGTGAGTATATCATGATTGGGAGTATCCCTTTAGCTCCTTCAGTGTTTGTTCAGCACTTTTTCACCAGCTGAATAGCTTATTCCCTCAGAGTGTTGGCAGCCTTTGGCAAAAGTAAAGCAATGTCAGCATTCCCCTGTTCCATCTATTTTTTGGAAAGAAATCGTTAAAAATGTTCCATTTTCACCTTGTTTGCAAGTTGTGATTAAGGCTTCTCCCCCAATTAAATCGTAACATTCTGGCTTGAAAAACAACTTCAAGATTGGGAAGATAAACTAACACACATGCACAGATTAAAAAAAAAAAATAAAAAAAATCTTCCTTCTTTCTTGTGGAAAGAAATTCAGCAGTTCAGTGGAGCCACTTCTTTTAATAGCAGTGAGACAAATATATTTTCCAAAAAATTGCTGATAAAACAACAGATTTGAAAAACATAAACTTCATGCAGCTCTCTGGAGTTCTTCACAGAAGTTTTCTCTTCATCCCTTCTTCCACCACAGCAGAACCAGAGCTTTAGTGTCACAGATTCCTTGCAGGAATCTCTCTGGAGAGGTGGATGCCCTGTATCTTTGTACAGTCTCTCAGCACCTACACTGTTACTGACACCTCAGCTACATCAAGATGGGCATCAGCAGCATCCTGAAGGCACACCTCAGCAACAGAGGTACTGCCTAACAGAGGGGGAGATTAAGGGAAAAAACCTCTGTGGTGTCCTTCCCACCCACGGGCATTGATGCTTTTTGTTGTGTCAAAGGTTTAAGAGAATAACTACATATAATGTTTCCCCATCTGTATAATGAAGAGCTGTGGCACAGAGAAGTTAGGAGAGCAGCTCATGGCAACACAAGACTTCTCCCGTGAAGTCAACAGTCAGAATTCAGGTGAGAGTTGTAGTCCCTGTGTTTCAGCTACAAGACCACCCATCTTCTCCTTTGGCAAGCATGAGTGGAAATGTACTTCTGCCTTCCAGTGCCTGTGACCATGGTAGTTTCCAAGGGGGAGTATGTTGCAATTGTTTTAGTTTTTCCATTTCTGCTCTTCTTTCACAAGTTGCCTATAAAAACCTGCAACACTCTTAATATTGTCCATGTTCAGGGCTCTCTTGAAAAGACAACCCTACTCTGATTTCTGACAAAACAACCTCTCGTAGTCAGGAGTACGTTATGACTTCTCCAGCAACCAGGCAGGATTAGAGGAAGAAAGAACATGTCAGCAATGACTCCATGCATCCACCCATCTTGGCTTGTTGTGCCCACTGACTGCAAGCTGGGAGGGACAGGTGCCATCACTTAATACACTTCTACAGGGCTTTGGCCCATCTGTACTTCCAGCCACAGCACTGATGCAGGCCCCTTAGAATGCCTGTTTTCAGGAGGCTTCAATAACACATATTCCTCCTTTTCAATGGGATTTTTAATGCCATGAGAATCAATGGAATTTATTTTACTGAAGTCTTTCCTCCTCAACTGCAAATAATGCAAGTGCAAAAGCATCAGGAGGATGATACCATCCACGATGTGGGAAAAGTAGTGCTGGATCGCTACACTCCCCTTGACTCTAACGTAATGGAGTTACCTTAATAACCTGGTAGGTTTTAAAAAACAATGGCCGTGTTGCAATGACCGGCTTCTTGGGTATTTGTTTCCTTGTTCTTTCGGCAGCTTCATTTTCCTGTGTGTGCAATCACAGCACCCTCTACTGCCTCCCGATGAACCTGCAAAAGGACCGCGAGTAATTGCGGACTCTAAAAATGACTTTTGGAGTGACCAGGCTTTCTCATTATCACGCGTTGTTTCCTATCTGAAACGTCCCCACCATGAGAATAATGCCAGACGGTATTTCAGTTCTGTCTGAAACAACGCAGACCAGCGCCCATACCTGAACGGTATGAATTCCTCAGAGACTGAAACACCTATCAGCCTGAAAGCAGTTTTTCCTTTTAATCTGTAAGGCATTATCTTCCACTTTTGTTCGGTCCGTGGAGGAAAAAAATAGATCTATTTTCCTAGTGATAAGCATGAAAAGGCACTAGGCCATGTGCTACTTCTGCGTACTGCTGCACCGCCTGTCACGGGCCTGACAGAAAACTCCCGATACAAATCCACCCCTCAGGAGCTTCAAGTGTCAGGGGCGTGAGGCGCTCTCCTGGCCCTGCCGGGCGCAGGCTTCCCTTCTGCTGTATTTGCACAAATCCAGGGGTCTGGTTCGTTTAGTCTCAAATCCCGCCCTTCACCGCCAGCCGCACTCAGCGGGGCCCTTTGCACCAGAGCCGTCTCACTGGGGGCGACGG